>JARVGW010000136.1:21526394-21538487 GCA_031762495.1 Anablepsoides rubrolineatus
CTGGAGAGCATGCCCCACTCTGAGTCTTCTCCTCAAGCCTCCTTAGATGTACCTCCCCAGACCTCGTCATACATCCCCTCTACCTTCGACCCCTACCTTCATCCCCCCCTACTTTCGACCCCTACCTTCAATAAAATATTTAAACTTATACCATGGTGTGGTCATTGCTAGTGAACATGCTCGTTTCAGGTGCTTGTAACTAAGATTTTTGTTCTTTCAGTCATGATCTGCACCTCATGAGTCAGGACCATAGGTGAGGGTCAGAATGTTCACTGGCCAGTAAGTCAACAGCTTTGTTCTTTGGTTCAGTTTCTTCTTCACAAAAGACCAGAGCAGCAGCAGATCAGTCAATCTGTCTCCTGATCCGTCTCACCATCATTAGTGAAGAACTAAACTGGTACTTAAACTCCTCCACTTGAAGAAGTTCATCCTAGACCCAGAAAGGTCATTCCATCTTTTTCTGGTTGACAAACATGGCCTCAGACTTAGAAAGCTAAAATCCAATCAAATTTATTAAAAATACCAAAAGCCTTTCTAATAATAAACAAATTATTTTGAACTGTTGTCAAAACAGGAAACTCCTGAGGACACATCAGCTGTAAATTCTGTAAATTAATTTTTTTAATGATAGTTCAGAACACATCTATTATCTGCCCTGTGGCCCATATAAATGTTCTCTGTTACACCTCAGTAGCAGTGCTCGATAAAAGCAGCTGCATGAGAGCAATGAGGTGGAGCTTTCCCTAACCCTCCCCGGTTGTCTAAGTCTCAGCCTAATCCCACATTAATGGGCTAACAGACCGGCCTGCAGATTAACTGGAGTTCACCTCTAAAACGGGTCAACTCCTTGACTGAGGCTGAAAGGAATCAGTGAGCTGGCACATCACAGGTTCAACAGCAGTCTTTTTATTTAGAAAAATAAATGCTATGCCAGAGCAGAGTTACTGAAAACAGCAGTAAAAACCGACTGAATGACCAAAGCTGATTCACCAGGTTAAAAAGAAAAGAATTGCTTTTATGTTTAAGCTCTGCAAGCCACATATTGCAGAACACCAGGCTTTACAAACACCACAGTAACTCTATAAACATGTCCTCTGCTTCAGTTTACATTCTGACATATGACAGTTACATATTATCAGTTTTAAATCAGGTCATCCATTGCAGGCCGGAGCACAGGGAAGGTCCCTCCATCAGATTGTAGCAGCAGCGGCACAGAGCTGCATGCGATAAGAAGATTAATGCATTTCTGGAAAAGCTGCAGGGCCGATGTTTTGGAGCAGAAGGAAAGAGTGGTGAGCAGGGAGGACATCTGTTCAGGAGAGAACTACAGGAGCTTTTATCCCCTCTAACTAGAGACACAGATGTGAACAAGTTTACTCAAAAACACTCACTATACACCATGTAATGCTGTAAAGATGACATAGTTGAAATTGAGAGGGATGCAAATACCAAGGAGGGTGTATATACGTTTACATCCATCTGTCATTGCAACCCTAAAGATTTGGCATGTTTATGGACATGTTTGTGAAACAACTCACGTAAAGCCATAATACAATTAAAGGCCTAGCATTCCTTGAATGGATGCATGCAACCCGCCACCCTTCATGTCAGTTTTACACAGAGATCATATTTGATGGTAAATTATGGCATTGTAACATAGAAGGGGGATATATATTTTCTAGGTACATAGTTCAATACTATACCACAATCAACTAACTATGTTACCTTCAGTTCTTATAAAAAAGCTGTATAAAATTTTGAAATTGACTTTGCATCTAAATGCCTTGAAATTGGACTCTGTTTCTTTAAGAACCTCCAACCATTCCTGACACTCCCACTTCAGCACATTTTCAAATAATGCTTTGGAGAGATGCTCTGTGGGATGGGAGCTTGGCTTCAGACAGGGAGGTGCTTTGTACAAATAGGCAGTTCTTTGTACCAGCAAGCATTTAGGCAGCTCCACATGGCTACCACAGGAAATTCAAGGATTTCTCAAACATGCATGAATGAGTCAAAGTGAAACTCTGGGTATATTGATGAGGAAATGACATTATAACATGACATTCAATTCAATTTAAAAATACTTTATTTATCCCAGAGGGAAATTAGGTAAGGTATATATATATATATATATAAAAAAAAGCTCAAAAAAGTTGATTTTGCATAATACCCCCATTTTAAGTGCAATCTTGTGCAATACCATGACTCTCAGCCCCCCAAAAAAACTTAGCTCAGTGTCTGTCACACTAAGTTTTATCCCTTTCTGTTTTATCTAATGTATATTGAAAGTTAACCAATTGTAGGTGTACATTTGGTGATTGCACTGCAAAACTTGTCTTTCTAAAAGCCCTGTCACACTATAACGTTTTAGACAACTTATGCTAACTTAGGAAGATTTTTAATGTCTAAACTACTAACGAAAGTTATATATTTGATCATTTTTTTAGCATTACAGTATGGACACGTCTAAAAAAAGCTTCCAGTTGATTTTTAAAAAATCCATCTTCAGTGTAGATGTCTTTAAATTTTCTTAGCCTGGAACACTTTCCTAATTTCAAGAAGACTTACAAAGCACTATTTTATACTGTAATGGCAGATTATTACTCAATTTGAGACATTTCTGATTATAATCTAGTATTTTATTAAACTTGATGGCAAATTTTGCAGTGGGCTTTCTGGAAGTTTCATGAAAATCTGTGCAATGGGTCATGAGATATTTTGTCAGTCCAAAGGTGCTACAGTTTAAAAAAGAAAGACCTTGTACAGTGCAGCAATGGGGTTATAACTCTCAGCTACCTCCATATCAAATTTTAATTTAATATCTGCCAAATTTACAGAATTACAGACATTTTTGTGTTTTTTATGGTTAGCTGGCTGTGGTGGCCATCTTTAATAGGGTTGTCCCCAAAAATCAGACAGTTGTCAATATAATGTTTTTTTTACTTTCAGTTTCATAATAATCTTCCCAGTGGTTTGTGATATATTTTGCTAAGAGAAAGACAGAGTTGGCTCCAAATAGTATAGTTTTTAATATAAAGTCACGGAGAATCTGTTAGAGCTCAGAAGATATGTTGGGCATTAATCTAAACCAGTGTTTCCCAATCCTGGTCCTCAAGGACCCCTGCCCTGCATGTTTTAGTTGTTTCCCTGCTTTGGCACAGCTGATTCAAATCAAGGAGTGATTGACAGGCTTCTGTAGAACATAAAGACTTACTGCAGAGCAGGGAAACAACTAAAACATGCAGGGGTCCTTGAGGACCAGGATTGGGAAGCACTGATCTAAACTACTCCACACCAACGTTTAGCTCGATATCTGAATTATAGCCATTTTGTTTTATGGTCACTTGACTGCAGTGGTTATAGTGAAGTGGGTTGACTTCAAAAGGTAATCAGTTGTACACCCAATGATCATATCCTAATAGGTTCAATAAAATCCATCCAGGGGAGCCGAGAGTTGAATTATTTGCTAACAGACAGACAGGCAAAAACATTATATGTCTATTCTTTTTTCTAATTTTACCACATTCTACTTTTGGCAGCACAAACTCACACAATAAAATATTTCCTTCAGACTTCCAAGGAAAAATAAAACCACATTTTATCTTGTTGGCAATGAAAATAAAATCTACTCCATGTTGGCTTTTTGTATAGTTCTCATGCAGTTTGTATCTGACAGGCCAAATAAGCCAGATATGAGCCACATAGCAGTGAAGCAGAGCAGTGATTGGCTGGCCCAGGCCTGTTGCCCCCGAGCCCCCGCTGAGAGTTGCCTATCCTCTGACTCCTGCAGGGTCCCGTTGCGAAGGCTCTCTGTCCCGTTCCCCAACTCCTCCCTGAGCTCCTGCTGGAGCAGCTTAGAAATGAGGCTGTTGAAGCGGTTCTCTGTGGTTGGGATTGTCTCCAAAGAGACCGTGGTGAGGTTCAAGTCTGAGGGGTCCACGCACGTGCCATTCATGTTGGCAAAGACCACCTGGCTCAGGTCCAGTCCAGCAACAGAGGAAGGGGAGGTGCAGGGGATGTCCCGCACCAGTTTGTAACTTTCCATCCACTGCTTCAGCCACTCCAGGGAGCAGCTGCACTCCCAGGGGTTTCTGAAGAGGTACAGGTGGCCCAGGAAGTAGATGGGCTGAAACACACTGAAGGGCAGCACGGTCAGGTTGTTGCTGTTCAGGTGGAGCGTGATCAAGCTGGTCAAGTTTTCAAAGGCGCCTTCCTCAATGCTCAGCAGCTGGTTCCTGTCCAAGTACAGGACCTCCAGCTCAACCAGGTCACTGAACCAGGTCTTGGACACGTTGGTCAACTGGTTGCCCCCAAGGTTGAGCATCTTGAGGCAGCTGAGGCCTCTGAAGGCGAGCCTGGGCAGGTTGGAAAGCAGGTTGTCGTTGAGGTAGAAGTTCTCCAGGTGCACGAGGTCCTGGAAGGAGTTATCGTGGATCACATTGATGCGGTTCTCCTGAAGGTTCAGGTACCTGAGGTGGACAAAGAGGTGAAGTCTCATTTCACATTCAGGAGCAAAGCTGGTGTCAGAAAAATTAAATCCAAATGCTGAAATCCTGTCTAACTGGAGGAAAGTATTACTTTACAGTCCTTCAAAGACATTTTAACTCTGAAACTGTCACAGTCTGGATGACATTAAACTTTAAATCAGTTGATTGCCAGGAAATACTGATGTTTGCCACCATTAGGCTCTGTACACAGTAAAAATTGGAGTGTTAAAATTTCAGTGTTAAACTTTTGGTTGTTGATTTAACAACACCTAGTGTTATTTTAACACTTTCTGAGTAAACTGACACCCAGTGTTGGTGTTAATTCACAGTGTTGATTTCCTCAGTGTTGTCTCAACACTAGACAGTTTTAAATAAGCCCCACCCACTGTTAAGTTTTATATAACACTTAACAGTGTTGTTATAAAACACCATGCAGTGTGAAAGAAGTACTCTGAAAAGCCCCGCCCTCTTTGACCTCATGTCAGACAGAGTAGTATTTTCTCAGCAAGGGATGCTGGGTAATCTTGTAGAAATGATGTTTTTATATGTTTATGACTATTAAAGATGTTCATGAGTGTAAAAATGAGTTGTTCTAGTTAGTTTTCTTGTTCAGTTTGATCAAGTTGTTCAATTTTAAGTTTATGTTATTGACCAATAATCAACACTATGAGTGAGAGGTATGTCCTGGTGTGTGAAGGTCGACTCCATTATACTTTTTCTGCTAACTACTGAGCAGTGTTAATGCAACACTACAAAGAGTTTGATTTTAACTCTGAATGTTCAATTTACACTCTCAAATTTATGGTGTATTTAAACCTTGTGGTGTGTGTTAACATTTCTAACACCATAGTTTCCTTTGTTAATAATAATACACTAGTGTTACTTTTAATATTATATTGGAATTTTATGTTAATGTGACATTCAGTACTGTTGAATATTAAACACTGGCTTGTGTTAAATTGACAAAAAAAATGGGTGTTAAAATTTAACACTTTCACAAATGTTATGTTAACACCAGTGAGTGTGGACTTATATAGACACTTTGTTGGTGTTGAAAACAACACTGTCTGTGTTAAAATAACACTGGCATTTTTTCCTGTGTAGGACCTGATGGTGACCTGTTTGTGTAACATGCTGCATTTAGCACAGGACTCACTTGAGACTCATCAAGCCCAGCAGGGAGTTGTAGGCCACCGCCTCTATCTTGTTCCTCTCCAGATAGATGTGAGTCAGGTTCTCCATGCCTCTGATGGCCCCAGGGATCCTCCTGAAGTTGTTCTGGAAGCACAGCAGCTCCTTCAGTGCGGTTTGCTCTATGAAGATGCGGTCAGGGATGCTGAAAAGGTTACAGTTGGACAGGTCCAGCCGCAGCAGCCTTTTCAGCCCTGTGAACGTTCGTGTATGGAGATAACTTATGTACTCGTTGTGTGCCATTTTCAGCTCCAGCAGGTTGGAAAGACCCTGTGGAACAGATTTCAGGATGAGTGTTAAAAAGAAGAACCAAATCTTTTCCTGCCAAACACTGTTTTGAATTATTATTTGGTCTTCTTTTGTCGTAAAAAACAAAATGTGAAACTTAAACCTTGCACGTGTTTAGGTATTATCTTCAAAAGCCACATAATTACTTAAACAAAATGTAATTATGTAATAATTATGTAATAAACAAAATCAGATTTTTTATAACTGCTTTTCTGATAGTCAACAGTGTCAGCACCTTTAAGTAGTGAGGGCTACTACCAAGGAGGAGACATCATGAAGACCATCTCCACACAGGTCGGAGCCAAAGGTCTGAAGAAGTATAGCTCAAGGCTGGGGTATAAAAATGTATTTTAAACCCTGTAACTTTCTCTTTCTGGAGTATTAGCTGATCTTCATGATTACAGCAAAGCACAATTTCAGAGTATTTGTTGTTGTTTACGCCACCATAAAAAAAGATGAATGAATTGACTTTGAGTTCTTCTGTAGTTCATATATGAAGCCACAAGATTCCTATTTACAAAAGCTACCATGTTGTTATTTTTGGAACCAGCATATGTGCAGTAGATTGAGGGGCTTTAGGGCCCACCTACCTGACTTATACGTGATCTTTCTTGTAAGCATCAAATAATAAGACATGTTAAAATATATTATTTAAATGTGAAGCTTCAAGATAAATATTTTAAAGACAGTTTCAGAAAGTATTTATTGGCTGTACATCTACAACTCATTCATTTTTCAGGTCAGCCCCATGCAAAATGGCTGCCACTGCTAAAAAATGGCTCTAACTCAGACATTTACAGACCTTAAGGTAAAATCTGAAGTGGTAACAGCTGAGAGTTGTTCTCATTATAAACTACCAAATTGTTTTGCTAAGGAGTGTCATTTTAATTTTAAAATTGACTAAAACATTTGTGATTCTGTTATTTCTCAACATGAAATTAGCTTAGCTTAAACTTCTAACATGAAAGGAGGTGGGCAACATGCTATTAGAAAACTGTTTGTAATGTTAGGCTTTCAATTTAACAAATAAATGATGATGAAGATGATGTTGCCACTACACCAAACCAAAGAGAGGGCCATCCATTGAAGCTCAGGGCACAGGTTAAGAAGAGTATTAGTTATAGAATCAATCAGGGGGCCAAAGATAACCCTGATGGGCTCAGCAAAAAGAGGAATCTGTTCGTACAATCACTATAAGCTGCACAGAGCTAAAAACTGGCCCTGAAAAAAACAACATTGCTTAAAAAAATAAACAAGGCAGATCATTTGGAATCTGACATTTTTTAGTCATCAATCATGAAGTGTCCTGCATTCTCCATTCAAACCCAAAATCTGCTTTCATCAACGCAATTGCATGTTGAAAATTACATTTTGTTTGCAGAATAGATTTGTCCGCCCTGTTTCAACACAAACTTTCTCACAGGAGCATTGTCAAAGTATTGTGTTATTAATGAGAAAATTATGGGCGTGTTTATTTATGCAGAAAAGCTCTCAGACAGCAATGTTGTCATTTTGTTACAGCTACACATAAGCTGGCTGTTGTGTGTGCAAGCAACATGAACAGTTTTGAGGAGCAGTTAGAAAGTACGTCCATCTATATGACTCTTTCACATATACGTAAAGGTAGTCAAATGGCCAAAAACTCCTGGATAGAGATAGAACAGATGTGCACGGAGGAGTCCATCTGCCGAGAAGTAAGTTTCTCTATCTATGACAGATTTGTTGACAAATGGTGGATGTTGGGAAAAGTGGAGGCCCTGGTGGGAAAAAAAAAAAACAAAAACTTGTGCTGTGGTGTACTGCAGTGAGATGGCTCTGCACTGTGTGTCTTATGGACAGGTGTATGCCAAAATGAATGTCTCACCACCACATAGATGGAAGTGGATTGTTTGGCTTAGGATAGAGTGTGCAGGACCCTTAACACCTCTCATTATGCTGAGAACACTGTCCCTATCATGAAGCATGGTGGTGGAATCAGGCATCATGGGACTGGGAAGCTGGTCAGAGTTAAAAAAAAAAAAAGATGAAGCAAAATACAGAGCTGAACTAGTCATAGTGAGCATGCACAAAATATTTCTCTAAAGGTAAAGGTGCTTTTATTCTCTATATCACTATTTCTGAAAACGTTTGTATCTTGAGTTAATAAACTTACAACTTAAAATTACTAATCTTCTTACACTGGGACATGCAAACATAGCAGAAATGATCTGTTCTGAACAGGCCAAAGCTAAACTGGCTGGGTTATTTGAATGCAGTTTCCTGAACAAATAGAAAAAAATGTGCTCACAAAAGCATCAGGGTTTCAGGACACCTTTAATTATTACTGAACAAAAACTTGGAACACTTCAATGAGCAAACCTTGAAAGCTCCAGGGGTAATGAAAGAGATGTTGTTGTGGTCCAGCAAAAGAGACTTGAGTGAGGGCAGAGTACCAAAGGCTCTCTCTGACAGGAACCGGAGTCTGTTCTTCTCCAGGTTGATGGAGGAGGCCTCACAGGGAAACTCTTTGGGCAGCTCAGCCATGCCAGAGCGGTCACAGAGCACGCTGCAGCTCCTCTCCTGGGTGCAGGTGCAGGATGCAGGACAGGCCCGGACACACGCCCATCGTGCCAACACAGCGTGAGGCAGCAGGGACAGCACAGACACTGAAACGAGGACAGGAGGAGACATGATTATTCACTCAAACTGTGGGAGTCAGTCTGTGAAGCATAACCCCTGGATTTGACTCTGATTATTCATGTTGGAAGTACATATGCAGATTATATCATATATTAATCAGGATTGTTTACATTTTAGGACAAAAGCAAATTCTTAAGAAAGAGGGTTAAGACATTTATTCCTCCTTTGATAAAATGTAAACACTGAAATTTGAGAACTTTGTGAATCTGTATTTGTAGAAAATTAGTTAAACTCTAACTCTAAAATAATGAAGCATAGATCTGCATCCTGGTATTATGAAAATTTATTTGTGACTTACTGAATTCTCTCCAGCAATGACTAAGGTCTTTATTTATCTAAACAACTAGCAATTTTTAATGAAAATGAAGTTATTGTCATTCGTGTTGTTGCCAGAATGATGTCAAAGATTTGTAGAATGCCTGATTACAATAACTTGTAACAAATTGTAAACTTCCACTTGGTGTTTTTCGTTTCTAGATATCAGTGAAAGACCACACTCTGGAAGCAGCCGATATGTATCGGCAGTCCAAGAGGATTGCGGCTCGAGTGGTCAATGAGGCACAAACTCGGGCGTGGGAGGAGTACGGAGAGGCCATGGAAAAAGACTTCCGTACGGTTTTGAGGCGATTCTGGTCCACCATCCGGCATCTCAGGGGGGGAAAGCGGTTCGCCACCAACACCAGTTATGGTGGGGATGGTGCGCTGCTGACCTTAACTCGGACGTTGTTGGTCGGTGGGCGGAATATTTCGAAGACCTCCTCAATCCTATCGACACATCTTCCTATGAGGAAGCAGAGCCTGAGGACCCTGGGTCGGAGTCTCCAATCTCTGGTGCCGAGGTCACTGAGGTGGTTGAAAAGCTCCTCGGTGGCAAGGCACCGGGGATGGATGAGATTCGACCGGAGTTCCTTAAGGCTCTGGTTGTTGTGGGGTTGCATTGGTTGATGCGACTCTACAATATCGCGTGGACATCGGGGGTAGTTCCCCTGGATCGGCGGACCGGGTTGGTGGTCCCCCTATTTAAAAAGGGGGACCGCGGAGTGTGTTCCAACTATAGGGGGATCACACTTCTGAGCCTCCCTGGTAAGGTCTATTCAGGGGTCCTGGAGAGGAGGGTCCGTCGGATAGTCGAATCTCGGATTCAGGAAGAGCAGTGTGGTTTCTGTCCTGGTCGTGGAACAGCGGACCAGCTCTACACCCTCAGCAGGGTCCTGGAGGGTGCATGGGAGTTCGCTCAACCAGTCTACATGTGTTTTGTGGACTTGGAGAAGGTGTTCGACCGTGTCCCTCGGGGACTCCTGTGGGGTACCAGGCCCATTGATACGGGCTGTTAGGTCCCTGTACGACCGGTGCCAGAGCTTGGTCTGTATTGCAGGTTGTAAGTCGGACTCGTTTCCAGTGAGAGTTGGACTCCACCAAGGTTGCCCTTTTTGTCACCGATTCTGTTCATAACTTTTATGGACAGAATTTTTAGGTGCAGCCAAGGTATTGAGGGGATCCTTTTTGGTGACCTTAGAATCACATCTCTGCTTTTTGCGGATGATGTGGTCCTATTGTCTTCATCAGATCGTGATCTTCAGCTCTCACTGGAGCAGTTCACAGCCGAGTGTGAAGCGGCCGGGATGAAGATCAGTGCCTCCAAATTCGAGACCATGGTCTTGAGCCGAAAATCAGTAGGGTGCCTTCTCCGGGTCGGGGAGGAGGTCCTGCCCCAAGTGGAGGAGTTTAAGTATCTCGGGGTCTTGTTCACGAATGAGGGAAGGATGGAGCAGGAGATCGACAGGCGGATTGGTGCTGCGTCTGCAGTGATGCGGGCGCTGTACTGGTCTGTTGTGGTGAAGCGAGAGCTGAGCCAGAAGGCGAAGCTCTCGATTTACCAATTGGTCTACATTCCTACCCCCATCTATGGTCACAAGCTTTGGGTAGTGACCAAAAGAACAAGATTGCGGATACAAGCGGCCGAAATGAGTTTCTTTCGAAGGGTGTCTGGGTTCTCCAGGGTGATAGGGTGAGGAGCTCAGTCATCTGGGAGGGACTCAGAGTAGAGCCGCTGCTACTCCATGTCGAGAGGAGCCAGTTGAGGTGGCTCAGGCATCTGGTTAGGATGCCTCCTGGACGCCTCCCCAGTGATGTGTTCCGGGCACGTCCCACTGGGAGGAGGCCCAGAGGAAGACCCAGGACACGCTGGAGGGACTATGTTTCTCAGCTGGCCTGGGAACGCCTTGGGATTCCCCCGGATGAGCTGGCCCAAGTGGCTGGAGACAGGGAAGCCTGGGTCTCTCTGCTTAGGCTGCTGCCCCCGCGACCCGATCCCGGATAAACGGCAGCAAACGGACGGACCACACTGTGAGACTGGAGTGGTAAATTCACTAACAAACTAGCAACAGTTATGTTTGCTTTTTGTCATTTTATTTTCATGTTGAAAACATGTACTGTATATTTCCTGTAATGGTTCTAAACTTAAACATAAATTTTTAGGTTAGTTTTGGTCAAAGAGCCACATGTGGCCCCAGAGTCTGCAGGCTACAGAACACTGGCCTAAAGAAATTTGTGGTGATTGCTCAAATCTGTTTTATTTTGGAGTAATACTTTGCATTGCACCACATCCCAGCTAAGAAGGGGGACATTGAGTCGGTTGGCTGGTAGGACTCCGGAGGCAGGTGAGGAGTATTGACAGGCCAAGTTGGATGAAAACTTGGCTTTTGCTGAGGCAACAGCTCGGATGTGGGAGGAGTTTGGTGAGGTCTTAGATAAAGTCTCTTGATTGGCTCCAAGGAGATTCTGGCAAACCATCTGACAGCTAAGGTGAGGGAAAGCAGTGTGCTGAGTGAAGGGAGGGTACTGTTGACCTCAACCAGTGATATCAATAGGAGATGGAAGGAATATTTCTCGAACTTTCTCAATCCCACCTGTGTGTCTTTAATGGTAGGAGTTGAGTCTTGGGATCTCGGGGTTGGTCTGTCCATAACTGAAGCTGGTTGCTGAGGTAGTTAAAAAACTGGGCTCCAGGGGTGAACGAGATCCACCCTGATTTCCTTAAGGCTCTGGATGTTAGAGCTATCATGGTTGACCTGCCTTTGCAACATCGCATGGATATCGGGGGCAGTGCCACTGGACAGGCAGACTGGGGTGGTGGATCCCTTCTGTTCCAGTTATAGAGTCATTACTCTCCTCAGCCTCCCCGGTAAGGTCTATTCAGCGGTACTGGAGAGGAGAGTCCGATCATAGTTGAACCTCTCATTCAGGAGGAACAATGCAGGTTCTGTCCTGACCGTGGAACACTGGGCCAGCTCTTTACCCTCACTGGGGTCCTTGAAATTATTTTAATTAGAGATAAAATTCACAATAACATTCCTGTTGTTGCCTCTGATTGAGGCAGCTTTAGTGTCACTAGAACCTGATTTATGTTTGGACAGTTTCTGTCCTGTTGAGCTCTCTGAATTATCTA
>JARVGW010000136.1:21555220-21569512 GCA_031762495.1 Anablepsoides rubrolineatus
TTTTCAACTAGCTAAAGCCTAAGTTACAGGCTGACTTCAGGTCTGGTTTAGATCATTGTTATTTATAAATTATATATTTTTTTTCTGGTATATATCTGCTGTTTTGTTGTGAATGAAATTAATAGTTATTAATTCACTGTAAAAGCATGACCGATAATTTGTGAAACAGATCCAGTTCAGCTTGCTGTTTATTAGTCTCTATTGAGGCTGTGAGCTGTTGCCCTTTTTGAAACCGTTTTTGCGTCTTCATGCTGTCACAGACGCTACCAGTGGACGGTATGGGCGGGGCTCAGTGTAGTGATATTTAAGTCTATGGTGATATTTTATTAAGCTATACTGACTTGCAATGGTCCAGACCGATCTTGCCCCTCTCCATCATGTCAACCAGACGTCCTGGTGTGGCCACCAGTAGATGACAGCCCCTCTCCAAGTCCCTGATTTGCTGGCCAATATCTGCACCACCATAGACCACACAAGGACGCACACGAGAGCGATAGGCAAACTGGACAGAAGAAAAGAACGATTGGCTTTGCCATTTAATACTTGGGCAAAGAGTAATTGTGTCACACACAGCAATTTGATAGCTTTGAGCTCACCTTCCTCGCCTCATCGTAGATCTGCAAAGCCAGTTCTCTGGTTGGAGCCAGGACAAGAGAGAGCGGGTACTGCTTACGACGACCATACCTTCCGTTCTCCTGAAGACCACACACAAGCATTTGTTAGAATGGATCAAAATCCATGTTCAAATTGTATTATCGATACGGAATTTCTCCACTACCTGTCCACTGTTCTTTGAAGCCTGCAGAGTATCCCCTGGTCCATCTGTGTAGATCTGACTCAGCACTGGCAGCAAGAAGGCAGCTGTTTTACCAGACCCTGAAACACAGCAAGATTGGGTTTATTTAATTCAAAGAAAAATCTAATCTAAATTTTCTATCTGAGAAAAATTATATATGCTCCGTATTTTAATACCGTATTTAAATACAAACAACTTAAATTTGAATAATCTCCTAATCTGATAAAGTAAAAATCAAAAGCGTTACACTTAAGAAAAACAACTGAATCAATAACTTTATGAAGAGATCAGTCAATTTTCTTTTATTTTTGTTTACTTTAAAACTACGAAGTGAAAACTAGCTGCCTAATTGTCCAATAATACCAACCAGTCTGGGCACAGGCCATCAGGTCTCTCTTGGACTTTATGATGGGGATAGCATGCTTCTGAACGGGAGTGGGACGAGTGTAACGGCTCAGGGTGATGTTCCCCATGATAATTTCCCCCATGTCCACATCATGGAACTACAAAAAAATTAAACAAGCAAAACGCTTAAGGTGCAAAGTCAAAAAAAAAGAATCAGTTTTAAGAAGAGGAGGAAAGACTCACACTCTCAATGTGTGGAGGGCAGTTTGTTCCAGTAGCCTCCACGGGAATATCATCATATTTCTCAAAGTTTATCCCAGTGTTGCTTCCAGAGAAAAGCTCGCTGAAGAGGAGGTTAGAATAAAAGTTTAAGTTCAATGCAAACAAAAATATTCATTACTTTTAAAATCTGCCTTACTGTTCCAGACGTTCATTGGGAGCAGTGGGCTTGGACCAGTCCTCCTCTCTGTAGTCCTCCACCCAGCGGCTATTTCCTCCACCAGCAAAGCCCCCACGCTCATACCTGTATGCATGAAAACACAATACATAAAAGTGGATCCAAAAAGAACAATTTTATTTCTAGATGAACAAATCACACAAGTGTTTTGTTTTCCTTAGGAGGAAAATGAAATAATGTGAACATTACACTTGTAATTTTACACATTTTAGTCAATATGGTCTTTGATCTCTTAACCATTAAATAAAAAAAATATCACAGAATCACCGCACAGACAAGGATCCAATTTACTTTAAAAATATTAAAATATCACAATTCTTTTTATTTCATACCTTCCTCTTGAGCCGGCTCCACGATCATTAAAAAAGGCAGACTTAGTCCGATCATTACGTCCTCCAAAGCTGTTGTAGGCAGCATCCCTAGGAGGTCCTCCCCATCCGCCATCTTTGTTTTCGTAACCACCAAACCCTGCAACGAATAAATAGCTTGTTATTTATTTACTTTGAAACCTATTTGGCAAATCAGCTGTCGGACATCCAGGGATACACGTTTCTTACCACGGGCAGGGCTTTTGTATTTCCTCTTAAAGAAAAATGCCTTTAGAATCTGAATCCAATTGTATTATATGCAACACAATTGATAATTACTTGATTTATAATTTGCTTTAAATCTTAAGAGATTTTGTTCAAATTATTTTACTGTATACAAAAAAAAGAATGGTGGGGGAGTCTGGAGCTTACTACACTGTCCATCTAGTAGTTTGGCATTTTGAGGGACAGCAGGATCTTCCCACCTGCATTTAGCAATGGCTGATTAAACGAGTCTCCGCCCCATTACCACGGTAGGCGCCACGCCCACCTCTATCATTGCGAGGGGGTCCACGCCCTCCAAAGCCACCATTTGTGCGGTTGTCGTGGAAACCATTCACATATCCATTGGTACGTCCGCCATCCCATCCAGGTGAATCTTTAAAGACAAAAAGGAAAAAGTGTATGAGGAAAAAATAACCAAACTTCCAATAGACACGTAACTGCACTTTGACCTAACAAGCTTCAGCTTTCTTTTTAGCCAGCTTGTCATAGAAGAGAATGGAAACCAGAGTATAACCTCAGAAGCACAACCATTCTCACAAGTACTGCAACATAGAACTGAGGGGATAAGAGACCCCCTTCATTGTTTGAAAACAGAGACTAGAGAAATAGAGACATTTATGTCAAAACATTTCGGTCAGTTAATGTGCAGAATTATTTTTTAGTCAGTCTGTTTACAACCCATTATTTGCCTGTGCAAGAGATTTACCACAGCAACCTATTTAGTTTCAGACTGTCATTTTAGTTGAGTGCCTTGACAGTTTTCAAATAATTTCTCAAACATCAAATTGATGTTTGTGACAATAATTTACCATACAACCAATATGTAATGTAAAGTTTTAAAAAAAATACCTTTTCATGTCTAACCTGGCATTTGACTCTACTGTTCTCCCTTTGACTTTGTTTACATGCAGGGAGACTGTCCCACATGCACTCGTCAATGTTTTACAGAATGCAAACAACGCTGATTTTGCCAATTTATTACAAATTATATGGTACTTTTGGTAGTTGATGCATGTTTAGTAGTTATGTTTATCACAAATGATACACATACCAAAAACTAACAATGAAAAGATGCAACTTCTGACAGCTATTGGGGCTTTAGTTGACCTAAAATACGTTTAAGAGGACAAAAGCGCAACGCCCCCTTATTGCCTTAAGCCAACAGCTCAACATACCCAGGAGTGGTGCAGGGGGTGTCGCACATTAATGGTAGATGAAACACTGCAGTATGTAACTAGGGGTCGACCGATACATCGGCCGGCCGATATTTTTGACGGATATTTGTGTTTTTTACTTGTATCGGTATTGGCTGATGCGTTCGTCCGATCCATTCTTTGGGTCACGCGGGCACATGTTGCCGCCCCCTCCCTGGGAGAGAGCGGCTGGTAATGTAACTAGACAAAGTGCCGACAACAATAAAAGTGAGTTATGAACTTTTAATGTGTTTTAACTGTCTAATATAGCTGTTTCTGTCCGCTGTGTCAGAATATGAGGGGGAGAGAAGGTGTGTGAGTTAAGTTTCATTTTCGAACAGGGGCACTGTTTTTTACTTTCACATTCAACCTTTCCCTGCTTGCTCGCCTGTAATTAGCGTGTCCACGTTTTTCTTTTCAAAAATGCTGGAGCTGCTCACAGGAGGCATAGAAGAACACCTCTATTCTTCTCCTTGCTGGATTAATATAAAAAAGCTCTCTGTCTTTTCTCGCCGTTATGTTCATAAGAGTGAGTAAAGAGCTGCCCTCCACCATGTGAACCAGGCAGACGCTGCTCATATCACGTTTGGTCTGACCGAAGTACAAAAGTCATGATGCAGGTTTTCTTCGGTGTACATTTTAAACTGTGATTTAAAGCTTATTAACTTTAGTTGATTTAAATAAATTTTTTGCCTAGTGTAAAAAACAGGCGCAGACTGTGAGCGCTGTGTGTGTGTAAAGTTGTCACACAGATAGCAAGATGCCTGTGTGTGTCTCTCCTTTTTCTGTTTTTGCATAAATAATGCTGGGATATTGAAACAAACATTTTATTTTATGTAAAATAATCTATATTAATCTGATTAATATACAAATAAGAGAATATTTAGCACTATATATATTTTTTAAAGAAAGGGCTGAAAGAATAAATTCTGTGTGGCAGCACTTCACTCAGCCTACACCAGGCAAGGCTTAGTTAAATTTTTTTTTTGTTTGTTTAAATTGAGACTTGTGTAACATTTGTTATCATTCTTATGTTAATGGAAGAACAAAAAGCAGCATCGGCTTCAAGAATCGGCAAAAAAAAAAAAATAATAATAATGTATCAGCGTATCTGTTAGACTGATGTCAAAATAATCTGTATTGGCCTTCAAAAACCGGTATCGGTGGATCTCTAGTATGTAACAGAACAAGTATTATTGTTTCCCTATTCAATTTGTTTACTTTATTGTATTGGTTGGCTAAATGAAAGTCACCCACAGGTCACCAGTTGAATAACCCTGATTCACAATTTCTGAACAGGATCAGGCTGCAAGCTGTACTTTCAGTGAAGTGGTAAAAAGATGTTTAAGAAATAATTATTTTTCTTTATGAAACTGAAATCGAGAGGAAAAAGTGTAAATACAAATTTACAAAAAGACAACCTAATCACAGTCATCTGGACTGCTCACCATATACAGGCTTATTTAGAAAGGAAAATAAAACAGAAGTGATGACAAATCTTCTAGAACGGACAATTATCACAAAAAAAGGTCCTCTGCAACCTTGTTAATAATTTTATAATGTCTTGAATAAGTTCTGCTGAAGGTTGATTACTGTTGAGTTTTTTTCTTTCCACGGTTGCCTGTGTGCTTGCTCAGCCATCAGGGAGACTGATGAAATGAGTCAACGCAATCTGCTGACTTCCTTACATTTGTGGGTTGTTGTTTTTTTGGTAAAGTGCCTTGAGACGATGTTTGTTGTGATTTTGTGCTATATCAGGATTCCTGCAAGTTTTAGCAAGTCAAATTAAAGACTTTTTAAGACCACCTTGAATGAAATACCAAAAATATAAGCGATGGTACAGGGATACGTTTAACACTTAAACATTTAATAATTTATTACATAACTTTACCTTCATACAGGACGGGTGGTTCTGGTAGCGGGTCAAAAAAAAGTCCATGGAAAAGTCCGAGTAACTTCGATTAGTTTACCTGCAATTCTAAATCCGCTCGGATAGCAGGATCTGCCCTGCTCCGCTAAAACTGACTCTGGTTCTTTTATTGGTTGAAAGCAGCGTCACTTAATCCATCACAAGTTTTGTTTTCCTCAACAGGAAATGCGCTGCAGAAACTGAGAACTTTAATCGCTTCTGCTCGACAAAATTTAAGACCTTTGAGTAACAAATTTAAAACCAACTTGCACATTTTTTAACAAATTTAAGACTTTTTAAGGCCTTAATTTTAGATTTGTGAATTTAAAACTTTTAGACTTTTTAAGGACCCGCGGGAACCCTGTATATGAATACATTGAATTTTAATGAGACTTGCTTTTGATTGTGAAGTGGTAACCTGAAGTCAGTGAACCATTGTAAAATTTAACAAAATTGCAACTTTACAACACACAACAGGATTTTATTAACATGGTAATAGACAAACCAATTTTTGAATAATACTTTCAAAGATTAGTCAGCCACACAAGTGATGTAGTGCAGTCTGTAAGGTACCAACCATCATGCATCAAAAGCATTTGCAAGCGCTGGCAAAGTGTTAGGATCAGACTTGTGTTGCTTTTAAACAGATAACTACTACAAAGCAAGTACATATTGATTGTGGCTTAAAGGTTAAGCTCTGTTCACTATAAAAGTGTGCCAACAAAAAAGGCTCAACATGCAGGTGGAGGTCAAAATATACCCCATTTGTTTCGCCAACCACCAGTATAGGCATGGTAAAAGGCAAGCTCTTGAGAGGCCAGTCTTGGGGAACCTGAGCAAAAGTAGGGAAGGACGCTATAAAAAGATTCACCCAGGAGTACTGGATGCAGTTTTTAGTGTTGGGTTTGACTTTGCACAATAGTTACCAATGTGACAGTCATCCCTCTCTGTTTGCTGGCACTCAGTCTGCCATGGTTGTGGGCACTGTTTAGATGAAACTTTGGGGAAGATTGCACATAAAATATGGATTTCAATGTCTTGTGGAAAATAAAAATGTACTCTAATGGATTAAAAAGCATAAAGAAAAAAAAAAGCTTATGCTGACAATTTACTCCATTTTCTCTACAAGGCATTTATGTAGCTTTGGTTGCAAGACTTTTAGGCTAGAGAAATGCATCAATTAATCCTGAATTAACTTCTTACAGTTTAACTATTTTCTAACCTAACATTTACCTTCATGAAACTGGCTTTGCTGGTGTGTAAAGTGACATTTCATGCATCTGAAAATGCAATTTGCCCTCAGCAAAAGCAGACAGAAGGGACTTACAGAAATTTACGGGTGCCACTGAATAACCACACTGCCTACCAGCGGAATAAGTATTTCCGGCTGTGGAATAAGAAAACAGTAAAACGAGAAAAGGTCAATTCGGACACTCCAAACTTTGATGTCAATTAATTTAACTTAACAAAAAACTAGCAATTATGGTACTGTGTCAATGCACAGCACCATAATTGCTAGTTTTTTGTTAAGTTAAATTAATTGACATCAAAGTTTGAAGTGTCCTTTTTAGCAGAGAAAAAAGTTTCAGAGATCACCCAGCTGCAGGTTTAAGTCAAAAACATAGCGGGATTCCTTCTGGATTTAGTCTATAATTTTTGTTTGAGCTCCTCACTGCAAATGAGGAAGTGACTACAAAACTTTATTAGTACAAAAATATTCCTCACCAATAGCATGCAGCAGCTTGGATAAAACCATGGTAAGAATTATTTTAATTCTCTAATCCACAACTGATTTATAAAAATTTTTATGTTTACGTAATTTTTTTAAATGTCCTTTCTTATGCTTTTGTACAAATGTTATATATTTTTGTATATATTTTAATATATTTTAACTGCTCAAAATATTAACCCAAATGTTTATATAAAACATTTTTAAATCTATGCATTGTAACATTGGTGGTGGTAGTTTGGGTGTGTATCTCGACTAGAAGTGATTTAAAAATAAAAAAAAAAATATATGAAAAATATAAAAAAACTAGCTGACAAACAAAAATAGTAAAGGCTAGCTTTAAACAAAGAAAAATTGCTAGATTAGCTACAAGCTAAAAGTAGAAAAATATTCTGCTGCAAGGAAAAAGCTAAATTTAGCAAAACTCTTGCTAACAGTTAAACCTTGCAGAATAGTAAGCTAACAAAAAGCTACTTTAAAGCTAAAGATACAATTACTAGCTACAAAAGGAAGCTAAAAGTAAAAGTACAAAATTGGAAACCAGATACAAAATGTATCTAAATGCTACTAAAGCTAACAAAAGGATTTCTAAAAGCTTAGTCAAAAAGGGCATGCTGAATTCTGGTACTGGAAAAATTAAACAGTGTTTCCCCTACAATTACTGCCCCACCCAAAGACATGCATAAGAATTTTTGTGTGACCCTGCCCTCCAAGACCAATGCCCTAGGGTAAACACTGTTTCGACAAAAAAACAAAGCTAAAAACTCTGTATCAATAGGGCTAGCTAACAGTTAAACATCGCAAAAGGGCAGCTAAAATATAAAACAGAGTATATGCAGGTTTTCACAAGTCAAATTTAAGACTTTAAGACCTTTTTAAGACCACCTTGAATGAAATTTAAGACCAAAAATATAAGCGACGGTTCGGGGATTCTACTATATTACAACTAAGCACACGTGTCGTTCAACAAAAAGCATTGAATATAAAGATATTCAGCTCTCTGATTAAATTAGCTGTATTGTTCAAGTGCAGTTATTTGGTTGGAAACAACAAAAAAATGCATCTACTAAATACATTCATGGCATTAAACTTGTGTTTTAACCTCCAGTTTTGCCTTTATACAAAAATAAGTCATCCAGCAAACTGTCCATAAACATGCATTTTAACCTGGAGCATCACTATCTAACAAATGTCTGAAGGAAGAGAGGTTTTAACAACTTAACTGTAGTTTATTTAATAGTGTTTGAATTGAGGTCCTCTGATATATTTGAAAGATTATAGCACATAAAGTTCCTTTATAAAAAGTAAATTACCAGTAAGTTCTTTTTTTATTTTTAAGTTAATTCATTATTTTATTTGTTTATATTTTGAGTTTCACAGATTTCTCCCTTAAAATCAACATTTTATTCAAAGGGAATATTTATAGGATTATAGCTCATGTAGTCAAACTGATTGATGATTTGGGATCCTTCTAGAAGGCAATCTGTGACCTATTATGGTCAAAGGTTTTCTGTTACTAGTGACTGTCCAACTCGTCATATTTTTCATATTTGATCATTTATTAATTATATTTATACCAGTTCAGTTATTAGTATAGTTCTAAAAATAATAAAAGTTTAGCACAGACAAAACATCTCATTATTGTTAAAACATTTTGTAAAATCAACTTGTTCTTCACGAGTTTGAGGGAAATTTTAATTTAAACTGAGACAAGCATCTTTGCTTGTGATCAGGAGTTAAATATTTGTCTTTAGCGTTAATAAATGTTTAATAACTAATGCAGCAGCTACAACTCGTCTCTCACCATGAGAGAAACCGGATGAGCTTCCACTGTGACGCTGTGCTCTCTGTCAGACCCAGAGTTTGGTCACACGTGGAAGTTGCACGTTGTTTACGTATCAAAGTAACGTGAAATGTTCACGTGTATTTGGTCCGGTGCGCTTTTTATAGTAAAATAATGACAACACTCCGAACACAACCGTTTAACACAAAGTAAGACTTTAGATACAAAAGACGAAGCAGGTCGGAGCTCGGTTCTGGACGGGTTGAAGTAGCTAATGGTGATGCAGCTCAGGTAGCTCCTCAGCTGCAGCGAACTGGTCACGCGCGAACACATACGTTTAATACTTAGATGTTTAATAATTTATTACATAACTTTAACTTCATGCAGGGCAGGTAGTTCTGGTAGCCGGTCGAAAAACGTCCATAGAAAAGTCCGATCAACTCCAATTTACTTGCAGCAGGACCCGCCCTGCTCTGCTCTGATTGGCTAAAACTGACTCTGGTTCTTTTATTGGTTGAAAGCAGCGTCACTTAATCCATCACAACACAAGTTTGATTTTTTCTTTTCTCAACAGGAAATGCGCTGCAGAGACGGCCGGGGAGAACTTAATCGCTTCTGCCCGACAAAATTTAAGACCTTTGAGTCACAAATTTAGGACCAACTTTTTTTTTTTTTTTACAAATGTAAGACTTTTTAAGGCCTTAATTTTAGATTAGTAAATTTAAGACTTTTTAAGGATGCGCGGACACCCTGATAAAAGTAGCATGTAAAAAATAAACAAGTATACTAAAGACAGTTTAAAACAAAATTTGAAACTGTCAGAAGTAGAAAAGATCTATGTATTTCTAAATTTAGCTGGCTGTTGCAGTCATCTTAAATTAGATTGTAAAGTTGCTCAGCTGTAGACATACAGCCAATAAATACTTTGCAAGGTTAAGTCAAATGTATCAGGCATTTCAGTGGCTGGGCCAACCAGTCAAATATAATCTTTTAGTCATCAGGAGACGCTCCTGCTCTGATAAAATTAAGTTATAGACTTATCAACCCTGAAGGAGAGGGGACAGGGCTGTAAACTGAGTCTGCTTAGTAAACTAGTGTCTGAACCCAAAACAAGAAGCAGAGGAAGGCTGAGAAACATGAGCAAAGAGCAGCTTTTGTCCCATCCCTGCCTCCGATCCTGCGGTTAGGGTTAGGCCAGGTTTTTAACACAAACTTGTAGACAGAGGACTAAATCACTGTCAGGTTAGTTCAGGAGTACAGAGTAACACGGAGGGCTACTTGCTTGATACATAAATACAAATTTGCATGACTCACCTTTAATTATGGTATTAATAACAAATTTAAGTATGTAAATATTTCAAAGTTTGATTACATCTCAAATTTTTATTGATAATTTAAGGTATCTTTAACATTATTATGGACGATATGGTAAATAACCATTACTGGCAGCACGGCTCAGTGGTTTGCACTGAGCACTCTGAGGGCCTAGCAGGGAGGCATGTAAAGTCTGCCAGCCTAATACTACACTAGGAGAAACCCTGCTTCTGACATGAATTGGATAATATTGGCAATTTAGACAAATAACTCACTCACCATTTTTGGAAGCTTCTTTGTTCCTCAAGTGAGGTGGAATGTAACGTCCTGGATGGAGAGAAAACATAGCTGTGAACATACTTACTGAACTTGGCATACAATATATTAATAGTAAAAAAATAAAGTTAAAGAAATGGATTAAAAGCTGTCAAGTAACAGACATTTAGGGCTGCAAGTAATGATTTTAATAATCGATTAATCTGTCGATTATTTTTTCGAATAATCGGCCAAATATTTAAAACACTTAATTACATAAATATGAGTAGGTACGTAATTAATTTTATTCCTGCATAAATTAGGGATACAAGTTAATGAATTAATCTGAAGTTGATTTATCTTATAGATTGACTAACAATTAGTTGATTAGAAGTCTTTCTTAAAATCCGAGTCTTCTCTTGAATCAAGAGGGTCTTTTCATAACATGGACTTTTTTGTTGAATTAAAAAAAAAAAAAAAAAAAAAAACAGATCATCATAAATATTTTACCAAATTTTGCCAGCTGAATGAATACTGACTGAAAAAAGTGGATTTCTCAAATTAATAAACTTGGTTATAGCTATAAAACTAAACAAAAATTTAATAGGTTGCCGAATGAGGAAAACAGAAATATAAGAAAATCTGATTTTTAGATGTAAAACTTATTAATTTATTAGAATTAGAATTCATTTACATTTAGCATCTATGATTTTTTTTTATTCTTTACTTTTTGCTTCCTTCTTGTTGGAAACAGTCTGAAACAGTTCTTTGACCCCGTAAGCAGCCCCCTCCCCTTTTAAGGCAGACCTCAGAGTGCTGCTCGCACCTTTTTTATTCCTTCGTCCTGAACCCTTTTGCTGCTTAACAAATAACTTTGAGCCTCGGTCAGAAAAAACTGGAGGATTTTATATTTTTGGCCCAAGAGAAGGACGACACAAATGGTGGACTGAGGTACTTTATCAAAGTTAAGAAAAATTAAATGTGCCATATACTTTATCATAATTTTGGTTCTACTTGGCCTAAAACAATTTAAAAACTGGGTTAAAGTTCAAAGTCTCTACTTTTGACACGAGTCTCTGAGAGGGCGGATCCTTCTTTTAATTCCTAAACTTTATTTAGGTCAGCCAGCATTGACAACACTCTGCAGGTAACGTAAATGTCTCCGCGGTATGGCGAGGCACTAATAAATCGCGCAACTCATCAATAATGAATTTCGTTGCAAACGCTTTTAATAATCAATTTTTATTGATTCGTCGTTGCAGCACTACAGACATTTAATTAGCTCTCAAGTCAATTAACCTTTAAAAAATTGCCCATCAAATTGAAAACTACTGCTTGATAATTGTACACGAGATTTTTTCTAAACAAGGTTTACAATTTAGCCTTTGATTAAAATAAACACTCTTGTACTAAGCAATGCAACAGTTTTATATGCAGTCATTGTACAAATAAAAAACTAGGTTTATCACTTCTTTACCAAAATTATTCAAATTTGAGAGACTACATGGTGAGATGTTTTACTTACTGCCAGTTCCTCCGCCTTGTTCGTCAGCACTGTTTAAGTCTAGGGCAGCAAGCTACAAACACACACAGAAAACACATTTTACAAAAATACATTGGAAGAATCTTAATAGATGTGATTTAGTACAGTAAAAAAATGTTTAAAAATTGCATCAAGTCACACAGATGCATGCCCTCAGACTAAGAATACAATAAAAGCCCAAACACGGATCAACAATTTTCAATTTAAGAATTATGTTGGAAAACATTTAACCAAAAATGACATACATTTGTGACCTGAACAACATGATTAAAGTATTAGTTACAAAAAGAAAAGTGAAACTGTTTCAAGGATGTCCTGATGAATGCTCAATATTACAGGTAGATTTATTTAATAAAGTCTCTCCTCTGGATGCTTGTTTAAAATGGATTTTTATCATTTTCCCCTCAATTGTTTTGAATATGCCATTACTTGCATCACTTTGTCTTAAGACTTAATGTACTGAACTTTGTAGGTTTCAGCTGTACAGCATTTTGGGGCAACTTTTGTTGCTTACAAATTAAATTGATACTGCTGTGTAACAATTGGTTACAGAAACAGCAAATTACAAAATAACAATAATGATGATAAACAAAGTCCAATAAACCTTTGTGCCCGCAAAAGCTACTTTTAAAAGCTGTACGTTTACAGAGTATTGCTAAACCTAATAAAAATACCAGTCTATAATTTACTTCTCTGCCATAACATTTAATAATTCATGCATTCACAAACATATTATAAAATAGTCATTTTACAAAAATTTGTTTGTTTCGGTAACAGATCATAAAACTGCCCCCATTACTGACTTACCCACCATTTTTGTTTAACCTCAGAAACAATTTAATAAAATTAATAAAAGTGTGCGTTGACGACTGTATTTATTGAAAGCGATTTATATATGTGATTAATAGTTTAGAAGTTTAGATTGACGTGTGAAATATAACTTGTAATAAAAAAAAAACAAAACGCTGCCAACATTTTTTTCCTGCGCCACGTTTCAGGCTGACAAGGCCTCACATTGCGTTAGAATGCCGGCTTGGTCATAATGTCAGATAACCACGTAATTTTCCATTACCCCTGGCGTGTTTCCGTCGAATATGACAAGTTCAGCGTGTTAAACTTGTTTTCGCTCTACAATTAACTCAGAAATCGTGATTAGTATATTAAAAAAACGAGTTCAGTGGAACAGAACATCGAGTTCCGCCATCACGATGTTTCTGCTCCGACATTTTAGCAGCCGCTTCGTTAGCTTAGCTTTTGGCTAACGAAGCTCCCGACTTTTACATCGAAACTACAAGCGTTTAAACGAAAATTCTATAAGCTTACACATACAACATGTAAGGTAAAATTACTTACCTGCTGATCTAGACCGTGTTGATTATCAACGACAACATGACTCATAACTAAAGAGAGTGGGAGATTTTTTTTTATGAAAAGAAAGGGTTTTCTTTGTTAGCGCTACCGGCTTGAGCTTAACGAGAACTTCGCTTTGTATTTTAATTAAATTTCTACGCGACCTTAGGCTGACAACTTGTAAAGTAAGGTAGACGTACGGGTTCACCTCAAATATACAAATAAAACGTCGTTTGTTACTAATGTAAATTTCAATAGATTCTAAATTAAATGACTATTGCGGAGCTCTTCAGATGTAAACCCCTCTCGGCTCTTGGACCGTGGCGGAATGAGGCATAGTTTGATGAGGTAGCGCGAGATATCACCTCTGTAACCTCAGACGTGCGTCTTAAAACCAAACTCTCGCGATATTGAACTCTTCTTTTTTTAATCTTTGATTGAAAGCTTGGTCATGAACATTATGTCCATTTTCCAGGTACTCAAGTAAGCAGAAGGAAAAGAGGTCATTTGGAGCGTCATTTGTACTCCACTTATTGTGTAACAACCTGTAATCGAATTTTATTGGCTACATGTCTTCAAAAATCTTAAAACAAATTATATTCCATTAAAATATTTCTTATTTAGCCATTTGAACTTTTTTTGATAACTCTAAATTGCTTCATATTTTTCTTTTGTCATGATCATGCTTCTGACAGATACAAAGGGGTGTTGTCACTAACTGTATAGATATTATTCTTATTTTAATATCTGTTTGAAAAATTAAGCCATTCAAATTTAATTTGCACACGTGTGTGCTGGCATTCTTATATACTTGTCCATTTACCCATCTTGTAGATTTAAGTCAACATTTAAGTCTAACATGATTTGTGTTGTGTGTACACACGTGAAAAACTAAAGTGCAAAGTAAGTCAACTTGATTGGCCTACCTGTGTCCTTTTAATTGCACAGGTAAAATGTACTTAGGAGATCAGATGTGGATGCACATCAAAGGTAGCTTCAAATTTAAAGACCTTCTGGTGAGATTC
>JARVGW010000136.1:21725596-21742348 GCA_031762495.1 Anablepsoides rubrolineatus
TGCTGCAAAGCAGGGAAACAACTAAAACATGCAGGATAGTGGGTCACGAGGACCGGAATTGAGAAGCACTGCATTAGAGTCTGCAGAAAGTAAATAGAGATGAGTTTGAGACTGGTATGAGAGATGTAATATGTTCAAAGAATTCTGCAAACCTCCAAAAAAATGGTTTGAGACATTTTGGAGACAAAAAGATTTCTATTTGCCAGCAGTCATAAGCTGCTAACTTTTACTTAACTATGGAAAAATACAACCAGCTTTTATTCTTACCCCTGTGAAGTTTTGACCTCAGAAAAAGATTACAACTTTAAAACAAGCCCACACAGTGCAAACATCCTCACTGACGCAGCAGTTTAAACATGAGGCTTTTATGTTTTGACTGTAGCATTGTTTCCTCTGTGTCATCTCCTCTGTTCTCAAAGGGCCTGTTGCTCTGTGTCGGGGTTACTCAAGGGCAGAGCTGCATGGATGCTTACTGCCACACAGAAAACAATCTAATGTACTATATCTTCAATAGGAAGTGGGACTACACACACACAGACCCACCCACACCCACACACAATCTGGTGCAGCTATTTTTATGGAGACATAGCATTGACTTCCATTATACAGCTTAACCCTGACCCCCAACCCTAAAGCTAACCTCGCAGGTACCTACCTGACCCTAAAACTAACCTAAACTCAATTCACACCTTAGTCCTAAATTTAATCCCTGACCCACCAACGGCATTTTCTCTTATGGGGCTAGACTCAGATCCCTATAAGTACCAGTAAGGTCCTCATAAGTAACATTAGGTCCCCACAAGTAGGTGTGCATGCCAAAAAACTGTCCCACAACATAGAGAATACCAGTGCTGTTTTCGCCGCACTGCATGCATGTAAAACACTCTGCCTTCCGCATTCCTTGCGCGCCGCGTTAAACGGACCTGACGTGCCGCAAGACCCCTAGAGGCGCGTCCACCATAGACTTTGGATGTAAACCGGCTGCTCCTGCAGCTCAAAACGTGTTAGATGTGAACGTACCAATACAGAATATCTGTCTTTTCTCCTCTGAATGTTTTTTTTTTTTCCTGCTGTACTGGTCGGTGCAGTAAGTCCGTTACTGCTGCCAATGTCAAACCTTTTTTTGCTTCATAAATAATTCAGAATTAAGCAGCACTGTTGGGGTTTAGGTTGGCTTGAATAATTAGGAAAATTATTTATTTTTGCCTTTTTGGCAGCTGGTGCACTGTAATACTTTTGCTTGTGCTTTTGTGGCTTGTTAGCATTTATCTTGTGAACCACTATTTTTTCTTTTTTTTTTCAGAAAGTTATATGTACAAAAATATGTATAAAAAGTGAGATAATGATGCTATTTTTAATGTTGGACTGAGATGCCCATAAATCTATTGTTTTTCAAAGATGATCTTAGTCTAAAACTCTGACAGGAAGGGTTATGCATCATATCCATTACTTCAAGAAATATCGGGTCTTAAATTTGTTGCACTTACTATAACAAAACAAGATTAGATAAATCGTTAACATTTTATAATAACTACACTTTAATAGTAACTTCATTAATGAATGGTTAGTTAACCTTAAAAACACCATTAAGGATGATTCATACTTAAGCTGTAAATCAACACATTTTTTAATGCTTTACTAATAGAAGCTAATTACTTCCAAATCCAACATATTCATTGTTTAGTCATTCAACTCATGAATTAACTATTCTATATGCTGTGTTTTGGTCCTCCATACACAGTGTGAACGACTTGAGTGACTCAAATGAATCGGGTTATTTTCGTGATTGACCCAGGTTAACTTGGTTCCATAATGTGAACCAGATTTACCAGCTCAAAAAGCATATCCGGTGAGTTAACTCAGCGCAGTGAGCCAACCCCATCTGAAGCATTCAGGTGATGCTGTTTTTTTTTCCCAGTGTGTTTGCTAATTAGTGGATTGTATTAGGTCGTATTCCAGAGATATAAGGGGTTCGGGTTAATTGAGACCTCTGCTTCATGATCGGACTCAAATCATTAACTCAGATAGGTCAGGAACTGACCAACACTCTGAACCCTAAATGGACTCTGTGTGTTTGGGTGTGTGTAGATATTTATAGATGTCTGACAACAGGAAACAACTATCTGCTGGTGGATGGGTGTCATCAGTGTTTGAGTTGTTAAAGTTTTATGGTTTGTAGCTGAATTTTGTCTTTTATTTTTTGATAATCTTTTTGTTTTGGACTAACATTTTTATTTTTGGTCACAACATTTCTTCTGCACAAACCGTGCATCTAGAGCTCAAAGTTAAAGTGCAAAAGTGAAACAAAAGCAAACAGAATAGCTCTAACTCAATTAAATACTGAGGTAAATTATGGTGGTTTGGTAGCGGAGTCTCATTATTTGTCAAATTCTACGAAGACTTTCTTTGTTTTTATGTCTCTAGATTGTGTTTAGAAAATTATGACATTTATATGATTTAGACTCTGCTGTCTGTGTTTTAACATAAAAGTTGAAGTCTTTGTTTATTTTGTGTTTCTGTCACACATATAGCAGCAAATATTAATATTAAAATATGATTTAATTTTTCAATAGTAGAAAAGGTGCTTTTTGGTACGTGTTCTTTGCTCCAGACTGCAATGGTTTAAAAAAAATCCTTCAAAACAAAATATTGTTTCATTTATCATTAGAGCAGAAACATTTCAGTGAGAACTGCTTCACAGAGATGCTTGTTGTTGAGTTTTTACTTCAACCAAACTGGATATGCTTTAGACATTTACTCCCAACTTTTTCTGTTTTTGCAGGTCAATGTGCGCGTCACCACTATGGACGCTGAGTTGGAGTTTGCCATCCAGCCAAACACAACCGGCAAGCAGCTCTTTGACCAGGTAAGAAAACATCTACTCCTGCATCTGTTTAAGTTTTCTTTTGTCAGAAAACTGTTTGTCAGAACTGAACCATCGGCTGCAACTGCAGGGCTTTAAAGTATCTTATCGCCTCAGTTGTGGTGAACTCTGTGACCCACAGGAAGGATCATATTGTTTTTCATTGATCACTAATGAAAAGCAGCACTGACCTTTGTGTGTTTGTGCCAGGAGGTGCTTGGCTGGGTTGGCTTGGTACTGATTCTGTGGAGGGATGGTGCACAAAGTGGCCTTTGTCTGATCTGAGACCTTTTGTAGAAGATGGGATGGGTGAAAGTGTAGGATGGAGATTGTGTGTGTGTTGACTGGGAAGTAAAAGGGCATCTTTCAGTCTTGTTTCCTGTCAGACTGTATGAGGTTGTTTGGGTTGTGCTGACATGGAAGAAGAAAAGCAAACAGCAGAAAGCTCTTTTCTGCTTTTCTGTTCAGATCTGCTCTACAGAGACATTTCAAATTACAGAAAAGTTTTTTTTCTTTTCTTAAAGATTTGTAACAAATTTGTGAAATGTCATATTCAAATAAATCTTTGCTTTTGCATGTATGAACGTTTTTATTGTGCTGTGTGTTACTTAAAGGACTGAATATGTGGAGGTCCTGTTATTACACAGTATTTGTAAACTATCACCATGCTCAGTCATTTAAAAGCACCTATTCTTTAGCATTAAGATAAAGTCATGTTTACTTCCTGGTGATTCTTGTTAGGCCTCGTTTACACGGAGCTGGTTTTCAGTAAAACAAGAACCTTTTTGTTGCGATCCAGCATATGTTACTGGTGATCAATGTCTCTGACACTTTTTGAAACAGGTCCCTGTGCACATTTTCACCCTACCCTACACCCTAACTCAGCATATATGACAGTTTGGATCAAAATACAATATTCTTAAAGGGACAGCACAACAGTTTACCTTGTCCCGTCTGGCAACCCTGCCTGGCACATTACTGCAGCTGTTAAAATGGGTGGTTTTTTATTTTTATTTTTTCACCCAGATAAACATGAAAAAACACCAGCATTTCCAGAGACCAGACTCATGTAAACAGGCCATTTAAGACCATCTGTGGTTCCAGGGTAACAGTCTTTTCTGAATCTAGAACAGCACGGAGAAACATATTCTGCAGATGATTTGGGTTCTTTATGAACAAAGGAACAGATTGTGTCTAATTATTAAAGCAATAACTCAGATCTCTGCAGGGTGTTTCTGTAGAAAGGTTATGAAGAATTAATGCCTTACCTGTTTGAAGTTCTTTGGAGAAAAAAAACCCAACAGATTAAGGGAATAATTTACTTGGATTGGATTGACAAGCTAATCGCTAGTCTGATGTGAGTGATTTACTGCCATCTGGAAACAAATCTAATCTCACAGCAATTATTGAAACATGTAATTTTATAAAATTTTCAATACATTTCATGGTGTTTTATGTTGAATTTTGTGATATTAGCAAAAACAGAGGTAGCAGTAGCAGCTAGATGTAGCATTTTAATGCATCCTGGGCAGTGATGGACAAAGTACTTAACTTTAGTACTTGAGTAGAAGTATTGATACTCAGGGTCAAATCTACTCAACTACAAGTAAAAGTTACTGCATCAAAAATCTACTCAAGTTAAAGCACTGAAGTACTTACTTTTAAAAATACTCAAGTATTCAAAAGTACAAATTAAATTTTTTAATATCAGTACCTTGCTGTATTGTTTTCAGGGTGATTTTACAGAACCTTGTAACTTTCAGAAACCAAACCACCTCATGTATCGACATGTAGAACCACTGATACAAATTCACCTGTAAAGACTTCATTATAGAAATACAATAAAGTGAGCGGTGAGTTCTTAAATGCAGAAATGTAGTTTATCCACGGTGAACCCAGAACACATTAAAATGGTAGAAACTATTTTTCAGTCCTAAAATCTCAAACATGGAGCCGAGATATGGTCATTTCTCTTCAATCGTCTCCATTACTGGGTTCTGTTTGAAATGAATGTGGAGTTCAGCTCGATCCCTTTAATGAATATTATGTAATTCCAAATCTATCCTAGATGTGAGCTATGACTGTGATTGCTTCCTCGTGTGAGGAACATAGCATGTGGTCAATTGCATTTCAAGAAAGACAAACCGCAAGGGCTGATTACAAAGTAGCCTGGCCCTTGCCTTTCTACTCAGTTCTGCTAAATTCTAGTTTCCCTTCACTGCTTCGTCTGGGATTTCTCCCATAGACAATAATTTCTTTGGTAGAATTTTACCTGGGCCAATCAGCAAACAGAAGGAGGAGTTTTAAATGACAACGTCGATTTTCTGCGCAGTGCCTGCTAGTTAGTTTAACAATGGCAGTGGAGGAAGTGAATGAAGCTAGTCCATGTTGATAAGACTTCTAAAATAAATTAACTTTGTCTGACAAAGCAGCAGCTGTCATATACACCAGTTTTATTTGGCTCAGTACTTCTCTCCTCTCAATAGGGTTGTTGACAGCGCACAAAATTACCAGTTAACTTATTAGCTTAGCCTCCTTCACAGTGGAGCTGGCATACACGTGCGTCACGGCCAACAGATCCAATCATTTTAAACTTCAGCAGAGGCCACGCATGCAGCAAGCAATCGCTTCTCAATAGCCGAGAGTCCAGACCCTCTACGAAGGAAAGTGAAGAACAAGGGACTGGTTTTAACCAGGCTAATTACAAAGCTATGCTGAACCAAAAGTAACAAGTAACTAAAAGCTTCCTAGAAATGTAGTGGAGTAAAAAGTACAATATTCAGGGTTTCCACGGGTCCTTGAAATCCTTGAAAGTTTGTGAATTTGAAAAAATGATTTCAAGGCCCCGGAAAGTTTGTGAAAACAACCAAAAATTACACTTGTCCTTGACAGTCCTTGAATGTTTTTAAGGGATTGAAGTTCTCTATTCACACAACTGATTTTCATTATCTGTTAAAAATAATAATAAAATTAAATAAAATTAAAAAAATATATATTTGTTGCTGTGGATAACTCAGGATTACAGTAAACTGATGTGGCTTTTAACAAATAATGTGAGCCATAGTCATAGTTTTAGCCAATCAGAGCAGAGTAGGGCGGGTCTTTCTTTCTGAGTCCAGGTGAGAGCAACACAGCTCCTCCTGTCTCCACCAAGCGTCTGGACATGTTCACATCCCTTCCTCCCAAACTGAGCTGCCCAACCTCCCAGGACATGATTACATGTCCATCCATGTATTGTGTATATGAATGTAGGGTATACATTTATCCACTTTCTTTCATTGAGTCACAGTTTTTTAATTGAATTTACATGATATTAAAGCTGTTCATTGGTAACATTCTGCAGTAGCAGTAGATGTAGTTGCGTGTAGTTCTTGAATTTGAGGAAATTGGTACTAGAAAGTCCTTGAAAGGTCCTTGAATTTGATGTTGACCAAGGTGTGGGAACCCTGAATTTGTCTTTGAAATGTAGTGGAGGGAAAGTCATAAGTACCCCCAAAAACAATTACTCAAGTAATGTAAAGATACACAAAAAAATGTACTTAAGTACAGTACTCAAGTAAATGTACTCCACTACTGTCCACTACTGATCCTGGGGCACTTTTTAGCAGAAATATAATTTCTGCAGAAATCATCATGTAATCCTAAATTTGCAGCAATATAGATTTAAACAGCATCTACAAGTGACCCATGGGCCAGATATGGGCTTTAATATTTATTTGGGCCACACAGAGCTTGTAGTCAAGTAGATCATAAAATATGTTGCTAACTCATGCACATGAACACAGACAAAATACAAAAATATTCAGCCTTATCTTTTTGCATTATTCAGTCATAATAGTTTGTGTAGTTTTGTTGCATCTTGATACCACACAAACATCTTAAATAACAATAGTACTTGGTTTTATGGCAGCACGATATTGGGAAAAACTGACATTGCAATCTTTTTCTTACCCTGTGATATGAACTGTGATGGGAAAAAATACAGATAACTGAACATCACTTTAAGTTTTGCTGTCCTCTTGTTGGCATGAACCAGCACTGATCTTATCATCTTTTTTGTGCACATGACAAGAATATTTTTGTCTGTATTTAAGAATTAATTCAATTCAATTCAGTTTATTTATATAGCGCCATGTCACAACAACTGCTGTCTCAGGGCACTGTACACAAAAAAAACAATAAATCTGAAGAAGCCAGCAGACTGCGCCAAATCTTTGCTTCGTCACAGTCTCCCATCCTGAGCAGCACACCTGCAGCAGCGGAGAGGAAAAACTCCATGTTAACAGGAAGAAACCTCCAGCAGAACCAGGCTCAGGACAGGCGGTCATCTGCCTCGACCGGCTGGGTTGGAATTAGTTTTCTTATTTTTTAATGTGCAAACATGAATTGCGCTTTACCATTATTTATCCTATTTTCTGTTTTCGCCACACTTGAATAAACCATATTTTACCTCTTTTCCTCCAGTTCCATGCATATTTACTCATCTTCCTCGTTTTCATCAAGATCCATGTAGTTTTCCTCCACAGCTCAAGAATTCAGTGACAACACTTCTTTAAAAACATTGCCAATTTTGTCCCAGATGTTTTACAACAAAATGACACTTTTAGCTTTTTTGGCACAAAAGGCACTTGTTAATGCAGTGGAAGCAACCCGTCAGAATAAAAGACCTAACACGCAACTGTTTAGTGCAATGGCTTATGGTTTAGTGATTTAGTACTTGGATAACATTGGTTTAATTTGCCTTGTACATTGAAGGACCTGCAGTGTGACTATTGTGCACATTGAGCGTTGATATGCTCAAACGATATAATATGCAGCTCTACTTGGTTTCCTTCTCTATGACTGAAATCTTTGAAATCTTTTGTGTATTCAGCTGGTTAATGCCACAGAGCCATTTAATTTAACTACAGTTTGACAGCTTGACTTTGTTAAGCTCTGTAATTATGTGTTAAAAAAAGTTAATCCTGACAGTTGTTTTGTTTTAAAACAGAATTTCATTGATGAAAAGGAAACAGAGCTTAACACCAGCAGCCATAAGCTCACTTAAGCACGCACTCGGAGTGATGAAAAAAGCCTTTGAGAGTTAAAACAGCTTTCAAATCAAACAAACAGTGCAAAGCCTGCCTCTGAACATGAACACTTTCATGGGCCTTAATCATGCTCACACTCTGGTTTTATGCAGAATGAAAGTGAGGAGTCGTCTTCTCTGATCCTAATGTCTTCCTTTGATTCTCACCCTGATTTTATTCAGGCATTTTCTGAGGCTTTCCTTCAGAATCAGCCCCTCACATCCCAATCCCAGACTCACAGGAGGAAATGTGTCCGCTTCAGCAGGGGAATTATACTGTATATGTGACTGTTTTTCAGAGAGCTAGTTCATTTGTGTATGCGAGCTTGTTTTAGTGTCAACGTCTGAGGCTGTGTTAATTATATGCCATGAGTCCTGCCCTATTGACAGTAAATTCACTTCAGTGTCTCAGTGTCCACCGCCCCCGCCACCATCCTGAAATCTGAGTCTACAGAAAATAATCTCTGGCCCTGGGTACAGTTTCTGTTGCCAAGCAATAAACATATTGTATTGTGGGTTCCCTTTATCAGAATTTAAAGGATGATTCAGGAGGAATGTTTAAAACCAGGCAACGTTTTGAACTAATTTTATGTTTTTAGTTTCTGTGAGCAACTGTTTTTTGAGACTCTGTGAAAAACTTATTTTGGTATTAAATGTTTGAGTAAAAAGGTTCATTCATCAGACCTTGTTTTCTGCTCCTGAACAGTTTTTCAGCGCCTCTCATTTTGCAGTTTCCTGCAAACAGAAACCAGTGTTTTTGTCACTTCAGGTGGTGAAGACTGTGGGTCTGAGGGAGGTCTGGTTCTTTGGTCTGCAGTACACAGACAGCAAAGGCTATGTGACCTGGCTCAAACTCAACAAGAAAGTAAGAAACTAAACGGTACCTTTTTATAAATCACAAGATGTTGGTCAACAAAAGGCATGGAGATCCTTAATTCTCTCATATCTTATCTTCAGTTTGTCTTTTCAGTTAGATTTTCTTCAAATAAAGTAGCGATGAATATATTATGTTTCCAAAGCTAATTATAGTCTGCAGGTTTAGTTTTAGATTTTAAAACAATCAGTTATACATTTAGCACTTGCATCTTGTTTTAATGTGAAGGTATGAAGTAAACCATTACATTTCCTTACAGGTGACTCAGCAGGACGTGAAGAAGGAGAATCCTCTTCAGTTCAAGTTCAGAGCAAAGTTCTTTCCAGAGGATGTTTCTGAGGAGCTGATCCAGGAGATCACACAGAAACTCTTCTTCCTGCAGGTACTGGACAGCTTGTTTTAATCTGAGTAATCCTGCAAATGGATGAGTGTAATCTGAGTAACAAGACCACAACTTTTACCTTTTCTAACCAAACAAACAAACAACTGTAGTGAACCAACTGGTGGAGAAAACAGAGACAGCATTGTTACAAGTTTATCATAAAGATATGCACTTCAATAAACTTCTTTTAAATTCTCCGGTATGCTTTCATGTTAAACATGAAGCTTGGACTCTTTGTGATGAGTAGACATGCTGATCCAACGCAGGGTGATCAGGTCACTCTGATCACCCCGGGCAAGTTGTCCCAAATGGAGTTCCCTAATGCAGGAAACAAAATGCTGTTCCAGTTGACCTGGTTCTGAGATTACTGTTAAATATTTTTTGTGTGTAAAAATTGGATGTTTTGAAAAAAAAAAATATTGCACAAGAATTTCACATTACATATTCATTAAGGAGGGTAGTTCTCTGTTGTCATCCATCATTCCGATCATGGCTTCAACAGATGGCCTTCATCTGTAAATATGAAAAAGAAATACTTTTTTTTTGTTGTAGACTCATTTAAGCTGTTCAATCTAATTATGCTACAGGATTAAACTGACTCTGCTTTCAACAAATAAACTAAACCAGAAGCACAGTTCTATCCAATCAGAGCGGTGCAGGGCAGGTCGTGTTTGATGAATGGTGAGAGACTGCAAATGGAAGCACCAATCGTTCTTCAGTTCCTGTCCTCAGCAAGCAGCAGCACCATATGTGTTTGCATGTGACCAGCCAGGGACCAAAACCGATACATCACCCCCATACCCTCCTCCTGCACCTCTTCCCCGGCCTCCTAGGAGTTTGGAGTGTTGTTATCAAACAGACATGTTCAACCTGAGAGAAAGAGAGGTCAACTCTGTGTCAGCGTCAATGGGGATATATCATGCAAAATCCACTTTTTTTTTAGTTGCTAAAAACATTTTCTTTCGTACTTGGAGTCTCTAGGAGTGTAGAAAAGTTGAATTTAGTCTATTCATGTGCTGCATAGATAACTTTATATTAAGTTTTGGTCATATTTCTCAACCTGTGCAGTTTTCTCTATTTTCTATCACATTTTCTGAACCTTACGTCTAATTTATTGCAACGGAATTGTCAAATAATGTCTGGACTTAATGTCTGTGGATCAAATTCTGGCTCCAACATGTAAAGCTGAATGGACAAGTCTTGTTGATATATTTTAATTTGTAAATAAAACGTTTCTGTGCCACTGTATATAGTCATAAACCCCTCTATCAAACTGGAGTGGATCGGTCCAGAAGCTGGATGCGTGTGTGGTGTTAGGATTTAAAGATACAGCCTCACACCTCAGAAAGGAGGTGCAGAATTGGTTTGTGGAGTTACAGTAATGAGGAACTCAGTCTAAAGAATTGCAGTTCCACTTTAAATGGACACCAAATGAATGATTTAATTGTGGAAAAAGCAGGATTTAAAAGCATGATATGTCACCTTTAATTAAACATGGACTTAGATTCTAGTCTAAAAGTTTCTATAAGCTTTTGTTCTCTAAAAAATGTTATATAGAACATAATTTGAGACAGCTCCAAAAAAAATAAAAAGGAAGTTTGTATTTTTCTTCCTCACAACCCCTCAGTTTATTGTGCTGCTGTGAGCTTAGGAAACCTTACAGATGAGACAATCCTCCCTGTTACTGTCGGTGAGCTTGAGCTAAGAATTTAGATGCCATCTGCTGTCTCAATGCTGTAGCAGCTGAAGACTCTGCTTATCTGCTGGACAGAACCAAACTATAGGTCATAAGAAAGTGACTGAAACTCAGCTGATGTACGCAGTGCACACTAGCATACATAAAAACCATAATGTTGGTTAAAAAGGTATAAGGTTGGTAAAGTTCATGGTATTAGAGCACACTCTACTGTAAGGCAAGATGCTCATATTTTTTACAGATCAATCCTACAATCTTCACAGTAGTTTGACTTTGCTCTATGAAGTTTTGACAGAAATGGTTTGTTTCACTGTGAAACCTTTTACTCATCAGGACAGTCTGTATTTTTATTTTTGGTTTCTGCAGGTGAAAGAAGCCATTCTGAATGATGAGAACTACTGTCCTCCAGAGACGGCCGTGTTATTAGCTTCCTACGCTGTCCAAGCCAAGTATGGAGATTACAGCAAAGACGTTCACAAACCCGGTTACCTGACAAACGACCGGCTACTTCCACAGAGGTACGGCACATACACACAAGTTGTTTTACTTCAGAAGAAATGATTGAGGACTGTTTACAAATACTGTTTGCATTATGACGCCATCATGATTGTTAGTTAAATATTCGTACTATTAGCTTTGTGTCAGGCTGTTTAAACATTCTTCTGTTGCTCCTTTCTAACAAACAGAATGTGGGCTGGTAGTGGTAATTATTTATATTAATGACCCTTGTCCTGTGTGTCCTGCAGGGTTCTGGAGCAGCACAAGCTGACGAAGGAGCAGTGGGAGGACAGAATACAGAGCTGGCATGAGGAACACAGAGGCATGCTTAGGTGGGTGTGTGACAGCTGTGGAGATTTGGATTTTTTTTTTTTTAATTTTATGTTTTATCTTAAACAGGGTTTCTGTTGGGCATTACATTTAAATCTCAGTGAAATTAAATATGTTGTATTAGTTTGCAAGAAAACTACAATGAAACTAGTACACCACGCTGAAGCACTTTAGTGGGTGTTTCTGGCTGGTCAGTGTGCAATAAAAACAAATTACGCTTTGGAGGGAAAACATGAAACATCAGCAGATAAAAAAAAGTTCAGTAGTGGGCAGCACTAATCTAAAACTTAGTTCCACTAACCCTAAAGCACTAACTCCAATATTTAGATCTCCTAATTCTAAAGCACTAAAATAACCCAGTTAGCCCATGAACATTCTTCAACAGACATGAGTCACATATTGTCATGTTGCTCTTAATACTTATCATTGACATTCCACAGCTGGATTTGAGTTCATTGTTAATATGTCACCTAGTGGATAAGTGACACACATGTAAACAAAATGTATGACAGCTTTCACCCTCAGCTGTTAACATTAACGTTGATCAATAACATTTATAGACCTCAGTTAGTGCTTCTAAATTTAGCCTATAAATTTAGCAAGTGCTAATCCACTAATAAATTCTGAAATTATCAAAAGCCGTAAAGCACTAATCAGGAAATTGAAAATAAATGCAAATTTCAGCTAAAGTGGCTGAAAGATGAGGAATTTTGGGCATGACTGCAGCCCGTAATCTTGGGGTGAATGAAGCACGGTGGAGACGACTGTAAAACCAACCCACCCTGCACCTTTCTGCCACAAATCCAGGTAGTGATGTAATGATCTAAAGTCTGTGAGACCTAGAGGTTGGTAAACTGATAGATTTATTACAGAGGGACAATCCATAATGATGCACAGCAATTTTGTAGTTAGTTTAAAAACTGAGTTAATCATAAAAAGTGTTTTAAACACAAGGGGAAGATGTCCGTGACACATTTAATGTGTTGAAGCTCCACAGCTGAGTTCTGCTCCACCCCTCTTTTGGTTCTGCACTACTGCTTCAGAAAGTAAGAACTGAAAGGAAAACCTTGTAAATGAAAATGCATGAATTCATCTTTTGTTAAACAAAACACAAAAGTGTAATAATTTATGCATTCACAGTCGATTGCATTAAATATTTTTTTAAAAAAAGGCATTAAATTGGCATAGCTAATATCTGCAGAAACCTTGTTAAGGGCACTTAATGTGATTTTTACAAATGTTTGTGTGTTTTAACTTGCACTGGTAAAATCTGATTATAATTTAGAATTAATGAATAAATTGGTTTCATTTCCCCCAAAATGTTCTGTGCTTTATCACTGTTTTTGAAGAGGTCTTTGGGCATTGACGGAGATGAGTTTGAAAACATTGTTCTGGTTTAATACAAGAAAATGGCAGATTTATCATGTCTATAGTTGAGAAAATCCAGAAGACTCTACTGACTTAAAGTAACTATTTATTTGTGTCAACAATGTTGATGTGTTATTTCCATGTAGCCTTCATCACACTGTTAGAATAGAATAGAATAGAATAGAATAGAATGCCTTTATTGTCATTACGCGCGTGCATAACAAGATTAGAGATTACATCTTCTGATGACTTAATTGTTTGACAGCTAAAGTCTGAATGAGGGGGAAATACATACACATTTTACTTGAGCAAAAATTAAAAAAAAGGCTTTTATTCAGTTTTATTGTAATATAAAACAGACCTAGTGATATTTAAAGTTTATGTTTGTGTGTCTGCAGAGAGGACGCGATGATGGAGTACCTGAAGATTGCTCAGGACCTGGAGATGTACGGCGTTAACTACTTCGAAATCAAAAACAAAAAGGGCACAGAGCTGCTGCTGGGGGTCGACGCTCTGGGGCTGAACATTTATGAACATGAAGACAAGTAAACACACACACACGTGTTTGTTCTTCTACTCTCATAGGGACTTTGCTTTGACTTCCATTCATTCACCGGTTATTTCCATAGCTTAACCCTGACCCCTGACCCTAAACCTAACCTAAACTCATTTCACACATTAGTCCTAAACCAAACCCCTGACACACCAACAATATATACCTCATGAGGACCAGCCTTTTGTTTCCATAAGGAATTGTGTTTTAATGACTGTTTGAACTTGCTGCTCACATCTCCCTGAATTGTTCTGATGGTAGAGCAGCGCCCTCTTCTGATGGGAACTTACGGTAGTACCTTTAGACCCAATGCTCTTAACAAACCCCATTTTATAAAAGATAAACACCCACCAGTGCCCTTAACAGGTAATCACTGTTGTAGAATAGGATGGCTGTATGTTTTTTTCACATTTGCGCCAAGCAAATGTAAAAAACAGATAAAATAACCACACAGTCATGGAAATGTCCGAGCACACCGCCGAAGAATGACGAAGCCAGAGGCAACGTCATGGAAGTCGCTACAGGCAGGACTTATTAATGAAGGAGGACTACAGAGTGAGAACAATTTAAGTGGGAAAAGTTCCAGATATTTAGAGGATATCTGTGGTTTATCTGCAAGTGATGAAGAACAAAGTATAACTGATTGTATTGAAGTTACTGATCAAAAAGAAGGTCATGATTCTTAAACACCATGAAGGCAAGAAGACGCAGCTCCATCCTGGGTGCAAATCATCCACTGCTTACTGCTATATGATAGTATTTACAATAAAATAAATATTTTATTTAAAAAAAATCTGTAAGTTAAGCTTAATAAGCTAGTGTTTATGGACACTGGCATATTTCACATCTGAGTTTCAGTCACTGAAGCAAGAAACATGCAGCCAGTCTGAGACTGTTTTACACTATTCACCAGTTTTTAAATTGTGCTGAAAAATCACGTGAAACCAGAGTTATAATAAATAATTCACCCCACATCTTTATTTATTTATTTTTTATATTGCCATAAACTGCCTCCATCTGCTCTCTGCTTTTATAACACTCTTTCCATCTCCACCGAATAAAAAAACGTTCCAACACCGCTCAAACTGATTTTCTAAAAATCTACAGTAAGAAGAAGAAAACATGGGAGAGTTAAAACAGCTGATGGCTCATGAGGAGGAGGAATTGGGCCGTAGACCCACCCCCAAATTCCATTTAACTGCCATGTTTGGTTTTTTTTGTTGTTTTCATCTTACTGTGTGTTTTTATATAGTTGATAATTAAATTTGGGGTTTACTGAAAAAGGACGTGGAGGGATGTTTTTTATTTTTATTTATTTTATTTTTTTGGCAATAGTGTGGGGTAAAAACTGATAGCAGATGGGGGTATTTAATTTATTTCAGCTACCAGCTTTAAATGTGAGGAGGATTATTTAAAAAAAATGTGGATGTGAATTACTTAGAATAACTTTGGTTTTATGTGACATATCAGGACAAATCAAAAACTGCTTTAAAGAAGCTCGACTTCATTGTTCCCAATGACTTGGACCAGCTTTTCTGATGAATCCTGAGGTGTTCCGGTCCTGGGTCCTGACAGCTGTTGTAAATCTGTTGTCTGCCTTGAGTCTGACACTCTCATGACGTCATCGATTATATATGGGATGGAACAGCTTTTTCAGAGCAACAGCTTGAAAACTCACTAAACATCATTTTTAAAACAATTTAGCGTTATTTTTAAAGAATTTAAAGGAAATATACCTGCTTTTGTTAATTTCTCTATCATATTTTGCTGGATATATCATTTGGAAACAATTTGGGTCATGAACTTTAAAGTAAACATTAAAACATTTGACAAAATTCTCTTCAGATTTTTCTCTTCACACCCAGAACTTAGGAGATAATGTTTGTAAACTCGCACCAAGTAAATCACTCGTTTCCCATCTTTAATGTTGAGTTTAATGTCGCCTCAGGTTGTCACCAAAGATTGGTTTTCCATGGAGCGAGATCAGAAACATTTCTTTCAACGACAAGAAGTTTGTCATCAAACCCATCGACAAAAAAGCTCCAGTAAGTGTTGATTTAATGCTATAAAGATTATTAAAAAGCACACCCTTTAATGTGTGATTTGTGTTTCCCCCAGGACTTTGTGTTTTATGCCCCTCGGTTGAGGATCAACAAGCGCGTCCTGGCGTTATGTATGGGGAACCACGAGTTGTACATGAGGCGGAGGAAGCCAGATACCATTGAGGTGCAGCAGATGAAGGCTCAGGCCAGAGAGGAGAAGCACCACAAAATGATGGAGAGGTACACAATTCGCTGACACTGAGACGTCGAGTTAATCTCATAAAAACATTGATTTTATGATGTATGGAAATAGTTTGATTTTATTTTTATTTTTTTTTGACAACGGTTAAATCCTTTTTAATTTGATCTTCAAAAATTTTACAAGAAAGAAACAAGTTTCTGTAAATAGGCAGTTCATGAACGTATAACAGACAGATTAACCAGTATGTAGATAAATAAAACATACTTTTCAGCACAGTAATAGTTTTTATTCTCCAGGTGTTTTTCTTCTTACGTTGCTCACCAGGTGCATGAATGAACTGTACTGTAAATGGTGATGATTGGTTGACACATTGCAAACACTAGAGGGCAGCGTTGCATTCAAATAATAACAGAGCGGTTTGTTTGTTTTAATATTTTTTACTCTGTATGTAGTGGTTTTTACTTGAAAATACATTAACATATAAATGTTAGTGTGTTGTGAGTCAGCTCTTCCAGTGTCAAAATAATTAGGAAGAATTAAATAAACTTGATACAAGACAGTTGATTTGTGGGCAAAGCACAACCTTGTTAAATATCTGCCCCTATATATGAAACCAGAAGTTTGCTCCTTGATCACATAATGCCTTTTTTAGTTTTGCCCATAAATTTTCAATAGGATTGAGATCAGGGCTTTGTGATGGCCATTTAAAAAAATGACTTTGTTGTCCTTGAACCACTTTGTAACCAGTTTGGCAGTATGCTTTAGGTCATTGTCTAATTGGGAAGACCTATTTATTCCCAAGCTTTAAAGACCGTGGAAAGTAAATTTCATTATTTTCTTCAATAAACATTATAAATGTCATAATTGGGTTGTTGT
>JARVGW010000136.1:21764317-21779682 GCA_031762495.1 Anablepsoides rubrolineatus
AGAGAACATGCAAACTCTACCCAGAAAGGTCCCAGGGCCGGGATTTGAACCGGCAACCTTCTTGCTGAGAGGCATCAACTCTACCACCTCTATGTAGTTGTATCTTGTAATGATGCCTTGTCAGCCTTGACATCAGTCATAGTGTGGAGAAAGAAGCAAGTTAAGTTTTTATCCAGGCTAGGCTAATGGCTAACCAAATGAGGATCTGATTCAATATTTATACAATTTTTCCAATTAATAAAACAACTCCTTTTTAATAAAACACTATACCATTGAGCTATACAGTTGAGAAAGAACACTACCTTAATGTCAATATTTGCAAGTAGTTGTAACATGATATCATTTTTTATTCATGCATTAGATCAGAGGTCTTCGTGACCAACTATCCTGCATGTTTTAGCTGTTTGTCTGCTTAACGCACCTGACTGAAATGGATTTGTGATTGACAGGCTTCTGAGAAACTTGATGATATTCTGAGTGGGTAATTTAATTATTTGAATTAGGTGTGTTTGAAGCAGGGAAAAAGCTAAAACGTGCAGAGCAGTGGGTCACAAAGAACAAGAATGCATTAGAATATTATTGAGGAAGCAGTTCAAACAAACTGGGGGCACGAGGACCATGTGGCTTTTCCCACTTCTGAAGGCTACAGCCTCTGCAGCTTTGTGTTGAGAGGAAGAGTCTTTATGGCTGCACACTTGTTTTAAAAACAGAATAAACATAGCATTGAATCGAAAAGTTTTTATTTTATTTTAAAGCTGATAGAATAATGTTTTAACATTTTGTTAATTGAACTGAACAGACAAAAGTATCTAGTTTATACAGACCAAACAGCTGAACAATAGTTAATGTGACACAAACCTATAAACTGCAAAACCAATTTTCTTATTCTAGGAGACTGGAAATGGGCATTATACCAAATAATAGCAATATTTCTACTTATTTTAGTCAATAACCTTTAAATATGTGTGGACCATATCTTTTCATATACCATAGAGTTGTTTCGATTCTCTGCCATTTTGTCAAATGTTGAAGTGTGCAAGACACTTCACACCCACTGCCTCTGATGTGTGTCCCATCAGTGTATGAATGTGATTTAAAGCACTGATTAGTCTCCATAAATGATTTACCTGCATTAGAGTTGTAGTGAGACCTAATAGAGTGCTGTGTAAATGTGTAAATGAGGACACAGATTGTAGTGTGAAGCACTTTGAGTATCCTGGTTGGATAGAAAGGTGCAATATAAGTACAGTCTCTATAACTCTATAATAAATTTGACTCCAGTAAAACAGAACTTAACTCCCTAACTTTGTCTTAAAATTCAGATGTTCAGATCACCAATTTTAATCCTTTTTCAGATGATTTAAATTACATTGTATTGAAGCTATAGGATATGATATCATTTGCTTCAAACTCATTGTCTTCAAACATGTCATCTACTGAACTCATCCAACTCATTTAACTCTTATCCTATTAGCTGGAGATGCTTCTTTCACTCCAATCTAAATGTTTCAATTGCATGTCCAATTTGCTAAAATACTCTTCTGTTTTCTCAACTATCTTGCCTCACTTATGATGCCACCCCTTACAGGTTTTCTGACTACTATTCTAGCAACACATTCTCACTCCCAACTCGGCACATGTGCCAGATGCTTGAAAATAAAACAATTAAAAATTAATAACCCATCACTGATCTGCATTGGACCAAAATACACCCAAATTGATCCATACCTTCTGAGCACTTTTTTGTCAGATTGTATATCTCGCACATTTGAAAAGTACGGAGCCCTCGAGGGGACATGGGAATTTTTTTTTCTTTTGTGTTCCCACGTATTGTGTTACCTTGCAAAAGTCGTTTGTCACAAATGTGCCTGTCGGTTTATTAACAAACTCACATGCTCACCATTAGTGAGTTAGCCAACTAATTTAATTCAGCTTCGGAATGAATATATCACACAGCCATGCATGGAAGTGCGATATTTTAACACAGTGCAGCCATCAGCCAACATCAATGTCAATTTCACAAACTTGTGGCGACACGTCCTGTTTTGGTAACCGGATATTTCAAAAATAAATGTCTGATTTAATTCAGTTAATACAAAACAAACGTTTGTGTGGGAATGCAAAATAATATTGCAAAGGAATGCAAACTTTTGTGAGGTATTGCAAAAAGTATTGTGAGGTAATGCAAAAGTATTGCGTGGGAATGCAAAATACCCCCCCCCACCCCACCCCACCCCACCCCAATGTCCCTTTGTGGGCTCTGTAGAAGAACTGTAATGTCTAACATAAATTAAAACTTAGTTATTTAGCTTATCATTATTTTTTAACATTGTGTAGTTTATTGGAAAGGATGATATATTACTTGTTAACTCTTTTTGCAAATCACATTACAGAACATTAGTGTTCATGTCATTTTCCTTATCTTTGTAAGGTAACTGTAACAATATTAACAAATATTTTAGCTTCCTTCACTTATCTTTACATTACCTTAATTATTTATCTTTTACTTACACAGCTTTACTAATATCATATCAAGGCATTTACGGTAGATCAAAACCAGGCCTAAAATTGGACTGCATGGGTCACTGCAACACATTTTATCAGATGTTTTGATTGTTTTGCAGCTATGTTTGGGTTTATTTTTCTGTTTATGACCCAGTTTAAACCAAGCTTTAACCGATTTGACCAAAGAATGTTTTGGTCCACAGTGATCCGAAGGATCACTCCACTACTGTGCTCAACAGTACGAGATGTTTGTGCTGAGATGTTTTGTGTGGTTTTTCCTGAAACATCTCTACGCAACATTTCTCCAGAAGTCTTGTTGTTTTTTCCGATATAACTTTACAAACCTAAAATAAACCTAAAATCTTTTTATGAAGCGTTTTTTGAAATGAGTCAGATTAGGTTTATTATACTCATAAAGAGACGTGTCTTTTAACATGCTGAGACCTGTAGACTTTGAGATGTTTCTCTCTGTTGTGTTGCGGTTTGTGCCTTTTTTGGTCTAATCTCGAGGTAAACCTGCTGGAACATTTAGTCAAAGGATGTTTGCGATGTGTCTGGGTGGTTTTCCAATCGTGAGTAGACTTTCACAGTCAAATGTTGGACTTTAATATGTTTTAAGATGGCTTTACACTCATTCCAAAGTAATAAACACCAACAATTTCTTCTTTCCGATAGTTACTGAAGTAAATGCTCCTTGGTATTTGCCCACAACTAAAAGGTTCAAACTGCCAAAGCTTTTGCTTGTATAAAAGATATTCCAAAATAATGTCAATTTGGATTTTAAAAAATATATATATATTTTTCTTAACTCCAGTTGCTTATTTGACAAATGAAGCTCATCAATATTATGCAAATCAGTATGATTTGAGCAGCAGGTGAAGGAGGACGTGGCTTGTCATATTTCCAGTTTAATGCAATAAATATTAAATTTCCCAAGACATCATTTGCATTTAGAAAGCCACGTCAATGAACTCTATTGTTTGTTTTTCTTTTTTTGCTGAGAACTCAATAGGCAAATCAGGAAGGTGTGGTAGGCGGGTTTTGTCTCAACGCATTCCATATAAAATGAAGAGGTGTTGCTCCGGGCTCTACCTTTACTTTTAAACAGGTTATGTGTAACATTTTTTTAGGGTTTGCTTTACGTGGCAAAAGAAAGACAAAAACAATCAGCAAGAGAAGTTTTCTTCTTATGTCTAAACTTGATTTACCATCCAGCTGAGTCGTGCTGAAAGCAAGAACCATTTGCCTGATGACTCATTGGTAACAGGTTTTTAATGTTCACGTGCATTTGCACCATCTTACTGATTTCTGCTCTGAGTATTCAAACGAATGTGCAAATCCAAGTGCATTTCCCTAAAACTTAACGGTTTACTTCCTGTTTTTCCTCCTAGATTCCCCTCCCAGGATGAGCCAGTGAACTGTTAGGTATCAGTACAAGCGGTGGACTCTAGCAGGGGCCTGAGAGGTCAAAGGGGACGTGGAGCTGGATGTATGAGAAGGATTCATGGGCCTGAAGGACCATCTGGAGGATGGAACAGGCCACATCCTCAGCGTGGGGCTGGATCTGGACTATCTCCATGTGGATGGTGCAGACAGGCAGGCTGGTCCAGGTGTTACCAAAGCTTGTGGAGTCTTACGAGTCCATGGGTGTTCCCAGAGTAGGAACAGTAAAAGTGTTGGTGGGAGTACCATTAGTCTAAGTACAACTTCAGGTTATAGCAGCAGTAGCAGCTGCAGCAACTTTTCAGAGGAGAGTGCCATTTCTGACAATGAAGATGAGCGACTTCACATTAGATCAGATTTTGGATGTAAAAACTCAAACCAGGATCAGTCTCATTTGCACCAGCAGGTGTCTTCCTCAGACTGCCAACTGCTCAGGCTGGACCTGGCACCAAACCAGTTCCCTGAAGATCCACCACAGGCCAAAGCATCCTTTTTGTCAGATCCTGTCTCGGACTGCCGCGCCAAGGTTGAGTTTGCTCTGAAGTTAGGCTACTCTGAGGAGCTGGTGCTGCTGGTTCTTAGGAAATTGGGCCCAGACGCACTTATCAATGACATGCTGGGAGAGTTAGTCAAACTGGGAACCAAAACAGAGATGGATCCACAAAGAAGTCCAACTGTGTCCCAGTCTCCTTCCTCCTCTTTGTGCTGTTCTTCCTCCTCCTCCTCCTCCTCTAACTCTTCCCTGGAATCCTATCGGCTGATGTGCCCGTCCCCTCTGCTGGAGGACAAAGACAACTTTCGACCTGTGGTTGTAGATGGAAGCAACGTAGCTATGAGGTGAGAACAAAACACTTTTTTTATCTGGTTGCTGCAATAACTGTTGTTGCACCAAACAGCAATTAAGAGTGGCTATCAAGCCTTATTGGATAGTTTTTTTATGCACAATTCATTTAAATATAATTTTTTTAATTATTTTATACAACTGACTCTAACCAGAATCATATAAAGAAGTATTGATTTAGGTTTCTATTGTTACAAGAACTGATCAAAACCCCTTTGGTTTGTTGAAAGTTGAACATTTAGTGAAAAATGCTACTTTAGCATAGTGAAATGCATTGACTTTCCCCATGAAATCCTTCCATGACATAGCTGTACAACCAGAAACAAGAGCTGTGTCCCCAGAAACCCTGCTTGCTCATTTACTGACTTTAGTTTAGTTAGAGTCTGTCTGCCCACCCTAAGGTGCAGAGAAGCTGCTCCCTAATCTATCAGGAACAACACCAGCTTGCCATCTCTCACCAGAGTTTCATTCGGGCCTAAAAAATCAGACCCGACCCAATCGGCCTTGTGTTTGAGCCCAACCTGACCCAACAAATTAACTCAAATAAGAGGCCTGAACCCGAAGCAAGCCCAACATGTTGTAATAATTAGGTTTACTTCTGTGGCTTTGTAGAGTGAGTTCTCCTGTTTTTAGCTTTTGATTTAATATTTACCAGCTCCATTATGTTGTTTGTTGTGGGTCAATGCATCTTAGAACAAAGCAAGGTGGAGCAATGAACAACTGCACTATTTTCTTTTCACAGTCTTAACTTCTACACTCTATTTTATTTCTTTCCTCATCTAACATAGTAAACTTACTGCCTCCTCCTCTTTTACAATAAGTAGATTAACACATTTTTATGTTGTGCATTCTTCTTTATTTTTTTGAGCTGTATCATTTGTAAAACTGCACCAGAAGCCCAAACCCCATCAAGCACATCATTTCGGCCCAACTGGCCGGGTCAGGCTCTTGTTTGGGCCAGAAATCGCAACTCATCTCTCACCATGGGCAGCTCCAGAGTGGCCCTGATTACATCTTATCAGGACATCTCAACCTCATGCACAAGCTCAACCTCTTTCCCCTCTAAAAAAGTGACATTTCATGTTCTCAGACTCAGCTTTGATTGGCTAGAGTCCAGGTGCCAAGGTCCCATTTTCAGCTGCCACCCATAGCACTATGCACCCAACCCATATGGTCAATCCTGCAGGTGATGGGCCCACAGAAAGACATAAGCATGTAGTTAGAGCTGACTGAGCCCAACAGGGACTCATGGGTTGCAGCTTGGTCCCCAGACACTCCCTGACAAGCCCCTACCAACAGCCCGACTCTGTCAGGTAGCGGCGCAGGAATGAACCCAAGTCCGGACGGAGGATAAGAGTTAAAAAATAAAAATATTTATTAAACAAACCAAAAGGCTAATGGGGCAGCAAATAAACAAAAACACTAAGAGACACAAGGAAACCAAACAGTAGGACATAGCCAAACACTGAACCAGCGAGGGTGTGGAGGACTGAACCAGAATAAATACAAACTGAGGGAATGAGGAGATGAACAACAGCTGAGGAAGACTGATCACAGAACAACTGACAGGTGAGTAGATTAACTAGGAAGGGACTGAAAAACTGAGGACTGAGATGAAAGTTAAACACACAGGAGAACACCAGAGGGAGACAAGCACAAGACACCAAATCCTAACAGTACCCCCCTCTCAAAGCTCGTCTCCAGACGATAACCAGAAAACACCAGCACGGGAGGGAGGCGGGGGGCACAACAAAGACAGGATGGAGGGCTAGAAACACCAAGACAACATAAACACATCCTCACAGACTCTAGGGTGGGGCCACAGAACCCATATCTGGATGAGGGACACCAAGCTTCCTGATGTCTTTAGGCCATATGAGTATTGTGAATCACTTTTTTTCTTACAAATGAATCAAATTAGTTATGAAGAATGATTACACTTAATGTGACAATTCTCTTTACACAGTCATGGGAATAAGGAAGTGTTCTCGTGCCAAGGCATCCAGCTGGCTGTTGATTGGTTCCTGGAGCGAGGTCACCGTGATATCACAGTTTTTGTTCCAGCCTGGAGAAAGGAGCAGTCACGACCTGATGCTCTAATCACAGGTACCAGCTACCAAAGCTGTCAGTAAAAACAAATAAAAACTAAATCATGTATCTGCTTTTATTATTTTTCACCAGAATAAACATTAGCTGTCTTCATAAATGGTTTTTAATACTTAGTTTAATCTTCCACTCAGACCAAGAAATTCTGCGACGACTGGAGAAAGAGAAAATCCTGGTTTTCACTCCATCTAGACGCGTTCAGGGTCGCCGTGTGGTTTGCTATGATGACAGATTCATTGTCAAACTGGCCTACGAATCAGATGGAATAATTGTTTCAAATGACAACTATCGAGATCTCGCTAATGAGAAGCCAGAGTGGAAGAAATTTATTGATGAACGCCTGCTGATGTACTCCTTTGTAAATGACAAGTAAGCAAAACAACAACCTTCATTTTCTTCTGTCCATTTATTTTTATCCTTAAAACTTACATTTAGCTTTGCTCCACTGAGTTTATCATCTAGGACGTTGTCTGAGTTTTTTGTTTGTTTATTTGTTTGTTTGCTTTTAAGACCTCAGTGATCTGAAGTAGCAGGAATTCTTTGGCATATGTTGATGCCTGCATCAATATATTTTCTCTCTGATGCAGAAATTAATTGTCTTGTAAAGCAAACAAAACAAAGAAACAAAAACAGTGCAGACCTCAGCTATTATAGGTTACAGTTAGGTCCATAAATATTTGGACAGAGACAACATTTTTTAATGTTGCTTCTAGACATAACCACAGTGAATTTTAAACAAAACAGTTCAGATCCAGTTGAAGTTCAGACTTTCAGCTCTAATTCAGTGGGTTGAACAAAATGATTGAATAAAAATGTGAGGAACTAAAGCCTCTTTTAAACACAATCTCTTCGTTTCAGAGGCTCAAAAGTAATTGGACAGATTCAATAATTGTAAATAAAATGATAATTTCTAGTACTTGGTTGAAAACCCTTTGTTGGCAACAACTGTCTGAAGTCTTGAACTCATGAACATCACCAGACGCTGTGTTTCCTCCTTTGTAATGCTCTGCCAGGCCTTCACTGCAGTGGTTTTCAGTTGCTGTTTGTTTCTGGGCCTTTCTGTCTGAAGTTTAGTCTTTAACAAGTGAAATGCTGCTCAGTTGGGTTGAGATCAGGTGACTGACTTGGCCATTCAAGACTATACCACTTCTTTGTTTTATTAAACTCCTGGGTTGCTTTGGCTTTATGTTTTATGTCATTGTCCATCTGTAGTATGAAATGATGACGATGAGTTTGGCTGCATTTGGCTGGATCTGAGCACACAGTATGGCTCTGAATACCTCAGAATTCATTTAGCTGCTTCTGTCCTGTGTCACATCATTAATAAACACTAGTGACCCAGAGTCACTGGCAGCCATGCATGCTCAAGCCATCACACTGTGTCGGCCATGTTTTACAGATGATGTGGTATGCTTTGGATCATGAACTGTACCGCCTTCACCATACTTTTCTCCTTCCATCATTCTGGTAGAGGTTGATCTTGGTTTCATCTGTCCAAAGAATGTTCTTCCAGAACTGTGCTCCTTTGACCGCATGTTTACTTCACAGCAAAACCTTCCAAATGCAATCACCACACCTCCAATCAACTCCAGGCCTTTTGTCTACTTAATAGACAATGACATAATGAAGGGATTGCCCACACCTTTCCATGAAATGGCCTTGGAGTCAATTGTCCAATCACTTTTGGTCTCTTTAAAAACAGGGTGGCACAGGTTAAGGAGCTGAAACTCCTAAAACCTTCGTCCAATTTTAATGTGGATACCCTCAAATGAAAGCTGAAAGTCTGGACTTTATGTCCATGTACATTATATAACTATAACTTAAATATGTTTCAGTAAACAGGTAAAAAGACAACATTTGTGTCAGTGTCCAAATATATATGGACCTAACTGTATTTATTTACAAATGGTGTGAAATGAAAAGAAAAGCCTTACAGTTTTTCATGTATTGCAACTAAATTATATTTTAATTGTTAAATTAGATTCATGCCTCCAGATGACCCACTCGGACGCCATGGACCAAGTTTGGAGAATTTCCTAAGGAAAATACCTGTTGTTCCTGAACCCAGAAAACAACCCTGTCCTTATGGTAATACATTCACTTAGGTGTTATACTACTTTATTCTTTAAATTTGATTTTGTTTTAACCTTTTACCATCTAAATACAGTAGCTTTTAACATAACCTTAAAGCTTTAACAATTGTGTGACCCATCACATCGGAATGAGGAATAATGAGGATGTTTTTGTTTCTTTCCAACTGGGAAATCTTAATATACAAATGAGGTTTCCTCTTTATATTGACATCAAAAATTACTCAATAAATTTACATAAAATTAGGATTCAGACCAAACAGTAATGTATTAATGTAACCAACAAGACAAATTAAGCCATATATATAGATTTACTTATGATATCAGGATGATCCAGGTATCAAAATGTAGCTTTTAAAGCCAGGAATCTGAAAATGTAATTAGGTCATTTTGACCAAATTTGACATAATCTTCATTTCGATATGATGGGTCAGATATGAATTTGTTTTTATGTTCATACCAGAAAAAGTCTGCTCATGATTAGAATTGACAAATATGTTTTGTTCTAGTACAATGAAGGTTTTTTTCTATCTCACATAGGGAAGAAGTGCACTTATGGCCACAAGTGTAAGTTTTACCATCCAGAAAGGGGCAGTCAGCCCCAGCGTTCTGTGGCTGATGAACTTCGTGCCAGTGCCAAACTTTCCTTAGTCTCTTCCAGAGGCTTGCTGGGACATGCTCTGTTGGCAAAGAGCCAAAATTCTAGTCAGTCAGAAGAAATGCCAGAAACTGAATCAGGACAGAGCAAAAAACTACCAAACCAGAGTCCTCAAAGGTCCCTTCCTGATCTCATGGAAGACAAACTTCAAATCCTTTCCAAAGCAGAAGGGTTTAGAGGAAGCAGCAGCATTATTGTTGGCCATCCTACGTCAGGGGTCCCCTTTTTATCAGGACATCTGGACCGGTGGGAACATCTCAGAGAAAGTAATGACGGTGGGTCTAGAATTGAAGAAGCCGCTGGATCAAGCCAAACTGACTCTTACCACAGATGTAAGTCTCCAGAGGTGGCCTATAGCTCTCTGGTAAACCCCTATTCAGCTCTCATGTCTCAGACCCCAGAACTTCTCCTACCAGCTGACCTGCAAGCAGGTCTATCATCTGATTGTAGCAGCAGTGACAGTCCAGGCTCAGACTCTTTCTCCCCTGACTCAATGTCAGACAATAGTCCCAAGTGCCAGCATAACCATCCTCACAACCATTATCACTATTCAAATCAGTTTGTCCATGTCACCAGTCAGGTTTCCTCCGGACTGGGTCAGCATCCTCCTCGAGGATATAATGTTACTTCAAGAGTGCAAAGACCACACACACCGGGCTTCAATGAGCTTCCCTCTTTGGTTACTCCTCATACCTCTCCACATTCTCACAAGAACACCTCGTCCTACATCCCGACCCAGCTTCGGCGGTCTTTGTTGAAGAGTTTTCCAGAGGAATTACCCTCTCGCTCAGCCCAAACATATACTGCTCACTCTCATTCAAAGAGCTCAACTTTCAGTTGCAATTTGATGCCCTTGCAAGAAGGTGAGCTTCAGGACTCCAGAGGGTACAATGAGTCACGGTTTTATTCTAAAAGGAACTACTTTGGGCTGAACCAGCAACCTCAGCATCAGGTTAACTGGGACTCTAATTATCCACCTTCCCCTAAGCCTTGCTATGATCTGTTTTCCTATAAGAGCTTTCCACCTCTTCATGGGAAAGGTTGGCACTCTTCTTGGGGTCAGCAAGTCCACTCATCTCCCTGTGGTCTTTCCGCATCACTCCAACAACCGTCCCTTCAATCCATCCCTTCCCATAAGAACCACCTGATCTCTGAGCCTCAGTACATGGAGAATCATGCTCTGGGTCAGTACCAGGATTTAAGGGAGAGGATGTATGTTAACTTGTGTGGCATCTTTCCTCCAGATTTGGTGCGGAAGGTCATGACTAAGAACCCTCATGTGATGGATGCCCAGGAACTCGCAGCTGCAATTTTATTGGAAAAACTGCAGCATGTTTCATAAATACAGACAATAGAATATTTACTCTAAACAAAGCCTTTTGCAATGTATTGTCTTGCAGTCATCTTAATAATGAAAGTTAGGTTGGGTATGCCAAAAGCAAAAGCACAAGTTAGATGATTCCTTTGGCTTTCATTGGATTCTGTGTTTTCATTTTAGAGAAGGTGGTATTTTTGCAAAGGGAAGTCCCAAATTTGTCACGTTTTTGTACAATGACCTCTTATTTCAGCACTTAAAATGAGAAAAGGTTTGGGTTGAACCTGTATGTTTCAACTGATTTCTTTTGTGAGTCAAATCACAGTTTAAAGAGGGTTAGAGTGGGTTTCCTATGTTGCTCATTTCAAATTTATTTATGTATTACACTTTAAGTTATTTAAATAGTTTTAAAATTATTCAGTCTTTGGGCACTTTTTTGTTATTGTTGTGTTTTTTTTAGGCTTATTTTAATTGGGGGCAATCATATCAGCATTTCAGACTTTTGGTTTCCATCTGGATGAAATATTTTTGTTTTACTGTCATATTTATATATCTGCAAATACATTCAGACTGTTAGCTCAAATGAATCAACTGTTTTAGTTTGCACTGACAGAAGGCACATTAGCTTTGAGATTTGATGGATTTTCCCCCACAGGGAAGTGAAACTAACAGTACCCACAAAAAAGATCAGCAAAAACTCCACTTGAAAACCCCAAACTGCTGTTTACCACTAAACTAGACTTATTTCCTCTGTTTGGATAACCCTGTCAGCTGAATTCACACTTTGTTTGTTTTTTGTTTGTTTTTTTGGTTAGATCTTTTTTACTAAACCTTCTACCTTTATTCCATAAAAAATAATACACATTTTCCATCAAAGTGACAGGCCCAAATTGTTGAACGGATTAAAGATTGTGTAAAAATGGAATAAAAAGTGTAAATTTAAAGACTTTATTTTTGCATTAAGGCACATTGTGAATAAGATACAGGATATTATTCTTCAGAATTCTAAACATCCAATAATCACACAAAGACAGACAGATTTGAGGTGCAACCTAGAAGCTACTTCTTAAATTTAATTTTTCCCAGATAATTTTACAGCAAAATATTATCACAACACAACTGATTTTAGCTCTGTAGACTATTAATAAAGGTAAGAATTTAATTTGTTTAATTGAAATGCTAAAAAAAAAAACAGAACAACCTACAAAATATGAGCAGCTAATTGTTTTATTTAATTACCGGTCAATAAAACTTGAAACAATATCAGTATTGGAGCAAGATTAGCCAAGGAATTGTACTGTTTGCCTGGTTTTTATGTGTTCTCGTTATCATAAAGTTTGTAATTTATTTATGTTATGGCTTAATAAATTAGTTTATTCTTCACAGGGGGGTCTTTTGTCAACTCTTGCAAAAATGCAATGCATTACTACCAGTATGACAGCTTAAAGACATGAAATCAATAAATATTCTGTAAAATAAGATGATTTGTATATGAAGCAAACGAGTTTACGTCTTGTTTAGCAGAGTTTATGTAACCTCACGCACTTCAGCTTTAACTTTTACCAGTTGTTTCTAAATACAACATGTTCCACTTGTTAATATTCTTTCTAAACTGTTTTCCAGTTCTAAAATGTGTTAATGTAACTCAGTCTGAGCCAGAAACATTGAATGAAATGACAATATTCTAGTTTTTGTTACCATCTCAAGTGGAGGGGTTATTTTAATGTTGACGCATGATTTTTAACTGACACACAAAAAACCTCCTTAGTTGATACAAATTGTATCTTTTAAACTTTTGAACAATGTCATTGTTTTATGTGAACTTATTTAAACAAATGTATTTTGAGCTGAATATTTTTGATTTTGTGACACCGAGGCTTTCACGTGAGGATTATTTATTCTCAGTTTAACCAAGTGCAAGAATTTAAAATGTCTCAAGTTTTCTGAAAAGTGTTAATTTTGTTCATGAACTGAAACTGTGGTACAGTGTTGTTAAAAAAAAAAAAAAAATGTCCTTAATGGTGGCATATGCAGGTGGGACGTTCTGGCTACTTTTGGGACTTTTGAAGCCAAAATAAACTGTAACAACCAGTGAAACAAGATTATACTTTTATTAATTCTGGATCTTAAATCAGTGCAACAGGCTTTAAATGTCTTGCAAATCTTCTCAAGAAATTTACAACTATATTGATTTTATTTCCACCATTAAATCTTTTGGCTTGGCAAGTCTCTGCCTCTGGGGCTGGATGTGAAGCAGAATCATGTCCAATAATCAAGTCTGATCCCATAAATTATCCAGGTGTTCTCATCAGACGCTTCTGGCACTGTGTGCTGGTGTTTGGTAAAAAATAACCTTATTTTACGCACCACTGTGGATGTTGTATTAACATTCCTGCAATTATTAAAAATCATATATCAAGTATGACTATTTTTCTATTAACATAAAACTTTTGGCAAACTATGTTTCTTAACTGTATGTGATTAAAAAATTTATCTGTACGAGATTTTATGTGTGAGTGATGCCCGATATAGGAGTTAAATTATTGCTAACTTTGCTGACATAAAGCTGTGAATAGATTTACCTGCAAATGTTATCTGACAAAGTGAGTTCAGAGACTGAACATGAAGCAGGTTTCAGTGTTTCCTCTTGTTTTTTTTTTTAACACACCTTTGTTAGATGTAAACATAAATGTTTGTTGGATAAAATCAGAAAATTACAACTATTTCCTAAAAATGATCTTCCTTCCTTCCACAAAGAAACAGGTTTCTTTAGCATTTTTTATTTGCAGTGTCACTGCTGTCTCCACACACACATATTATTCATTTGCTTATTTCATTTTTCTTTCATATTTCATTTAATTTTAAGCTGATAAAACCCCAGACCTGAACAAGTTGTAATTTTTTTAAATAAAAGGAGAATGCAATGATTTCCAAAATATATAAATCCACATTTTATAGACAATAGAAATAAGTGAAACTTAGATCATTTTTAAAAAGGATCACTTAGAATTTTATGGAAGCAACACATCTGAAAACAGTTGTTCCAGCTCAACAGTTTCTATTTTTCCAACAGCCTGTAAACATCCTTAAACAGATGAGACCAGTTCTGGTGGTTTTGGAGAAAATGTTCCATTCTTGTCGGATGTAAGGTTCTAGTTGTCTACATGGTGAAATGGTCTGGACAGAAGGCAGGCCAGTTTAATTCAATTCAATTCAATTCAATTTTTTTATATAGCGCCAAGTCACAACTGTTGTCTCAGGACACTGTACACAAAAAAACAATTAATCTAAAGAAGCAAGCAGACTGCGCCAAATCTTTGTTTAACAGTTTAGCAGCCGGACTGGACAAGCTGTCTAACTGCATGCAGTCTGAATCTAAGAATTATCTTGCTGAAATAGCCAAGGCCTTCCATGATAAGAGCAGATGTTGTAAAACCTGTAGATTTTCTTCCTGCATTGACGATGCATTTCCAGATGTGTAAGCTGCCAATGTCAAAGGCATTATTGCACTCTCGTACCATCAGAGTGGCAGGCTTTTTAACTGTGTGCTAAAACCTGGGCCAATGGCTCCTTTTCTTTCTAGTACAAGATGACGAGGCATTTGTGATTGTCAAAAATACATTTCTTGTTTTGATTAATCTGATAACAGAACAGTTCTCCACTTTGACTCAGTCTTTTTTCAAATTAGCTTTGGTCCAGAGGAGATGGCAGCATTTCTGGATGGGGTTCACGTTCGACTTCTTCTTTGCACGATAGAGCTTTAATGCTGTATTTGTAGATGACATGGTGAACTGTGTTTACAGACGATTTGTGGAAGTGATCCTAAGTACATGTAGTAATGTCCAGAACAGAACCAGAGGGATTTTTGCACCACAAAAACCAGAAGATCACGACCATACTGACTCTTAGACTTTGAGTTCAGAAATTTCTCCAAATTCTTGAAATTTTGTAATAAATTATATTTATTATTTGAAAATTTTGCCTTCTCAATTTCCCATTAATCAACATTATTCTGAAATTGTTCCACAGGTCTTAGACAGTTTTTATTAGACTGGTGAACCTCTGCCCATCTTTATTTTTGAGAAAATCACCACTCCTCTGACTGACTGGTTGACTGTTGACCTGAGTTGTTGCCAAATCATCCTCCAGTTCTTTCTTATTCATCCCACTTAAGTTTAGTTTTTGTTGCTCCTGTTTTAATTCTTTTGATGTGTTGCTACCATCAAACTACCTTTCTCTTTAAAAGTACAATTTTAAAACATTTGATATGGTTGTGTCTAAAATATGGGTTTATAAAATTTGATCAGAAATATTTATTTAATGAAGACAGAAATACAGTGGGTTGCAAAAGTATTCATACCCCTTGAACTTTTCCATATTTTGTCACATTACAACCACAAACATAAA
>JARVGW010000136.1:21779782-21805413 GCA_031762495.1 Anablepsoides rubrolineatus
CTTACCCCCCTAGGACACTTACCCCCCTAGGACACTTACCCCCCTAGAACACTTACCCCCCTAGGACACTTACCCCCTGGACACTTACCCCCCGGACACTTACCCCTGACACTTACCCCGTGGACACTTACCCCCCGGACACTTAGGTAAGTGTCCTAGAACCCTTTTTAATCTAGCTCTTGAAGCTACAAAACAGCAGTGATAAGGAGCTCCACCACTGTGCAGACTTGTTTACCAGACAGTTTTAGAATTAGAGAAGTATGAGAGTGAACGTTAACTTGTAATGTTTTAGGTAAAAGACTGTTTCTCTGCTTGATGTTAACAATGTTCAGGTTTCCTTTCCAACATTCCCAGGTTAAAGTCAGCCCATCCTGTGAGGAGGGAATAGATGTTTAAATTTTTATTTTATTTTCTTTTCTTCTTTTTTTTCTTTTCAATAAAATTAACTAAAAACAGTGTTTTATTCAAAATGTTGAGGTAGAAATCTAAATCTAAATAAAAACATTTTTTTGTTTCAATTTAAGGTTATAAAAACAAAAGAGTGTATTGTGTAATTTATTAGTGTGTTGTGATGTTCATCTTGTAAATCAAAGACCCTCATCTGTGTCATTTGTCGTAACTTTATTCTTATCAGAATGAAAGCATGCTCCCCGTTATGCTCATTCCCATGATCTGCAACTGAACCGGTTTATTTTTAACCATGCGTGAGAAAATATCTCTAAAATTAAAGACATCGAATCAAAAGTCATCGTCAGAGCAGTGAGCTGACGTTTGAGATGGAACAATCTCAGACTTTTCTAAAGACAGACTGACAGATTTTAAACTAAGAGGGAAAGTGACAAACACCCACACACCATGTCAAAGTCGCTTTTCTGTGAACTACATTATAAACATGATCACACCGACTGAGATTGAAGGTTTGAAGACTTTTACCTCGTGGGAAGTTGTCAAAATAAATGACTCACTTTGCATGAAAAAGCCAGCCTGACGGGGGTTACCCTTCATAAAGTGTTGCACGAACCTTAAATGAAACCCATTGTTGATTTAGTAAACATAATCTGTCTTAATCAGTGCATGAGGAGGCTTATCATGTGTCACAGAGTACATGCACAGAATGGTAAAGTGCAGATAATGATGAATCTGAACTGTACTTATTTTAAGAGAAGCTTATATGTTCTTTAAAATTAAAAAAATCAAGCAGGGAGCAAAATCCCAACAACAACCAGAATATCAACAACATAAAACACACAAGAATCCATTTTCAGTCATTCATATTGTATAATCTATATGACAGATTACTTGAGAAAAAGTAACATTTGTCACCTGCCTGTGCAGGGAAGTCAGTCTCGTTTGTGGTTAGACTTGTCTCAAGAAAAATAAACATTCCCCTCCGAGTGTCCTGTATGTATACCAACTACTGCGTATAAAAGAATAATATATAGAGTCATAAAAGAACAAATGAAAATAGCTTTTTCATCTGATGCGTACATTTATGGAAAATTAAATTGACTCACCTCAGAGATATAAACACACGAGGCAGCAGGAGATGCAGGAAAGAGAGAGTGTACTCGGCACGCAAGAGCAAAGGGAGGAAATCTCACCTCTGACCCGAGTGTGCAGAGTGGAGTCTGACATGCAGCTCAGCTGATTACTCAACAGCTCTGTCCCACCTCCCCGGGACAAAAACCCCAACAACACAAAGAAACGGATGAGAGTGTTTAGATTGTTTCTTTCAACCTTTCAGCTCACCTTTCTTTGTATTTCAACACATTGTTAAAGCAGTAAAACCTGCCCTGAGTGGTCCAGAGACCAAACCTGCATCTAAAAATACTGCAGCTCTCAAACAAAGCCAGCCATTGTGACGATCACCATTTTCTTACAGTGAAAAGTTCAGAAAATAGTGTTTCTCCAGCAAGCACAATATGAAGTTGTATTTTCGCACCAATATGATGATTCTCACAGAGTAATAAGCTGAAAGCTTGTCATACATTACAGATGCATAAGGTCCTGTTTTATTTCTTTTTTTACCCTTTTGTTACTTAATGACTCTACGTTCAGATGTTGTTTATGCTGCTTTTATAAGCTGATACATTTTCTTTTTTCCTCCACTTTTCTACTTTATTTGCAGAATTTTTTTGAGGATTTGTAATTTTACCAAGTATTTTTTTAAATCGTGACTTTTACTTTTACTTAGTTAATTGTAAAACCTAAAAAGGATACTTTTACTTCTTTACTTTGAAGTTTAACACTTAGTTACTTGTTATAAATTAAATCTGTCTGAACTCATCATAAAAGAAGATGTTTATTTGCTCTAAAAAAATTAAGTGTTGAATTTAAAATCATATCAACTATTTCCACTAAACCTAGTCGAGTAAATTTGACGCGATATATATATTTTATTTGAAAGAAATTGACCAATTTAATCAACTTGGTTTTGTGGAGCCAGTTTGATTCTGTAAATTTAACAGTTTATTTGTTAGAGAGCATGGAAAAGTACTTTTACTTTTACTTCTACTTTCCCAATTTTTGTAAACAGTTTAATGACTTTTACTTAAGTAGTTTTCTCATTAATGACATTTGTTTTTACCAAACTCATTTTCTGTTAAGGTACTTTTACTTTTACTTAGTTATTTTTTTCAAGTACTTTAAAGACCTCTGCTTATTTGTTTTGTAAGCACACAACTTCACTGGCACCTTCAGGCACAAAAACTGAACAGAAAACAAGTGAAAAATCAGCCAAGGTTAAAAAAAAAGATGAGGTATTATTGATCAAAGCTGCTTTGAAAAACTGCATATGTGACATTTTATTCTGCATTATTAAAATAAATATATTTACAACAAAATGATTGACCTGTTTTCAGAAGTGTAAAATATTTGATTAACATATTTGAAATGCTTTTGACATTTTCCAAAATAACAAAATAAAGTGTGCTTCTGGGAGCATTTGTAAATAGTTTTCATTGGTGGATTGGATGTCCCATAGTTCATCCATCCATCAAACTCATCTCTTGTTCAAGAGTCAGATCTCTGAGGTGGCAGCTCTTCCAGCTCTTTCAGGAGGTCTCTAAGGTGATTTCAGACCAAATAAGAGATATATTCTCTTTAGAGTTTTCCCCAGAGTCTTCTTCCAGTTGAACACACCAGACACTCCTCCCTACAGAGATGTCTAGGGGTCATCCTTATCAGACAAACCACCTCAACTGGTTCCACCTTATCTTAAGGGTGAGTCCAGCTACCCTGAGGAGGAAACATCTCAACCACCTGTATCTATGATCTCTTTCTTTTAGTCACTACCCAAAGTTTGTGACCATAGATAAGGGTAGGAACATAGACCGACTGGTAAACAGAAAGTTTTGTCTTACAGCTCAGCTCCCTCTTCACCACAACAGACCACAATACTGTGTAAGCTGCACCGCACTGTTTGTCAATCTCACACCATTCTTCCCTCTCTTGTGAACACCCCAAAATACTTGAACTCCTTTACTTGAGGCAGAACCTCATCCCCAACCAGGAGAGAGCAATCCACCCTTATCCAACTGAGGACCATGGTCTCAGATGTGGAGGTGCTGATCCTCATCCCAGTTACTTCAAACCTCTCCAGTGAGAGCTAAAGATCATGCCAACAAAACCACATCACCTGTAAATAGCAGCGATAGAATTCTGATGCCACTGAACTCTCTCCGCCCCCTGGCTGCATCAAAAAATTATGTCCATAAAAGTTATAAACCAAATCTGTGACCACTGAAAGCCCTATAGTCCAACTCCCACCATGAAGGGGTCCATTGCAAACTAGACTTTCACACTGCTTGTATAAGGACTGAAACAATGGACCCACAATCCTATACTCACGGAGCACCCCATACTCCAAATACACACAAGAAAACAAACATGAAGGGCAAACTCTCGCCCTCGAGAACCCGAGTAAGGCTAAAGAACTGGTCTAGTGTTCCACAACCAGGATGGATTTCACACTGTTTCTCCTGAATCTGAGGTTCAACCATCGATCAGACTCTCTTCTCTAGAACCCCTGATTAGAGCTTACAAGCAGGCTAAAGAGAGTGATACTCTTATATTTGGAATACACCCTTATACCCCTTTTTGAAGAAGAGACCACCACCCCAGTCTGCCAATCCAGTGGCGCTGCTTCTGATGTCCAGGCAATGTTGCAAAGACGTGTCAACCAAGACAGCCCCACAACATCCATGAGGAAATCAGGATCTTGTTCACCCCTGTAGCTCTGCTGCCTCTGAGCTTTTTATCTACTTTAGCAATCTCAGCTCCAGTTATGGACAGAATGACCCTAAAGTCCACTGACTGCACCTCCTCCATGGCAGACATGCAGTGAGAAGGTCTGAGAAGTATTCCTTCCACCTCCCAACAACATCACTGATTCCGGTCAACTGCACCCCACCTTCATTGAACACTGTTGGATCCAGCCTTTATCTTTACCCACCTCTTCTTTTCTGAGTTGTGGGGATCACTGTGTGAGAGGCAGGGGACACCTTGGATAAGCTGCAAGTCCATCACAAGGTCAAATAGAGACACACAAGACAAACAACCATTTCTCATCTCACTCACACCTTTAGGGCTGTTTTAGAATTACCAGTTCTGACATGCATGCTTTTGTTCTGTGGGAGGAAACCAGAGTAAGCAGAAAAGCCTTATGCCTGCATAAAGAGAACATGTGCCACTGTGGCTGCCAACTTTAGGGTCGTGAATTGAATATTTTTCTAAATGATTTTGGCAAATATTTGCAGAAATAGGTTGAGAACTAGTTTTATATCTTACTATTTCAATTTCTCATGTTTTTTCTTTCATACTTTGAAAACATGTTAATTAATTTATCATTGTATCAAGAATGTCCAGAAAAGTCTAAAGTTAAGTTTGTTTTGAAGAAAAGGACTTAAAGATCTGTCTGGTGCTCTTCAGATCAGATATTTCTATATTTTATAGATCTATGTTTGATGCTCTCTGCAGTCATGAAGCCTGTTGAGCTGAGCAGTAGGCAGATGTGAGCTGCTGTTGGGACATCCCACACTTTGATGATGATTTAAAGCTCATAACAACTCACAGTTTTTCACCATTAGTTAATCTAATGTGTTAGTTAACACAGTTTAAAACAGAAAACTCACCAGTTTGGTGTTATTCCTGTTCCTTATTAAAGGCAGTCGCCTCCTCAGGTTCCATAAATATCCCGTAAAATCATTTTTCTAAAAAAAAAAAAAAAATCTAAGCTGAGACGAGTGTTTCCAAGCTCCTACTTCCTCTTCTACTGAGACTACAGCACATGTTGCAACTTCCTCTCCAGGAATCTTTTGAAAGCCAGCAGATGTACTAATCTGTTGAGCAATAACTGGGAGGAGAACAGCCTGGATCGTGCTTTTTATATTTTACCACTGGCACATCTCTGACACAGCACTTATCACACAGCGCTTATCACACTTTCTCTGAGCAACACATAGTTGGTCACACTGTGACTCTAGTGGTATAAACAATGTAATCTGTGTCCCACTCTGCCCTGTCAGACAAACTAACCAGCAGAACAGACCTGGTTTATATCACAGCCATATTGAGACCTCTGGTGGCCGCAGAAAAGAACTGCACAGGAACAGAACACAACATTATCTGCACAGAAAAAAAGTCATTAATCATTAGCAAACTTATAATCGTAGGTTCAACTGCCTTTGTCAGATTTTATTTAGTTTTTTCGTCTAATCAAGATGCATGTTTATTGCTCCTGTGATTTTGTTTGAAGGGAATTTTACTTTTGGGTTTGCAGTCAAAAAATGACTGTTCCATTAAATCTAAAAATGAATATATATATTAAAAAAAACCATTTAGTATGACCTAATACTACAATATATATATTACTTTCTTACAAAATTTAGATCTTCTGTTTTGTTTTTTTGTGACTTGTATGGGTTTTAGAGATCTGAACTTAAACAACTCAAAGTCAAAAATATCAGAATGTATGGTTGTTACAAACACCTATATAAAAATAACACAGTTATTTTGACTTCAACAGATTTACAAATACAACATGTAAATATATTCATTGCAGATGTTTCAAAATATATCAAAAACAATTGTTTTTAATTCATTTCATATTTCAATGGGTGCATAGAACAACATCCAGGAGGATTTTATTACTGAAAAGAAAACATCAAATCAAAATTACAAAATTACAAAAAACAATCAAAGGTTCACAGTCTGTTAATTGTTGCATTTTATGTCAAATACATATTAGAAATTAAGAAACTGAGGTTTGATTTGTTCAGGACATCTTGTCTATTTTCAGAGAAAATTTGTTTATCAAAAATCAAGAAACAAAACTGGCCGGCTGTGAAATTCATGGAAATACAGAACCTCTGTGAAGGTTTTGAGACATTTTGAAGAATCCCTCATGACCAGCATGACAGCTCACCCCATAGCAGGCACAACCAACTAGCTTTAGACAATGTAAATATTAAAACTGTAGTCTTGTCTGGCTTATTCAATATTGAAGGTACATTATTCATTTTAAATAACCAATTCAATTAATAAATAGAACATAAATAAAATTGAAACAAAAAAAGAACCAAAAACTGAGCCTTGTAGATTTATGTCAACAACATTGTTTACATCTTAGTCATAATTAGCTATAAAAAATGAAAATGTTTCACATGTAAGATCAGAAAAAGCCAGTTAATGGCAGAACCTTTAAAACCTGATGAAACCACAACTTTTGTTAATCCGACTTTAGAAGCAGATGCATAAACATTATGACGTGATGCTTGTTTGATCGCAACAAAAGCTGTACTTGTAAAAGAAAAAAAAACATCCAGGGTGACATTATCAAGTTATTAAAATAAACTGCAAAAATTAGGGACAGTCAAATTTAAGAGTGATTTTAAATATAAGCTCGATTTTAACCAGATTTTGTTTTTATATCTATTTATCCATTATCATTATGTTACCATAAAGGAAATTAGAAAACATTTCTTTAGTGGGGACAAAAACCCAAGATAACATGACATGTAAATAAATAAAAACACCATTTTAACACATCAACACATTATTTACAAAGAGATCTACAGGACAGGGATTTGGGTTGACCTGGGAAATTTGGCAGCAGGACAGCTCAGGGGTTAGCACTGTCGCCTTACTGCAAGAATCCTAGGTACAATTCCCGGTTCGGGCCTCGTGTCTTTCTCAGTGGAGTTCACATGCTCTCTATGTGCTTGAGTGGGTTTTCTCCCCCACCCCCAAAAATATGTACAGGCCCACGCTTCCCTCACAAAAGCGATCTAATGATCTCAATGGGATTTGCCTGCATGGTTCAATAAAAGTATGTACTGATGCTGGATGAGAGCATGAATACAAGAAAGGAGAAACCAAAATAATTTAAGTCGTGACAAGAGAGATGGGAACCAAGAATGCTTTCCAAGGACCAAACTCTAGCTGACAAACCAGTTCCTCCTGATGCTCTAAACCAAGAAGTGATATAGTTACTAAAGTGCCAACCTGTGCAGTGATGTTGGATTCAGCTGTAATGAGATAATCCAGCAAAGAGAAGTCCAGCTCCTGGTTCAGTAGAATGTTGTGCGGCATTAATGAAGAAGTGAAGTGTTGGCAGTCCTGTTGGCAAAGGAATTTTCTCTCCCACAGGGTTTCTTCCCACAGACCAAAAAAACATGCACAATAGGTTGTCTTCAGGCCCAGTCCTCCCTTGCAAAAAATAAAGATCTGTGATCTGAATGGGCTTTGCCTGGTTAAATAAAGGTCAATGAATGAATAAATCATTGATGATGTTACCAATCAGCAAGAAAAGTTACACAAATGTAACAGTACCATACGTTTCCCCTCGAGAGATCTTATAGTAATAAAAGTCTTTGTTGTGTCTGATCTGTATGTCAACTTGTTGCTCTTGTTCATTGAACTTTTGTCATCACACACAGAACTCCATCATAGGTTCAACAAGGTAGTTTTCTCTGCAGACACCACCCTCTTGCCCCTGACAGGCATGTGATACCTCATTTCCTTCCAAAACCTGGAGGAAGGACATAGAGATGGTGACAGCTGTGAGTTATTCCCATCTTTTTCCTCGTCTCGTCTCCACCTCACACATGTCCTCCTTGTTTGGGTCTTTTGGAAGTTTTTCCACCAACATACAGCGCCCTGCTTCTTCCTCAGGTGGCGCATTGACTCTGGGAAAAGAGCCAGTTGGGCTGGAGTGATCTCCTCCAGCTCAACCAGAACCACCTGTAAAAGAAAAGTTGGATTAACACCAATCAGCAGGTTTTATTAAATAGACACATCAGAGTCAGTATTTCTACCTTGAGGGAGCCCTCCAGCAGTGCTCTGTGCATCGCTGTCACACATTCCAGCTGCTGCCTGGTGTCTGAGAAGACTTTATCACCACCATCTAAACCCATGCTGCTGCTTTCGCTGCTCTTGCTTTCTGTGTTGTAATTTTTGTTCTTTGAAATGTTGTTACTGTTCGTGTGTCTGTGGCTGATAAAAGTAGAGGCAGTGTAGAGCAGAAGGACGCGGCGACTGGATTTAATGTTCTCATCCACTGAATCCACGATGGCTGGAGGGAGAAGCATGAAGATGGATGAGAAACAATGAGTGTGCAGAATAACAGAATAAAAACTGTTTGTTTAGGGTGAGGACAAAATGTTTGAGTATTACGTTTTATGTTATTGAGAAATAATTTAGATTTGTGGTAATAAATGAGGTATCCTGATCATGACTTTGCTTTAGTGACAGCTGACATAACTGAGCTATAAGGCTAAGCTCTCCCTGGTATCAAACTTTGTGAAATTTACAACAAAATTGGTGCCAAACAACTCTGAAGAAGATCCCAGAAAATACCAAAATGCTAACTTTTCACAGCTCCGTTTATTTCATGTCTTTCATGGTACAGAATGATTGACAGACGTCTTGTCCCGTCCCCTTGTTTTGCAGCTCATTGGGAATAATTTTGTTCAGCCCAGGATCAGCCCAAGCCCACAGGTTTTACCCAATGACAGCAGACATACCTCGAGTGTATGTCAGTGTGGTTTAGTGTAGATTGAGTATGGAATGCAAGATCAACATAAACAGAGGTGGATTATTTAAATTAAAGAGGTTAACGAGGGACAGGCCAAAGAAAATTAAAATCCAGCTAAAAGAAAAGCAGAAAAGCCAAAGATTTTCTGTGACCTGCTTCAGTGAAGGACTGGCTAATGGTAAGTGTAGCTAACAAATCTCTTTTCTGATTTCTGTGTTTGCTCTTTCAAAATGATATATCTGTTAGCCAACCCTACCACCATTAGCTGCCACTGCTTTGCACTCATAAATTTAGGTAAATTCTAAGTTAGAAAAGAATATGAATGTGATGTTATGCAACAAAATTACAATCTGAATGTTTAAAACAAGGTTCATAGTCAAAATAGTTCAATTAAATATTGAGAGAAAATCAGAGTCAAAGTCTAACAAATTTTACAACTACAGTATTTACAAAATAAAGCAGTGATGAAAATTATTTATTGCAGATCTACAGTAAAACACTAATTTATTGTACATGATAATAGCGAGTGGCCGCAAGATAAATTATGTGTGGCCATTATAAAATATTATGTGTGGCCATTATAAAAAATTATGTGTGGCCATTATATAAATTATGTGTGGTCATTATATAAATGTTGTGTGGCCATTATATAAATTTTGTGTGGCCATTGTATAAATTATGTGTGGCCATTATATAAATTTTGTGTGGCCATTATATAAATTGTGTGGCCATTATATAAATTATGTGTGGCCATTATATAAATTATGTGTGGCCATTATATAAATTTTGTGCGGCCAGTATATAAATTATGTGTGGCCATTATATAAATTATGTGTGGCCATTATATAAATTTTGTGTGGCCAGTATATAAATTGTGTGTGGCCATTATATAAATTATGTGTGGCCATTATATAAATTGTGTGTGGCCATTATAAAAATTATGTGTGGCCATTATATAAATTATGTGTGGCCATTATATAAATTTTGTGTGGCCAGTATATAAATTGTGTGTGGCCATTATATAAATTATGTGTGGCCATTATATAAATTGTGTGTGGCCATTATAAAAATTATGTGTGGCCATTATAAAAATTATGTGTGGCCATTATATAAATTTTGTGTTGCCATTATATAAATTTTGTGTGGACATTATATAAATTATGTGTGGCCATTATATAAATTTTGTGTAGCCATTATATAAATTATGTGTGGCCATTAAATAAATTATGTGTGGCCATTATATAAATTTTGTGTGGCCATTATATAAATTGTGTGTGGCCATTATATAAATTATGTCTGGCCATTATATAAATTATGTTTGGCCATTATATAAATTATGTGTGGCCATTATATAAATTATGTGTGGCCATTATATAAATTATGTGTGGCCATAAGATAAACAATGCATGGGCACAAGATTATTTTGAAAAGCATGTTTTTTTGCGAGAGATACAGACATTGTTGGAGTCAGATATGCTTTTGTTTTGAACTAAAAAGGTAGCCTACCCCACACTTATATAATAATAATAATAATAATAATAATAATAGGTGTATGTAAATATGAACAGCTCATTGTTCATAGTAGGCTATTTATAAGATGACATTGAACTCCCTATTTTTACTGGGTTCTTGAATGCAACATAACTCTAACTCCTTCTGCAGCCAAGGCTCAGTGTGTGTGAGAGGAGCCTGTTTTAAGTGTTGAGCTTAAAAAAAGAAAATAAAGTTTTTTGGACAAATACAACTCCAGTCATCACCTGTGTCTTATACAACATATAATGCTAAGAATAACTTAATGCTTGATGTAAGTGACTAAAGTATGTCATTCATCTCTATATTAAAATAAAATAAGAATAATTCAAACTTGTCTATGTGAACAATCAACAATCTGCATGAAAAATTACCATAATAATTATCTTGTGGTCACAATCTAATTATCTCATGGACACGTGTTATTTATCCTATGGCCATCTGTTATTATCAAGTAACCACAAGATGTTTTTTAGCCAATGTCACCAGATAGGCTCATTAAAAACAAGACTTAAAGTATGCATTAAGTTGATTGTCCTCTGCAAGGGTTTATAAACTTCTTCACTGGGAGCCCTTCCAGTAGCACATCACTATAGATAGATTTTAAACTCAATTCTAAGTCTGCAGCTTGTGGCAGAAAGGACATGTGCTCGAAAGCAAATACCAAATCTTTCCTGTGTGTACTTTTTTTTTGTTCAGAGTAAAAAAGAACTTAATGTTATCATCATTTTATGATTTTTCTTTTTTTTTCATTATTTTCTTTCTGTAAAAACGTGCAGCTACTTCCTGACATCTGGGACAGCTTAGAGTCAGTTATCTTAAAACCATCCATGTTTCTGGTCTGTGGGAGGAAACCAGAGTACACAAAACAAACCCATGTGTGCACAGAGAAAACATTCAAACTCCCACTGAAAGCTATTCCATTTAAGTGACATGTATAGTTATAATTATTTATGCCTGTGCAAGCTCAAAACTTTTGCACTGTTCTAGAGGTGCCTTACCCTGCCCAGGCAGACAGTCACGGCCTGTTATGAAGAGTTTGTAGCCACAAGCCTTTTCCAGCACCTCAGGCAGTGTGTAGAGGGCAAACCTCTCTACCTCCTCACTGAGCCCAACAGTATCAGGCTGAGGGTAGGTCACATAGGCATCATACAGCTTTCCATCTAAATTTAATACAAATAAAAAATAACTATTTAGATATGTGGGGAGTAGGTGATCAACACATCTTTGTTTTATTGAAATACAAATTAAATCATTCCAGCTTGTTTTTAGACCTGCTTTTATGGATCCTTACCTTTGTTTGTATAGAAAGCTGAAAATGTTCTCCTGAAGCACAACACAATGTCGATCTTAAAAATATAGTAGAAGATGACGCTGATAACACAGAGAACAATCACACTTCCAAAACAGAGTGTAATTGGAAGTATGTTGTTTGGATCTGTAATGATAAAAAAAGAAACGGGTACCGATCAGTCCAGATTACTGTGGTTTTTATGTGTTTTAATTTTGCTACATATCACAAATTTTCACAAACATTTGGTAACTATATTTATATATAAAAAACTGTAATAATATTTTTGCAGTGTGAAATGTATTTTAATTTAGTAAAACATTTGAAACCTTCCTGTTATATAAAGCTAAACATTCATTTAAAATAAAAGGCTGAAAATAAAACTATGACTCTGGGACTTTTTTATCTTCCATCATGTCAATCATTGTCCCACTTGTACTCACACGTTATATATCTAGTAAAACTTATAACATGTCAAACATGAGGCCGAATCTGGCTCTTGTCAACATTTTATCCAAGCCCAAAAGTAAAACTTTAAATGTAAACCAGTTTTATGGTTTCTCTTGGTTTGTCTTTATTCCTCTCATTCTTCCACCAACTTTCAAGCCAAAAAAAAAAAAGTATATATATATATTTATTTATATTTTATGGCCTAAAAGCTGCATAAAACAAACACAAATACTGTTTTATAGATTTTTTTTTAAATAATCTTGGCAACAAAAATTTAAAAAAGGAAGAAAGTAAAAACATTTTAAGGCTACCTTCTTTCTGCAAGGTAAAGTATCCTGAAAATTTGCCCCGAGCACTTCTCACTCGACATGTGTAGTTGATGTGAAAATCCTCCTCCTTCAGTTCAGAGAAAATCAGCCGTGTTTCTATAAACCATCCTGTAGGCTTGTCCTGAGGCCACATTCTGTTGGTAATAACCAGGTGAGAAATAAAAAGTTAACGGAGTTAATGGGATGTTGCTGGTCAAAAACATTTTGCATGTTCTATGTAAAAGCAGTAGATAAAAAACAAAACTTTTAAGACACTTTGAATGTACTAACCGTTTTTTTGTCATGTAGATGCGAGCTGAAGAGTCAGTATCGATAATCAAATTATTTTTGAAGATCCAAAGGACACTTACAGAGGGTTTCTCACCACCGGGCACAAACACCAGACACCGCCTGGTAAAATTGGACCCTTAAAAAAATAGAGCATAAATTATACTTTAAAAAAAACTTTTCTTTTACTCAATTGAATAAATGTTTTCAGAAAGAGTTTTTAATTTCAGCAAACATATCAATCTTCTGCCGCTTATTCGTAGTCAGGTTGCTGAGGCCACAGGTCCAGGAGAGAAACCCAGACATTCCAGCTCACCCTGGGGGACCCCGGGGCGTTCCCAGGACAGAGAGGTGACATAATCCCTCCAGCAAGTCCTGGGTCTTCCCCGGGGCCTTCTATCAGTGGGTGTTTAAGCAAACATTCAAATTAATCTACACTGGAAAAGATTTCACTCCTGTGGCATTCTCTCTGTTTTGCTGCCTTTAAACCTGAAATTTCAAATATATATTCAATGCTAAATATTTTTATATTTTAATTATTCAAAGCCTATTAATCAATTGATATGAATCCAGAAATGCAGATTGACATGAGAAGCTCAAGTAAAACTTAAAGTCTTTGACTTTTTGACTGAAGAAGCAGAAACTGTTTGAAATATAAATGGACAGGCTTTGATAGATGGTATTTATGTGTAGACTTCTTTCAGCTGTTTACATTTTAGAATTAATAATATATCACTTTAGATGACTAAGAGAAGCATTTTGTTGAAGCATTGACATTTAAGATTATCTGTTGACATTTGTTGTCTTTTGGACTGAGAAGAGATGGTTTTAAAAGTAAATTAAAATAAATAATCTACCATGTATTGATTAGAAACATTTTAAAATGCTTCCTACCTTTCTTTGTCTTGACAGTTTCATTTGCTGGTGCATGAACTTGTGGAATCCAAGAGTACTTTTCTGCAAGCAGCATTACATGCATTAAGGTGGGGGACAGAAATATTATTAATTATTATTTAAATGCACAGAGAATACATGCAACTAATGTGCGTCCATGGTCCTAACCATCACACCAACAGGCAACCCCATGAAGCACAACAACAACTAAAATCAGCTTTTATTTTTATTAATAATCGTATTTGTCTTTAGCTGATGGTAACACACTGCTAATAAAAAATACATAAAGTCCAATGGATAATCAGAAACTATAGTGAGGACATTATTACTGAGGACACAGAGGTGATGCTCCAGTCTGTTGTGGTCAAGAAGAGCTGAACCAAAAGACAAAGCTTCTAATTTAATAGTTTATCATGGCTCATGGCCCAAAGAATGATGCAAGGAGCTGAAATGAGCTTCTTCTGCTCGGAGGTTGGGTTCAGCCTTAAATAATAAGGTACTGTAATGTTTGTAATCACCTCTAACTTGATTCCAATTCCTCCTGTTCACCTCCTATTGGAGGCTTTTTGGGCTCATCCAAATCGGAGGCGACAACAGGGCAAACCCAGAACTTGCTAAAGGGACCATAAATCCTCTCTCGCTACTCGCTAGGAACACCTTGGGATCCTCCGGGACCCAAAGAAGCAGTGGTGGTCCTCGAGACCTGCTATCCTGCATGCTTTACTTGTTTCTTGCTCCAACACACCTGATTCAGAGGTTGAATTACCTCTTCAACATCTGCAGAGGCCTGCCAATACCCATTCATTCAAATCAGGTGTGTTTCAGACATTGATTCATTTAGAAAGGTGAAGAATTTGTTATGATGTATAAAAGCACGCTGATGTTCTGCCATTCTAACCTTTGACAGTTACTTCCATGGTCTCTGATACAGATCTTGTAACATCATCGAGGGTAAACGTCAGAGTACAGGTGTAGTTGCCGCTGTGTTCAGGTCTTGTTCTGGTAATCCAGAGTTTGTTTTCACTCATGTAGGTGTACTTGCTCCTTCCAGCAGGTATGAGGACACATTTCTGCAACAGAACAGGTAAAACCAACATCTTAGTCTTTTTTGTCTCTATTTTTGTTGTAATTTATCACAGTATCAATCTGATCACTTGCATAGCCTTGTTTATGCTTTTATTTCAAACTCTTCAAAAAATAAATCAACTTTTTTTCTTTTCAAAATAAAATATTTGCAGCCGTGTTTTATAATGTAAATACAGAAAAGATTTTCCTCCATGTTAAACCTTTTGTGGAGCTCTTTTAAACCACCTGTTGCATGATGCAAACTTTAACCAATATAGACACTGGTCCACAGATTATTTTGGGTCACATTTATGTCACCTTCAATGTTTGCTAAAACAGAGTTCAGATTATTAGATGTTTTATGGAAAGTTTCAGTATAACTCACTTTGTACCACTTGATATATGAGGGGATGTTGTAACTCCTCAGTGTATTAATGTAATGCTCCAGAGGGCAGGTCAAGCAATCAGACACTCCATTTGTAAGTTCCTGTTTATACTTGTTTAGATTTCCACACTCTCCAGCTGCTGACCGATCCACCACCAGCTCAACAGACTGTTTATAGCAATGAGAAGAATTTCTGTAGAAAAAACAATCAATAAGTCATGAAGTAGAGCATAAACCCTAACAGTCCATTTACCATATTCTATGAAACCCTAGCTGCAGCATCTTTACTGACAATTAACAACAACAACACACAGTCATGTTGTGTAGGTAGTCTAATGTATTCAAAACATACCGCAGTATGATCACATATTCCCCAGCATCATCCAGTGTTGTGTTCAGGAACCACAAAGTTGCGCCGAGTACCAGAATCTGACCGGTCTGGTTGCTCATGTCCTGTCCTGTCTTTGAGTTCCTCCAAGTGATGTTGTACGGGACCGCGCTGAAATTTAGGACGTTTGAAGAGAGCAGGGAGCTCTTCAGCATGGCCACCTCCTCAGGAACAGAGAAAACCTTAACTTTAGGGTTGAAGTCAGTACAATTCTCTGCAACACACAAAAAAAATGATGATTCTTCAGTAGTTCATTGTTTATAAAGCAACAACCAAATGATCCCATGTAAAAATTTCAGTTCAAAAAGAGTTTGAAACAAATGTTTTTAGTTTTATTGCACTATATGAAATAACCTGAATGAACATTTGTTAAGGTCCTGTCCCACTATATCATTTTAGATGTAAAAAACCATGACAAACACTCTGGTGGGTTAGCAGCACACAGATATATAATGACCCCCCAATAACTTTGTATAAGTTACAGATATGTGACAGGTAAGTTATACACAAGTTCACACATGTTACATGTAAGTTATTTATAAATTAACATACATCAGAAACCAGCTGGGAAGTATAAACACAATTTATTTATTTCCAACATATCTGTATCTCATAAAAGATGTTTCCACAGCATAAACTACATTCTATACAACTTTCAGTGTGAGTGACAAAATACTTTGTAGGGTTTTAAGTGTAAAAAGGAAATATTAGCAAACTACAAAGGACTTTATAATGAACAGTTATTATTTCCTAGAGGAAAATCTGGAATTAATACTGTCATCCTAATGAACAGGCTTAAGTGACTTGATGTCTATCTCCTCCTGAGACAACAGATTCAGTCTTTCAACAAGACCACACCAGTCCATTCATCAAATCATGAGGAAAAAAATTATGGGTTTTTTTTTGCCCACAAGAGGGCAATCAATTTCTCCAACGATTGACTTGACAAAAGCTTCTAAAATCTTAAGTTACATTTTAGAAGTGTTTATCAAGTCAGTAAAAAAAACTTGCAGAAATAGTGGTTCCAATATTTATTTGTACACATGTTTTTTTTTAAATACTGTGTGACTGAACTGACCTCCTGTGCAGATCCAGAGGAAAAACAGAAAGCTTCCAAGTGCCGAACTCAGGTCCATTGCTAGAAATCAAACAGACAAACAATAAATATGAACAAATAATAGAAGCTAGAATAGTAATGATCAAATCAAACACCAATTAGGAGATTTTGGTTTGGTAGTTTCTAAAATCTTTGTTGGTAAATTGAGCTGTTACTTTGTATTTGATAGCTGAACAGAATGGATCTACTAAAGCTGAACTGTTGTTTTGGTTCCTTACATTCAGCAGAGAGTCACCTGTTTTATGTGAAAACCTAAGTATTCACCATGATAATTACATGAAACTCCCAGACTGAAAATAGTTGGAACTGTGGCTCAGAATTTAACAAAAATATTTATTTTTACATACCCATATCACAAGTGTAGAACATTTATCTTTTATCATTATTCATAAAAGGGTTAAATGGAAAAGGTGAGCCTTTCTCTGCTCAACTAAAGTGACTAAAGTCACGGCTAACCCAAGACCTCCAAATAAACAGTCCTGACACTTTTCTAAAGACTCAGGTTCGATCAGTTCTCCTTTACTGTATGTTTGGATTTGCAGTATGAAAAAGTTGGGAAAAATTTCAACCTTCTCCATTTTTATACTTCCTCCCAACTCAAATTTCTACTGCATTTATCACCAAGTGTGAAAAATTCAAATTTATTCTGTTAAATTATCACTTGGAGTTTTAAGGTTTGTTTTCACTTTTTTAAATAACCAAAGATAATAAATAAATAAATAAATAAATAAATAATACAAGAAACTCTGAGCTAAAATAGCCATTGATGTAGAATTTTACCAGCAGCTCTCTGTTTCAGATCCTGCTTCTTCCTCTCCCTCAGGGCTTCAGCAGACTGCTGGACATCTAAGCACCCTCACTAGTTGTTATTTCCTGAATCATCACTTCATCTCTTCACTGCAACTCACAACACTGTGGTAGTTTGTTGTGTTCCAGTTAAAGCTCTGTTTCCTGTGTGTGCGGTTATCATCATAAGTATGAGTCTGAGCGCAGCACCGTCTAAAAACACAGAGTGTGAAGTCCACTGCTTTTCTAGAGCCCCTGAAAATGACTTTAAATAAAACGGAAGGTTTGTGTTCATCAGTCTGACAGTAATCAGCTCCATCAGGTGTCTCACTGATCACTTTTTAGCTCTCAGCCTAATCATGGTGGGTTAACACCTTGAGTCCAAACCTCAGGTAGTCTGGCTTGTATTTTTCTTACTTCATCTTCTGTCCAATAACTTATTATATCTGTACCCACCTCAGTTCAATAATTCTGATGAAGACACCAGCTGTATAAATGTCAACATGCACAGTAAAGCTCAAAATGACTCTGTGAGCTCCAGCATATATATTTTTTATTTGATAAAGCAAAGTAAAAGGTTTTGGTGCTCTAATCTTGATATATTCCATGCAGCAAAGGTACCTGAAGTAGTGGTGATGCCAGAGGTGCAGGGAAGTGACAGTTAAAAAGAAGTTTTAACCAGAAACAGCATGAAACATAGAAATGTTGTGGTAGAGGGGGAAAAAAAGCACACAGGGGAAATTTAGCTTTCTCCAGCTCAGGGGAAGCCACGGATAAAGAGACATATAGAAACAAAAATGTAGATGAAAGTAGACCTGTGGTTAAGTAGATGTGAAGTACTGCTCTTTTATGGACATCGTCTGAGTTTTTTTAGTTAGAATAAATAAAAATGAATGCAGGGTCTTAATTTAAAACATAAATAAATATTTACTTTTTGAAAATTGAAGTGACCAAAAAAAGGTCTTTTAAGGAACTTTTACATTGGGGTAACTCAAGTAAGTAAATGGCACATGCAAAACTAACCTGACATGTTATTATCATTTAGTGATGTTCTGAAAATGATATTTGGCATTATGAACTGAGGCATGAGTCAGTTAAATTCAGTTTGAATGTCAAAGCCCAAGTAGAGGTTTTTCATGTCAAAATTCGTAGACGTCACACTGGAAAATCCCTGGTCAGAGAACAAGCCATGAACAGTTTAACAGGTGCAGGAAAAGAAAAAATACTGCTTCTCAACACACTGTGGTTTTATCATGCTTTCAACCACAAGCAAACCTCATAATAACTGTTTGAGGCTGAGCAGAAACGTTCTGTATTTCTTCAAACCCCAAAAATTGTTGAGTGTGAGAAAAACTTGTGAGTGCAAAAACAGTCCATTAGAGCTTTTTGATGCATAGTTCAAGAATGTGAACTTTCTTCTCCTTCAAAATAACCAAACATGCTCAAAAAGCTATTATTGTAACTGATGATGATGATGATGATGATGATGATGATGATGATGATGGAGGCTCCAAAATAATCTAGAACAGGGGTCTTAAAGGGCTACTCCTGCATGTTTTACTTGTTTCCCTGACTGAATTATCTCTTGATGTTCTGCAGATGCTCGGTTCATTCAAACCAGGTGTGTTAGAGCAGAGAAACCTCTAAAACATGAGGATGGTCCTCCAGGACCAGGACCAGGACCAGAACCAGGACCAGGACTGGAAACCCCTGATCAAGAGGCTCTAATGCTTACTTTGAGTCTGGAACAGGTTCAGGCAGAGATCGCTGTGAAGATCTGAACAGCTCTTTATTTAAATTTTTTTTCCAATATGTAAACCTACATAGTAAAACGGAAGCACAATAACTATAGAACACTACAACCAAGAAATAGCTGACATATTCAAAAAGCATCAGCAAGTTGTGCTTCTGACTGATTTGATTTTAGTGTTTTATAGTTTTAATTTATTCTTGTTTTGTGTGTTTTAGCTTTCACTGTAGTTTAGACCAATTTAATTAATGTTGGAGAAGTTCAGCTGTCCCAGATTTCTGTTTCCAGCTCCTTACTCACCTGTCTCTTAAATATATCTCCTATCCTATCTCCTATCTGCATATGGGTCCAGTCCAAACTTACTGATATGATAAACTGACTTTTGATGCTCACGTGAACTCACTTTGTAAGAAGGCCCATCAGAGGATGTATATTTATCAGAAGCTCTGTGGATTTAATGTCTATTCTACCTTTATGAGAATGTTTTATTCATGTTTTATTGAGTCTCTTTTAACTTTTACTTTTATTTGTTGATTTGGCATTTTAACATGTAAGAACAAGTAAATTCTTGGGGATTGTCAGGATGTGCAGCAGAGTTGCTGGTATAGACCTACAGAACCTCACTGACCTACACAAGGTCAGGTCATTGAAAAAGGCCAGAGTTCAGGCTGGACTAATAGATTTAAAAACTCATTTATCCCTGCAGCAGTTCAATTTTTTATCGAACATCTGTGATTTTTGTGTATTTGTACATGAATGTTTTTGTTGTTTTTATATCTACTGGCTGACTTGACTTGACACTGATTGTGACACTAACAAAAGTACAATCTAAGAAGCTGAGGTAAATAAAGATTACTGAGGTTCTGCTTAAGGTTTGGAATTTTTTTTGTACTTTTCACTAGCAAGGACCACACCATGAAATGAGTTTAAAGATTTTATTAAAGGAAGGGGTCGAAGAGATGAAGGGATGAGGGAGAGATGAAGGGATGAGGAAGGGATGGAAGAGGGGGAAATGTGAGGGAGGTGGCACAGTGAGGGCGTGAGAGGAGGAGTCTAGGTAGGGTGAAAGGGGAGGGGAGGTGTTGCAAGATGAAGGCGAAATGCCAGGTGAGATTTTGTAGGCGCTGGCTGATTACACGGGTGGAAGAGGTGTGGTCCTGCTTTTTGTTTACACCAGTCTTACAAGAACACAAAAATACTCACAATGAACTATAGCACTTTACTAAGTCCATACGAACTCCAAAGTGCTTTCCACTTCACCCATTCACACACTGATGCACTACAATGGAAAGAAATTTTCTACAATTTCAAGCTTTGGAGACAAAAATCCATCAAAATTGTCTCACAATTTTGAGAAACCATAAATTTCCATTGCTGTCTCAATTAAAGATTTGATGTTCACGAACGATGCAAATCTTTTGAATGGCTCCTTACAACGAACGATAAGAACTAAGTTACGAGCAATAAATAGGCATTTGTAGTGTTAATTTTTTATTCCTCGTGATATATATTTTTTCTCCTTAAACCACAAAGACAGCAGCTCAGGGGGAAAAGGGAGCGGTGTTCTTGTTTACAAAACACATAGCTCCACCCATGTGGCGTAATGACATATCTCCCAGTGGTTCAAAATCAAACAGCTCTTTTAAACGACTCCATGAAACTAACAACACCTCAAAAGAATAACTTCAAAGAGTCATTTATCCCATCTCTGGCTTCATTTGTATTTTAAATTTAGGCTTTTTGTCAGAAACAATGTTCTAAAGCACAGAAATCAAAATAAATTCAGAAAAAAATGTTGAAATTGATTTCTCTTAGTATTGACAATGTAAGTTCAAACTTGAAGTACTTGAAGTGGTTAAACATGATCCCCAAACATCCTCTGAACCCCTCATCAAAAAATCAACCTGTTCATGTGGAATAAAAGGATACCTGCAAATGATTGTGTTTTTACAGTTAAATAAATGAAGATGTGCCCTGTGAGCTTGTTTTGACAAAATTATACCTGCTGGTTTGTTTTCTGTTAGTTTTTTTCAGCAGGTGCAAAGAATGACAGGCAGCTCCATCCTCTACTTTCCTAATCCAGACTACAGGTGGTAAACCCAAAGAAAAATGCATCCAAGTTCAAACCGACAAACATTGTTGGAAATTGTCATAAATGAATACATTTGGACAACATTTGATTTCACTGTAACAAACTGACAGGAAGGAAAAAAGTGTTTTTCTGTTTGCCTTCAGTCAGACGTCAGCTGTGTCCAACTCCTGGTCAAACATGTGTTTATGGGACAAGAGCTCCAGAGTCAACACAGATCACAGGTTCTAACATCCAGAGCTGAAAAATCTGGCATAACCAAACTCATTGTTTTCTCATGGCATGTTTGCAAACTTCAAAAAGAAAGGAGATAAGAAGGTTTTACTTTTGCTTTTGATGTCAAGAATTTGCAGTAGTTTGGGAATACACATGTTGACAATGGAGATTTTTAAACTTAACATCCTCTTAGACACTGTTAACATCTGATTTTCATTTATTTATTGGTTTATTCATCAAGTTGCAACAGACGTCTTCCTGAACCTGCTTTGGTTGCTGCGTCTCACCAGCTTCATGTTGCCAACAGGAAACATTTGGTGTAACCACAAAAAACTTTCTCCAGCTCCTCTCTCACCTTGCTCTGAGATGTAATTAGTGCATCTAACATTTTATTTAGTCAGTTCACTGTGTGTATGTAAGTCCATTGTCAGAATTTTCATTTTGCTTCTGTTCATAACATACTATGAAAAAGGCTGCATACTACTTAAGTTTTAGACTGAGATCATCTTATGCTGAAAATATTGCATTTTGGTCAAACCTTGACAACAATGTTTATATATAGGAGGGCACTGACATTTGCAGTAAGATATATTGTGTCACTTCCTGTTTTGCTGCTGGTAGCTTGTGAAATTTGTTTGCTCGAGAATTCTCTTGATTCTCTAGATTATCAAACTTCTCTACAGTTCTATTTCTAGTACATAAACACTCTCGATAGTCTTTTTCTCCTACTAATGGATTGTGCTTGAGACACTTTTTTTTCTTTCAACATTTCTTGGTTTTATCAGCCATTTGTTTCTTGTTTTCCATCAATGTCTCAGTTGTCAGTTGTTGTTCTTCAGCCTCAGATGTCAACTCTTCACTCTCCTGGTTGGTTCCAGCCAGAACTTGGTTCAGGAAATACTTCATGTTTGAAGCTAACAGCTCTGCTCCAGGTTGATTCAAAGTCATTCCATCAGACTTGAACAGATGTCAAGTCAACAAAGTTGTCCACAAATCTCACAGAGTGGTCAGCACAGAACAAACAGCCTGCTGAATCTTTCAGCTCACGCTCGGGCTGCAGGAACAGGTCCACTGATCAATACATCCATGTTGAGATTCTGAACTGCATTCAGCAACTGAATGAAATCCTTCTTCAGGATTTCTGATTGTTGGTTCATAACTTCATCACTTCCAGTATGAATGATGAGCGTCTTCAGAGCTGGATACTCAGCTGTGATTTCCAGAATCTTCTCTGTGAGAACAGACACTTTATCTGCAAAACTCAGAACTTTGACTTTTTTCTTGTTCCAGAAGCCTCTGAGCTCATTCACCATTTTATCTGTGATAATCAGCATTTCTTGATTCTTCAAAGTCTGTCTTTGGACTTATTTTGGCTTTGATCTGGATCTGGTCTCAGGTCCCTCTCTGAGATCAGAAAATGAACTTTGTTCAGACTCACCAGCTTTTTCCAGTGCTGTGAATCTGTTTTGAAGAAAGACTCCTTCATTTCTCTCGATGTTATCAGTTGTTATGTTTGTTATGTATGTTGCAGCTTTTTTCTCCTCGCTGGTGGAGAAAAATCATTTTTCTGTATTTCTGTTGATTCGCTGGCATCTAAGAGCTGAAATGTTCCTGAGAGATTTTTGGGTCTGGCATCAACAGACTTCCATACAGCTTGACTCTCAGAAGCAGCTCCCATCTCCTCTCCATGTTGATCTCTCCTCTCAGCCTTCTCACCTATTTGAACGCACGTTGAGTCCTCCAAAGCATTCATCTCTTCCAGACGATGAATCTTGAGCTCCAACACCGTCACCTTTTGGAGAAGCTGGCAGAAATCTTCTTTGGAAAAGAAAGGAGGCATCTTGAAGCTTTTCTGTACTCTCTCTCAGTAGCTGATATTTCAAAATCTTCTCAGATTCTTCAACAGCAAAAAATAAAATCCAATGTTTTCTGTTTATTCAAGATCATCCATCACGGTTGGTGGTCACCAGCGTATTTCTGTTGTTAAAAAGGTTATTTAGATCCAGCTGGACTCACAGTTCTGAGCAGTCCTTGCTCTCTCATATCAGTCCACCTGCGATGTGGCCTTGGTCCGTCGATCTCCTAGCGGATCTTGCCAACAACGCCAAATGTCGTGGAAATATTTATTTAACGAAGACAGAAATATGTGGTCCAAGAATGAAGGTACTCCGTGGGATGATCAGGTGAGTTTTATTGCAACAACAGGAAACACAGAACAACATACAGTAGAGCCATCAGACTGTCTCCCTGCTCTCTGCTCCTGCTTCTGCTGTTTTTCTCTCTTTCTCTTAGCCAGTTCAGGCCTCATATACTGTTTAACAAACACCATTATGTCATCTTAATAAAGCAAGATTTCATCCTAGGAAAATGCTAGGTCAAGGAAAACACAAAGATAAATACAAGTGATATCTAAGAATGATTGTTGTTAGCAGATCTTGTTCTGACTTTAATCATTCTATCTGTGGATAAACAGCATGAAAACCTAGTTCATTAAAGTATGTGATGAATTACTGGCAAAAACCAAAAAGTATTATTTCTGCTACAATGGGAATCACCCCTCCTACAGAATAAACTGAACCTTAAGCAACCGATCTTGTTTTAGTGGAGAAGTCAAATCAGGTCATAGTTCTGAAGGTATGATGTTTGTGTACTTTGGTTTTGTGGTGTCAATGTAGGTGAGCTTTATGTTAGTTTGGCAAACATTTCCCATTGTGACTGCAAAGCCACAAAGTTTTAGATCAAGCATGTAGAGCAATCATAAACACTGCTTGTTGGTTTCTGACCAGCCACACCCTCTAATTCCAATAAAAACTGCTTTGACATAACAATAATGTCCAGAACATACCAAAGAAAAGACCAGTAGTGTGAAGTGGCTGGATTTAGGATCAGCACCTCAAAATCTGAAGTCATGGTAGGGTGGATTATCCTCTCTGGGTTAGGAGTGAGTTTCTGTTTTTAAATATCTATTAAATATCTAAACAAGATCATCATCCACATCCAGGGGAGCCAGTTGACGGGATTCATTTGGTAATGATGAACAATGGACACCTCCATAGGCAGGTGTTGTGGACATGTCCAGTTGGGATGAGACCCCAGGGAAACTCCTGGAGGAAGCCCAGATATCACAATCCAGAAGAGCACAAATCAACAACCAAAACTGCACAATGATTATATATTTACTTCATGCTATATCTATACTGTATAATGCAGATATAACTTAAAGATCACCTTAAAAAAACTTACATTAGGCAGTTAAAGCGTTAAAGGAAGTGAGTCTCCTCTGTGCTTAGCTGAGCTCAATAATAGTAAACTGTCACCTTTTAACCGTGCTAATTATTGGACTTTGTATACAGTATATTTCATCATAACTCTATGGCACTCCTTAAAGGACAGGGTTAGTAAGAGAATGTAATTCATCAAGAATAAACCACCTTGTGTTATCAGATAAACTTTCATGTTCAAAGAATGACTCACCTCAGACAAACCTCCACACCAGTCAGCAGGACATAAAGGAAGATGGAAACGTTTCACACAAAGCAGCAAAAACAAAGAGAGGAAATCTCACCTCTGACACGTGTCTGAAGCATGGAGTTATTTTGTTACTCTTCCTTTTTTTTTTTTTTGTTTCCGCTCTTGGAGGAGCAAGACGCTTTTTATCCTTTCTCCTCCCCTCCCTTATCTTCCCTGCTTTGCTGCTAGGAGCCTGCTCTACATTTTCATCCAAAACCAGAAATTGTGGATATTTTTATTTGGATGGATTTGGTTAGCTGGTCTCTTAATAATTTTTTTTTTGGAACAAAGTTTCTTTTTCTTCCATGGGAGGACATGGAAAAGGTGGGACCTCTGTTCTGCTCTGTTCTGGATTTACAGTGGTATGCGAAAGTTTTTACACCCCCTAAACTCACTTACTCCTCCAGCTAATAAATGTTCTCTATGCAGAGGTTTTTTTCTAAACACCATCGGGTGTCACTTTGCTGACATAATATGATGTTTTGTTTTGTTTTTCTCCTCATCTTTCCTTGTGTGGTTTTTAGTTTTTC
>JARVGW010000136.1:21850645-21864889 GCA_031762495.1 Anablepsoides rubrolineatus
AATCAATCAATCAATCAATCAATCAATCAATCAATCAATCAATCAATCAATCAATCAATCAATCAATCAATCAATCTCTACTAAAGATGCATTAAAGTGCCAGTGACATTATTTTTTGTAATAAACATGAATGCATTTTTGGAAAAGAAACATTAATAATATATTGCAAAAACAAATAAATAAATAAAAATTACTCAGCTTTGAGGAACAGTTGTTGAAATATTCACATTATGTAGTAACATGAAGTGATTTCAAAGGGGAATATGTGAACTAAGCATTGTTACAACAGAACAACACCGACAGTAGAGAAGAATCTGATGTTTCTTTAGATTATTGTGAGTCACTATCAAAGAGAGATAAAGAGTTCAAATATAAATTGTTTCATTTAAAAAATACCAGGGAGATTTCTTTCTTTAAGAGTTCCCCTTTGATGTCACTTCTTGTTTTACTTAGACTGAACCAAGTTTAATAGAAAATATGCCAGTTATGTGAAAATGGGTAAAAATCATGTGTAGTACACAAAGTTTCTTCAATATAAACTTTGACTTGTTGTATTTGAAGAATATGTACTGAACGTCACAGGCACTTTACACCTTTATCATTTTATCAAAATAAAATAATAAACTGAATTATTACAAACTTTTATTTGGAAAATTAAAAAAAGATGAACTGAGTCATACAGAGTATTCACTATTTAAGTGGACTTGGTTTAATTTACTTTATATACAAACAATACATTGATATTTTTCCAACCTCTGAGCTATGCCCCCACCCACCCCTGTGCTCTCATGTAGCCCACCTTGGGCAACGTTCACACTGCAGGTCCTAATGCTCAGTTCTGATTTTTGGAAAAAATATATATTTTTGGCTTGAACGTTCACATTACATTTTATATGTGACCTCCACCAGACTCCAGCATGAACTCTGCATGGCACGGATCTGACGCAGACTCATTCAGCTGACTGTTTGTTTACAGAGATAGCATGGATGCTATTTTTAGCATGTCGAATCTGAAATTGTTTAGTTTATTTCTGAACCTGCCTCTGACCAGGATGCTCCTGTGCAGCATTTTATTTTTGGAAAGAAGCAACGAGCTGGAAATAAAGTATCGACCGAGTAACTTTAGGATCGATATGGTCAAGGCTGGACGTTACTATCTACATGGGAAAATAAAAGTAAAAAGACGAAGCAACTGGACTTCTGTTTTGGAGCTGTAAAGACATGGAGCTACAGAATGAAACAGCATGACTTGAGGTTAGTGTCTTTAGCGTTCCTTCACTCTCACCTCACTCAGGAAAAAGAAGGAATGTGACATTCCGACTGCAGTCACATTGAAAAACATCAGATTTGTATCTGATCAGATATGTGGCAAAAAAATCTAATTTGGGTCGCATTTGCCTGCAGTGTAAATGTAGCCTTGGAGGAATGCCCCCCCCCAAGTTAGCAAACAGTGATCTATAAAAACAGCTGTAATATATTATGAACTGCATCAAAACTAAAGTCACAGCTGAGAATTAAAAACCTCTAATGTCTCTAACAGCCAAATATATTGGACTTATAACCAAGATTTAAAAACTGTAAATATTAAACTGAACCACTGGCCACAACTAGACAGAATAACTTGATTTGATTGGTTTGATGTGTGTCTTTTTATTGAAAAATGGATAAAATTGTTGTCTAATTTTATATTAATTTCATCTGTTAATAAGGGCTTCTCTTTGTTTTAATGCACTCTGTTTACATTACTAATTTTGAATTGACCATTATTGGGCTGACAGTAGGATATTTGATAAAGCCAAGGTGTGTAACATACGTACATCACAGGTTTTCACTGATTTCATCAAACTTTAAATGACTTCTTTTAGACCAGAAATAAAATGTGATAAATAAAATAAATAAACTAATTATATCGTCTCCCTTTTTTTTATTTGACCACAGTGGACTCTGTGAACCCCAGCTTTGAGCCAGGTGATTCTGGATGTGTGTCAGGTAATGTCTGAGCTCTTTGTGCTCACCTCCTCCAGCCGCCTCCGCTGCTCCTTCTGCTGCTCGATTCGTTTCTGCCTCTCGGCCAGCAGCTGCCTCTTGTACTCCTCCTGTTCGCGGAGCTGCTGCTCCTGGAGGAGCTGTTGGCGGCGCAGGGCCTCCGAGCGCTCCTTGTTCTCCTGCTGCAGCCGAATGAAGTCACGGCGCAAAGTTGACTCACCCGGCACGTTGACTATGGAGCTACATGTTGAGGACAACAAGAATAACAAAAGCTTGTGACAAAGGAATATATGTGCATGTTGTCAAGTTTGCATTTTTCTTTGTTAGTTTAGAAAATTATTGGCATTTTGTTTTCTAAATGTAGGAAAAATAAGCACTTGATTCTTATGTAGAACTGCTGATGGGTAAAAACAGAGTTACATTTGTCCAATACTGTGCAACAGTAATGAGTCTATTTAAATTTTCACAAGACATTAGGTGTCTTTGGGTCAGTTTATAGTTTGGACCAGATGTCTTCCAGATTGCTTTCTAAGAAATTGACCAACTAAAGACAACTGCAAAAATTTGGAGTAGAAAAAAGTTTTTTTAAATCCTGTAAAAACTAAGTTTCACCACTAAGTTTTTTAAAATTATTATTTTAATCTGAGCCACGATGTGAACATTAAACACCTAACTATGTGTTTGACCTGTTGTCTGTGAATTATAGGTTACCCTTTATCGAATGGTACTTATTTTAAAACTTTTCTCTGCTAACCCATGAATGTGTTTTGGGAAACTGAGCAGCCCCCTTCATGTTTATTAAAGACCTCACTACACTCTTCAAGACCTACATGACCTGTTAGAACCTGGTTAGACTGCAGGAAACCTGGAAAATCTCCTTCAGTCTGTAGGTACTGATGACAGTCATTACTTTGCTACACTCTCAGATGAAAAAGGTTTATTTTCAAAGAAGCTCGACTGTGCCATAAGCTTGCACCATCTGTCAGCAGCATGTTCCTATGACATCATCGTATTGGTGCTTCTTACATGATGTAGACAAACGAAGACTGAGTGAGTGTGATGCAGTATGTACTGGTGCGTGTGGAGCATGGACTGGGTTTTCAGCCACATGGTGAGAGCAAAATGTAACATTTGTAACTGAGAACAACTCAATAACTCACACTCAGAGCTACCAGCTCAGTGTGGGCTGGATGGGGTCATGACCTAGGCACGAGGCCAGCATGGCCAGTTCTAGCCTGGTCACCGTCTTTCTACGCAATTCTGCTTGATTCTAATCTTCCCTCTCTTCTCCATCTGGGCTTTCTCCCATTGACATGGTTTAACAAGGCCAATCAGCCAACAGAAGAAAGAGTTGTGAACGATGATGTAGATTTATGCACTGTTATAGTCTGCCTGTAGTTTAGCAATGGCAGTGGAGGAAGTGAATGAATCCAGTTCATGTAGACAAGGCTCCCAAATTAAATTAAATTTGTCTCACAAAGCCTGCAGAACTCATTTACAGCCTCTTTATTTGGATTGGTACTTCTTTCTTCCCAGTAGGGGATGGTTGTTCGCAGCACACACAATTTCCGGTTAGCTTCTTAGCTTAGCTTCCTTCAGAGTTGAGCTGGCACATTACGTACATCACGGCCAAACATTAGCGATTGGGTAAAATCAGATCCAATCATTTAAAACTTCAACAGAGTCCACCACGCCTCCAGCAAGAAATTCTTACTCAATAGCAGAGAGTCCCGACCCTCTGTATGAAACAAAACGTAGAACAAAGTGCATATCATGATAAGCTGCCACTCTGCTCCCCCATACTCCCTCCAGGACCCCAATACTTTGCCACCACAATCATAATCCCTGATGAACTTGCTATGAATGTTTTGTGAATGTCCTGTGTTTCAGGCTCTATCACTTGTGACACAGAGCTCAATGCAGCTGGTCGTGCCTTTGTTTGTTGATCGGTGCAATTTTAGGACTTGATTTGTAAAGATTTATACTCCCACAGTGACTATTTCTGAATTACAAACAGATGCTAAACTACTCTTGGTAGTAAATCTGCCTCCATGATGACAAATGATGATAACTACCTCATTAGTGCACCACATCAGGAGTTGTTATGGTGCGATGTCTAACTATAAAACTGATTCAAATAATTTGGACTCACAAAGATAAGGAACCATCCCTGAAAAAGATGCAATGAACGTTTCCAACTCACGTCAAATAAAATGAAACACTTTATAATAACTTCAGCCAGGGTGGAAAATCGGTTTCATTATTGGGTTGCAAGAAAAAACAGGGAGATTTAATAAGAGCAGTTTTCGGGGGGAGGTAGATTAATAATAATAATGTAACATCAGGAAATCGAACTCCATTCTCCTGTGTGAAAGGCGGAGTTACTTATCACTCCACTAATGGAAAGCTTCCACAAGTCAGGGCTTACTGAAAGCGATCCAAAACTGCAGGGTTGGGACCCACCTGAGCCCCCGGGGATATTTCCGTACAAACCTTGGTTCGCCTTCTTGTTCAGAAGACTCTTCCTCCTCTTCCTCGCTGCCACTGTATTCATACTCAGTCTCATCTGTGAGAAAAGGACCAACAGCCATCATTTCACTCTTTTCGTGTCTGTAAATATATCTATAATCAGAAAAAAGGACTCACCTTTCTCACCCCTCTTTTTCTTGGTTCTGTCGATGTGGTCTTTGAGCTGGATCCGGACCTGCCTCTCATTGGGCTGGTCCCGGATGAAGGGGTGTTTTAGAAGCTGTTCTGTAGGAGGACGCTGGGTGTAGTTCTTCACCAGGCAGCCCTCAATGAAACTGAAAAACTTTTTGGACCTGTTGGGGTGGTTACATTTTGATCTAAGGAGTTAGGATGTTTTCAGACGTTCACATTAGGTAAAAAAAAAAAAAAGTTATCGCACCATTTTTTAGACTTCAGTCGTGGTGGAGGGTTTCTGGGAATAAGGAAGAGGGCTCTCATTGGATGCATGTCACACAGGGCTGTGGGCAAAAGAAAAACAGATTATAAAAACAAAAACATCATGTGAAAATCTGAAATGACAAGTTTAAGAAAAGAAACTAGCAACAAATCAGTGCTTAGTTTGACTAAAAGACACCATTTTTCCGGATTTAAACATTCCCACAATCAGACATACTGTATCTGCAAACTCTCAGAGCTAAAACTTTCCAAAAGTTTTACATCTTGCCTGTAAAAATGCAAATCTTGTACTTACGGGGAGCTCCTTCAGCCATCTCAATGGCTGTGATTCCACAGGACCACAGATCACTCTGAAGAACAAGAAACAAGATGGGTAAAATCTTACTTTCCAAAGGAAATTGGCCTCCAAAAATATATTGTATTGCATTATGTCAATCCTTCCAGTAAGTTTTAATTTGTTGACAGTCCCAGAAAACATGATAATGATTTGCATTTGTATTTCCACAATTTCTCCAGCAGGCTGCAGAGTTATTTTTGTAATATGATTTTTGATAAGGTCCAACTGTCCGTCCGTTTTTTGTCGCTTATCCAGGATCGGGTCACGGGGGCAGCAGCCTAAGCAGACTTCCCTCTCCCCAGCCACTTGGGCCAGCTCATCAGGAGGAATCCCAAGGCGTTCCCAGGCCAGCCGAGAAACATATGTAAGGTTTAACATTTGATAAGGTGTAATAAAATATCTTATTAGACTTTTCCAGCCAAATTCCCTCCAGTTTTGTGAGGTGCTGCATTTCCATTGATGTTCCCAGATTTTTCTCCATTCTTTTTCTGATATGTTTATTCCTCCCTCCCTTTCCCATTTTATTTTTACATATAAAGTTGAATTTGCTTTCATGTTCGTAAATCCTTTACATAGATGCGAGATAATACCTCTCTGCTTATTGGAATCGTATGCTCCTTTAAACAGGTCCAACAGCTGTTTACTAGATTCTAGCTGTTTTCTAGATATGTTTTTTATTCTATCATTGACAAAATGTCTCAACTGTAGATAGCGATAAAAATCCTGTGCTTCTAACAAGTATGTTTCTTTAATTTTTTCAAAACTTTGTAAAATATTTTTTTCCATTATCTTATATACAGCTGTTAATCCTTTGTGTGTCTATTCCTTAAATCTCCTATCAAATTTATTTGGAGTGAATTGTTTATCATATGCACACCACTTTAAAAATATTAAATCTTCTTCTAAATTGTATGTTGTCATTACTACTTTCCAAGTTTTGAGAGTACATTTTATCTATGGGTTTTCTGTATTTTTTATAACGTTTTGCAGGTCACTTTCTGCTAAGAGTGCCTGTATGGAGATGAGGGTCAGATTTTCTTCAATATTTTTTCCACTGGGCTGCATATACACTCCTGATCAAAATCTTAAGCACTATTGGATCTTAAGAAGGTTTTAAGTAGAGCTTCACAATGTTAAAGGAATAAATCAGGGCAAGAGACAAGAACTTTTGAGCAGGGAATTTTCTGAAAACTGCATTTACACTCAAACATGATTTTTTCAGGGGCTGTTTTATACCAGACTACTTACCCTGTAGTCATAAGTAGCATCAGGATTTTCATCACAGGCTATAACCTCTGGAGCCATCCAATACGGCGTCCCAATGAAAGTGTTTCTCCGACCAACAGTCCGGTCCAGCTGAGCGCTCACACCAAAATCCACTGAAGAAAAACACAACACAAATTTCATTTGCAGAGTTTTGTTTTATGTAATTAATGCTCCTCATGTCTATAAGTCTATACGTATATTAGAATCTAGTTTATTTTTGTTAACTGGCCACAATAAATCACTTTTTCATCTTTAAACCAATTTCCAAATGGTTTTAATGTTACCTCCCCTTCTCCAGGCTGAGCCAGGTCGTAACATTAATGGGGGCTCATCTGGGATATTAATAAGATCCTGTGACTAAAGTGGTTAATTGTTCAGACAGTTCGTTGAGTGACTATTTAAGTCATTTTTGTTTTTGTGTGTTAATAAATAACATGGTTATTTCAGTTAAAATGTTACATAAATATTTATTCATGTATTTATATTAAATTAACTGACAATTTACTAGGTCCCCCCAAAAAGCCAAAGCCCCCCTAACTAAATTCCTCTGGAGCCAGGTCTGTGTCAGAGTTTATTATATGTTGCATATGCTTGCGTTCAAAATCCTTTTGAAAGAACTGCTTTTGCACTAAAGTATTGTACCCGATATGTTTCAAATTCTGTGGAAAAGTAAAAATACAATAGAGATTATTTATCATTCAGTCCTGAAGTTATAAAAATATCATGTCATTAGTTCTCAAACCTAATTTGATCATTTAGGTGTAAGTTTATTTACTGTAGTCATAATTAGGGGGAGCGATGGTGCAAAGGTTAGAGGTGAGCCAGTAATCACAAGGTTGCTGGTTCAACTCTACAGACCAACAACAAAAATGTGGGTGGGAAACCCTCATTTATCCCACTCCAGGCCCTGGAAAAATCCAGAGAATTCATTTACCTACTGAGGAACAATAAAGGTTTATATAAAAATAATTTATATGTAATATATTAAATGTGCATATGTATGGGGCAACTGCAGAAAGTATGTTTTGTTTTTTTAAAAACACTAACAATCTAAAAGCTTAAGTGAGTAATAATTTGTCAGCCCAACAATGTTCTTCCATTTAAAACCACAATCCAGAAAAAATCAAAGTTTGTACCAAGTTTGACTTCAGCGTTTTCCGTCAGCAGCACATTTTGTCCCTTGATGTCACGGTGGATGACGTGATGAGCATGAAGGTGAGCTAATCCCTGCAGGAAATCACAGAATAAAAACATGTAACATGCCCACTGCTTTTTAAATAATTTTATGTATAAATAAATATATATAAAAAAATATAAATGTAATTCATTGTCTAACTTTAACTAAAGAGGAACCATTTTGCTTTTTCACATTATGTGTAGGTAATAGAACAGTGTCAAATCTAATTATGCGACATTTTTCAGCCTTTAACACAAAATGAAACTCATAATCTGGTAAAATAATGTCAATGTTGACCCTGAATAAAAGCTCACCCTGAGGATCTCTCTGGAGATGTACGCGATCCAGTCCTCCTTAAGCGTGTTGCCTTTGGTGTTTTTCACCAGATCTGTGATGGAGCCGGCACCACAGAACTCCATCACCAGCTGCAGGAGGCAAGAAAACATGTCACAAAACACATAATCTGCCAAATGTGCTCCACAACACCCTGGATCTCTGACAGAAGCTGGAGTCCAGTCCAGGTCTCAGTGAGACACACTTGTTCCATACATGACTTGTGCTGTAAGGTGAGCTCACCCAGAGTTGGTCATCATGACCTGGTGGACTTTTCTTGATGAAAGCTCCGTAGTATGTGGCGATGTTTCTGTGGTGCGAATACTTCTTCAGCATGTTGATTTCCAGCTTAATTTCCTCCTCTTCATCCTGTGAAAAAGTGAAACACAGAAAATCCCGTTACTGTAAAGTTCAGTCAGTGTTATTCCTTGAAATAATGTAAGAGAAATAATGTAACTGCTAAGAAACATAAACCAAAATAAACAAATTACATGCTTGGTTTACGTTTAATGAAGCTCTTAAAGCAGCAAACAAAAAAATGGGTAATTAGTAGGAAAACACTAAAAACTAAGTTTTTTTTTTAGAAAATTCAAATTCTTTTTCATTTTATTTTATGTTTAATTTTTCCATTTAATCAGTTTTTCAAACACTTCAAAGAAAAGCTCAAACAAACTGCACAACAGTGTTTTATAAATCAAACTGGAGTAAAAGTCTCAGATGAGCATGTAAAAAGGCAGAAATTGTTTCACAATAATTCAGTTATCTAATGAATATTTCACAGCTTTTAATTATTTGCAGACAAAAATATTCAAGTATTTGTATTGTGTTGGGCAGAGTCTTAATTATTTCTAATGTAGAAAAAGAGCAGAACATTTAAAGTTAAAACTTACGTCAGATTGCTAAAACTCTAAGTTTAACAGAAACTGTGAGAATGGGTTTTATTTATGCATATTTAGGTTTTCTGAAACATACTTGTCTGATATGTATGCATGTTTCAGTCTGTTTAGTGAGAAGCAACAAACTCAAACATAAAAGTCTGTTTCTTTTCTCAGTGAAAACTAAACTGTAAAGCAAATAAAGCTGTGTTTTATTCTTTGTTCTTCAACTTTCAGTTTGTTAATAAAAGTGCATGTAAAAATAAAGACTTAAATGGTGTCAAAGCTGGGGTCATAACTGGACATGATTAAAACTGAACAACCTGATTCAAACTTCAACTATAAAATATGAAAAAGGCCCTGAGGAGCCGAGAGAGAAAATTTTGGTGTTTTCACACCAAAACTCCAGACTTTTGGGGATTTTACCAGTAATTTTTTTCTAAAAAAAATACACTAGAAAACCAAACAAACACCAAAAACTACTAGTTGAGGTGATTTGAGGTGTTGGTGACAACAACCTGAGTAACATTTATGTTCAACGTGTTTGTGTGGAAGAACTTCTGCAGAAGTCACTCTAACCCAGGGCTATTCATCTAAATTGCTTCAGGGGCTACAGTTACTGCAGACCAAAAGCTGAGGGGACGGACATCCAGCAATTAAAGTCATCATATTGAAGGACATTTTATAACTGATTAATTGAATGTTAGATGCAGTATTGTATTTTATACATTCTGATCATTTCAGCCTGTAAGTTTAAAGCAGACAAAGAGTTTGTGTGTGTCTTATCATGTGTTCTTTCTTTAGTCTAAACAAACTGAGTTATGTTCTGACATCTGATGTAAAAGGTAACACCTCCAGGGATGTAACCAGGAAGAGATGAACATTATAAGGTCAATTTATTATTATAGTACTGGAAGTTGTTAGTGTGCTGCAGTCTGCTCAGAGCAGAGCAGCTGTGTTTTGATTTATTCCAAGGTCTCTCAGAAGCCTGTGTGTTGTACTATGAACCTGATTGGAGTCAGAAAATTGAAAATAAAGTTTTAAAGAAGAAATCCCAGATTCCTGTTTATTTGTACATACCATTTTGAACAGCGCACATTTTTCCTACAATGTAATTAAACTAAGTATTACAAAGATCTGTTACCTTTGAAATAGTTTATTTTGCTGCATTTAATCATAAATACACCATACATAACTCTATGTAATAAAAGTAATGATAATAAAACAAAAACGAACACATTATGCCTCTTATTTACCACAAATAATATTTTGACATCTGACTTGCCAAATTTTTAAACAAATTTTATTTTCATAGTTTTCTTTTCAACTGATGGTAGTTTTAACTCCCTTTAGTGTTCATAGAAATGATTTTTACCAGCTTCTAGCCAAGAGTCTGATGTTTCTGTAGATACCAAACATGTCTATGTGTAACTAAAATAACTTACAGTAATTCAAGTAGAAAACCGGGGTTTTGGGTTTAAGAGACGAATGAACTAATGTGTGGGCCAAACTTTGGTCACTCGCAGGCCGGATGTGGCCTGTGGGCCACCAGTTAAATAGCCCTGCCCTAACCAGCATGATTTACTTGTTTCCCTGCTCTTCAGCAGGTCTTCAGAAGGTTGATAATCACTCACTTATTCAAACCAGGTGTGTCAAATCAGAGAAACCTCTAAAAACCACTGCTTTAAATGTTGACCAACACATCAAGAGCTTCTCTGAGCTTCATGAGACATTTTCAAAATATATCGACTTAGTTTTATGTTTTTTAGTATTGCCTCTTGAAGCCTTTGATTCTTTGCCATTTATTTGTAAACAATAAATCAGATAACATGTATTAAAGCAGTGATTCTCAACCCTAGTCCTCAAGAACTGCTTTCCTGCATGTTTAGATGTTTCTCTGATTTGACACACCTGGTTTGAATAAATGAGTGATTAACAATCTTCTGAAGACCTGCTGAATAGCAGGGAAACAAGTAAAACATGCTGGATGGGGGTACTTGAGGACCAGGGTTGGGAACCACTGGGTTAGAGGACATCAAGGCCAAACTTCAGCATTTCAAAATAAAACCTGCATTTCTTGTCTTCACACTGGTAAAAACAATTTATCTGCAGCTCAGTTTAATACCTGCAAAACACAGAACACACAGTCTGATCACCCACCACTAAAGGCTAGAGGTGATAATCTTTTCACCTGGGTGTGACTGCCGTGTAAGCAAAATATCTCATGAAAACTACTCGATTATAAATCTTAGAAAGTAAATATGTGATGGCCACAGCAGCTAACTGACTCATCTAATCCCAACATGGCTAAAACTCAGTCAATTTTCCAAATTTTAGGCTAAAATGTATTGTGGTAGTTTTTTTTTTTTTTAGATTTACATTTATTTTGTTAAATTTACATTACAAGAAAAAAAAAAAAGAAACTTTACAAATATAAATGCAGTTTCTAGGGTCATTCACAACAAGTACTGTAAGCACTAAGAAGCTGTTGTAAAATTGTGTGGGAATGTTTGTAAAAATAAAACAATCTTAGTTTAAAACTCTTTTGAGATGCATTTCTTTAAGGAATGGTAGGGTTTTAATAAGTGTCGAAGTTCACTTCTACAAAGTCCTTATTATGCTGTCAGTTGTTGGAGGACAGTACCGTGAGTGGGATTTTGTTTTATTCTATAGAAATGTAAAAAGTTTTTAAATAAGCAGCAAGTTGAAGACCTGAAAAGTTATTTTTGCTTTAGCATACTGAGGCTGTTCAAAGCAGCAGATCTGACTGTCGTAAAGATGACAGGACAGAGACAGACAACCCAACAGCCAGTCCCTTGAGTCACCGTCACTCAGCCAGTCATTTTACCAGGCAGACGGCCAACCAATCAGTCAGGAAGCCAGCAGGACGGACCTCTGGTTAGATACTTCTTCTGCTAATCCACTCAGCAGAGAGCCAGGAGCTCTCCTGCCAGCAGCCCAGCAGGTAGGTTGGCTGACCTGTCAGTCAACTCAGTCAGTAAGATAGTTATGGTCTTAAAATATTATTGAACTCAAATTTTAAAAGCTTCTTGTAAACTGAAAGATATAAATAAAGCTACCACAGAGACATCACAGCAACTGTACAGTCTCATCGCCCTGCAAACGTCAGTCAAGTGACTGTTTTTGGAACAACTTGGAATAATTACAGATAACGTGGTCAGAGAGGAGAATCACAGCAGGGATATGTTTCCACGTCATATGCAGAGAGCCATAAATACATGCAAAGAGAGGAGAATTACAGACACTGACTAAAAAAAAGGTTCATTCAACATCATGTGGTCACAGGAACTAAACACTGAAGTGATCAGAGTTTTCTTGGCTGATTCTAGTATTATTATTATTTTTTATCTCTGACTTGATGATTTTAAATTTGGATGCTGAATAGCAGCCTCTATTCAGGGTATTACTGTTACATTGTTAAAGTTTTCTTGACTTTATGTTTAATTTTAAATATCCTGGTTTGTCTGATTGGTTTGACAAACTAGTAAAACAGGATTTTCTGCTTTTTACTCCCTTTGAGCAAAAAGTATCAAGTGGTTCAACAATCAGCCGCACACACAGTAGACTGACAAACTACAGCCTGAAGGACAAGTGTGTGTGTGTGTGTGTTTGTGAGATGGGTGGAGACAGTAACCTGAAAGTCTGAATTTAACTGTTTCTCTAATAAGATGACATCATCGTCTCGTTGTTACACCGTCTTATTTGTTCACTGCACCTGTACTCTGGTACCTTATGTCTGTTCCTCCCTCTGTCCTTGCAACATCTTTTAGCATCTACCCCCCCCCCCCACCCATCCCATAATGCTTGATGCTGTCTCCCTTTATTGCATTGTTACATCCCACACTTCCCCCCGTCTCTCCTTCCTCCCCTCCATCTTACTTTCCCTCAAGTACAGTTAGCTGTTGAAAACAAGGCGTCCTGAAGCCACTCATTATCATTCCTGGGCACGAAATGGTGGGGAGACATAGTGGCGACCATATTGTTGCTAAAGTCTTACAGCACACAATGAGAGCAGAGAGAACAGAACCACGACCTCGGGGGAGTGGACAGCCGCAAAATGAAAATCTCATGGAAAACTGAGTCTTGAGTTTCTGGAGACCAACAGGCGTTGACACGTCTCTAACGGGGACCCCTGAGGGGCTTGTTTAAGGCAGAATTTTAGGCTGTCACTCTTCTTCATGTGTGAAGTAGATGCATTTCAGCTGAAAATTAACAAGTTTCAGTTTGCCAAACCAATGGAGTGAAAAGAAATATGTTTCAAAAAAGTGCTCTGCATGTAGGGGAAATTTAAACTAAACAGTGACTGAGTGAGGAAGCTACAGATGCAACTTGTTTCAGTTGCATTCCCTAAAATCTATGTTTTTTTCTTGGTGAAAATAAAATAATTGTTTGATTCATCCATACATTATTTATACCCGCTTTCTCCTTTCAGGGTCACTGGTGCCCATATCCAGCAGTCACAGTGGGAGGGGTGGGGTACACCCTGGACAGGTCACAACTCCATCACAGGATTGTTTGATTCAGTCATCTGCTTATATGAGATCTGCATAAGCCAACACTGTGGACAAACCCTGACTTCCAAAACCTACATTCTGTTTTTCTAATCATCTAAACTCCACCTTCCTAAAGGCATCGCCAGCCTGGATCTACTTCAACAGATTTAGGCTAATAACAAATATCCTGACAGAATCAAGTATAAACTGTTTCCAGGCAGAATATTTAAATAAATATGCCTGTTTCTTGATGAGGGATGCATGGTGGCTCAGTTGGCAGAGCTGTTGCCTCTCAGCAAGAAGATCGTAGGATCAAATACCTAACTGGTAACTCTAAAATGTCCTTAGGTATGAGTGAATGCTCATTTGCCTCTATTGTGGCCCTGTCCTGGATGCACAGTGACTGCTGAATATGGGCACCAGAAAGGAAGAGTTAAAATAATGAATGATCTCGATGATCTGCAGCAGTGGGGAGGGAGTAGATCTACAAAAAGATTAAGGATCATAATTTGTGTTCTCTAAAATGCTCTGGTGTCTAACAAACAAAGTGATCTTAGCCTAAAACTCTAGCATAAAAAGCAGCAGGTGATATGTGCTGCTTCAAGGAATTTAATCAAATATGTGTTTATGTCATTTCTAAACAGTTGCCTTTTGATGTTTGATGTTTTCATTTTATATAAAATCTTTGTCATTTTAAAAAGGGAATACGTATATCTCTCTCTGTCTCTGTATATATACAGTATATATATATATTTATTTCACACCTCCAGACAGCGGGGAGGTGGGAGGTGACAGACAGTTTTAAAGTCTCACTTCGCCCCATGAGTTTTA
>JARVGW010000136.1:21988763-22000839 GCA_031762495.1 Anablepsoides rubrolineatus
TCTGTCTGTCTGTCTGTCTGTCTGTCTGTCTGTCTGTCTGTCTGTCTGTCTGTCTGTCTGTCTGTCTGTCTGTCTATAAACAGGTAAGTGTTGTAAAGGTGCTCAGATTTGTCTCCCCTTGCCTGGTCCTTTCTGCTCCTCTTGCACTCCTCCCTCCTCCTTTCCACTTATGTTCCTCTCGTACTAACGAAGCATCCACCTCAGGGGGCTGCACTTTCTCCTCCTCTCAGGACATTCTGAGGCAACAAACATCCTTCCACAGATTCAGGTTTCCAGTCAGCTGGTTCAAACATTTCTGCTAGCTCAATATTCATTTTTCAAACTTGTTCTGACAAATACACAAATCTCTACCCTGACCTGACAGGTAGGCAGCTGTTAAGGCCTCAGCATGCTGCAGCCGAACTGCCGAAATCATGCTGAACTGTCGCAGTTTCAAGACGAAAATTATGTCATCCTGTTTGCATTGCCAAAATTTCGGCACTTCTTGTCGCAACCTGCAGGTCGAACTTTTCACCTCCCCTTCACATAAGAACACACACAAACTATATTATGTGATTGGTCAGAAGTTTGTGGAAGTGTTTGTTTGTGCTGAAAGTGCTGAGACGCTGCATTTTTCTTCAACTGCTCGCTTCAAAAAAAAAAAGTCGCTCCCGGAGCCGACTGTTGTACCAGGAAGCAGCAATTTATAAAGATAGCCAAACAGCCAGAAACTCACAAAAGAGGATAAAACAGATGTTTTTCACGGTGGAATCTGACTGATAAAAACTTTGGACCTCAATCTGGCACCAGTTTCTGGATAAAAAAATGTTGCGAGTCTCAGACTTTTTTTTTTTTTGCATTGGACCTCCGGGAAGAAATCCCATGCAGTGACATATGCTGCAGCGGGAGGGGTTTCCCCAGGAGTTTGGCTCGGGGTGTCTCAGGAGCTATGGAAGGTCTGTGCGAAAACAAACGCCAAACAACCACGTGACTGCGCGTCGGCTGCCGATCACACCCCAAAACTAACAACCCACATTCTGATTGGTCAGACCATGTGAGCCCACGTTACAATTAGTTTGGATCAATTAGCGGTTACATATATGCATTGCAATAATTGACAGAAAACTTTGAAGTTAAAACACTATGTAACTTTTTCAGCTCATCATGTGACCTCAAAACAATAGACCCCCCCCCCCGACGCTGTAGGCCCCTAGGCTTCAATCCAAGTAAGCCTGTGCATTAAGGCAGCCCAGGGCATGAGGATGGAAAAAGATGGTCAGAGTTCTAAACTTTTGTCAAGAGAAATAAAGTTGTTGGATTAATGTTCATTCTGAGTCTCTTGAGTTACCAGGTTTGATTAAAAGTTTTCCTCTCCTTAGCTCAGATGGAACATAAATCTGCTTTTGGTGGATTTCAGCTTTCTTTCCAGCAGAAAGCATCTGAATGTTTCACAAAGATTAGATTTGTAGGGGATTTAGAAGGCAGGTTGTGGGAAATAGTAGGATCAACGGAATGGAATGAAACCTGCTGATGTATTAATTACCCTGTAGAAAACCAGTTTTATCATGACATTCTTGTGAATAGTTCAATTTGTACTTAATTTTGCTGCTCCAATTTTTTCAGGTTCCATTTTTGTTCAAAGGCCAGAAATGATTCTTTATCACATCAGACTCTGTTCTGTATTTCACTAATTGACTCGTGTCCTGTTCTCTACAGGCTTTGTTGAAGATGGACTGTCAGGGTCTCGTGGCCAGACTCGTCATGGACTTTGTCCTGCTAACCACTGCTGTGGAGATAGCAGGGCGGTGGAGGGAGCTGGCAGAGAGGCTTGTCAAAGTTTCCCGCCAGCAGATGGATGCCTATGAGGCGCCGCACCGCGACAAGAATGGGGTGGTGGACAGCGAGGTATGTTGGACAATACCTGTACTGTCACTCTTCAGAACTTCAAAAAATTTTGAGTTTGTCATATTTTTTACATTTGATGAAAGCAGCAGCTGAAAATAGGTTTAAAACCAATGATAAACCGAGGTTGAATTGTAACAAAAATTGGTGTTCTAATTACAGCTGGGCGATATGGCCTAAAATCAATATCACGATATATTGACCAGTTCACCTCGATAATGATAAATGCACAATAAGTCTTACCACCCCACAACCACATACAAGTACACGGTATAGTATAGTCATAACACTATGTCCACACTGTGTCCATGTTCTAAGTCAAAGTGAAACAGATTTTCTGCTATATTTGTCATTTCAGTGTTTTTAATATTTAATAAAAAACATTTTTGGCAAAACTTGAGTCAGATCCAGCGAAACAAATATTTAACCATCACCATATTATAACTATTCAGTGCAAACAAACCCAGTTATGTATAATTTTATATTTAAAAAATATATGTCTGAACAAAATGACTTAACTACATTTTTTATGGTAGACTGACGGATTTCTTTATTAAAATAAATATTTATTTTAAAAAGATTATATTATTTAGAGAGCTCATGTAATCATTTAATACGATTTATTCTTCATATTTGAATGTTTAATGAATCACAGAGCAAAGTGCTTTATTGGTCATCAGTGCATGTTCCCTTACAATGACGAAATTTGTGCTCTGCATTTGACCCATCACACGTGAAAAATACCCAAGTGGAGCAGCGGGCAGCTATGTGAGCGCCCGGGGAGCAGTGGGGGGTTGGGTGTCTTGCTCAAGGACACCACGACATGTGAGCATGACGACATGTGGGCATGGCGGGGAGTCGAACTTGTGACTTAGGGGTCCCAAGCCGGCTGTTCTACCACTACATCACAGCCACCCAGTCACAGTATGGTTCTAAATATAAGCAAGCTATTGTGAAGAATGAAATTAGATGTTTATGATAAACTACATAGCGGGAATAGTGCGTTTTTTTGTTTTTTGTTTTTTTTGTGTGTGTGTGTGGGAGTGGTAACTCTAAGAGAAAATATAAAATGGGACAAACAAATGTTCATCTTAGAGTTAATATTGTTTCGTTAGAAGAGCTGAAACAGTGTCTCTCACAGAACAACTCAGCCTGTGTGCACCTCGCTCCTGTAACAGCGCTGTCGAGGTGAGGAGTTTGGTCACTCGAGCAAAGTTGAACATATCTGTTCGATAATGAAGCTCTGAACACATAAACTTATAGTTTGTTAGAGTTTAGATATCAACGTCTCGGGTAGCTCAGGAGTGACGTGTGAAGGACAGGGTTTACTCGCTCGGAGCTGCAGGGCTGACCTGTGTTTATCTGGACCTGACTGTTGCAGCGACATCAGAAAGACCTCTCTGCTCTGCTCTGATTGGATAAACTAAGCTGAGGGGTTCGTTTGATTTGTTGAACCCAGTCTGTATCAAACTGGGTGGCTCTAACGAGACCGCAACAGAAAACAAGCAGGTTTCTCTTTTCCTCATTTATTTAAATACCAACACGGGCGAAATGACGTCGGTTATTGACATAAATGTCTGTATTGGTTATTTTTCGGTTTATAGCCCAGGCCTAGTTCTAATACAGTATGTTTTTAATTAAATGGCCTATTGGAAACAACCTGCTGCTATAGATGAAGGTTTTGGCACCCTCGAAGTGTAGATGGCAGGACCAACTAAAAATTAGTTTAACCATTTTGGTAAAGAAAAAAAAACCTACAAAAGGTCACTATTGAATCAAAAGTTTAAAAAGAAAAAAAAAACTTGAAATCAACTAATAAAAATCAGGCACTGCTTTTGAGTTATGGTTTTCCAGAATAAGACTGTCTTTAAGCAGCCTGATGCTCCTGTAACTACAGCTGCACAGATTATTCAGAGGTCAAAGTTAGTCTAACTTTTTGGACATTACCAGAAAGGGGAAACTAATGACAAATCAAAAAGACAGAGATGGTCCTCCAAGAGAATAATGAGCCAAAAACACAAAAAAGGGTGTAAACACACCAGCCCTGTTTAGTACGATTTAATGAAACCCTATTTGGCATTAAAGTCTATAATTTGGGCAGGTGTGAACGTGTAATCGAATTCTGATCCTGACCAAAAAAGCCAACTCTGGTCTGCCTACAAACCTAGGTCTCGGTATAATTGAAGTAAACTTTGGGGCGGTTCGTATGCATGTGTGAACACAAAGCAGACCAGAGACTGCTCCACAAGCAGGAAGTGACCTAACACAGGGCATTCTGAGTAATAATTAGGAATGGGTACCTTTGACGCTTGAATCGATTTGGTACCAATATCCGGTACGTAGAGTTTACGTACTGTGTGGTTTCACATTGTATTGAACAGATAGCAATGAAAAAAGAGAACGCGTGTGGTTAAATATTTCCTCATAACTTTGTTATAAGAGGTGTAAGAAACCTTACTCTTTGATAAGGATATTTTCCTACACTGCGTTCAGGTGGAGCATGGAAAATCTCCCACTCTTAAGCCAACACGGTCACAATGATGCGTTTAGGTACCGAAACATGGGACCGTTTGATGATACGTGAATAGGTACTTGGTAGTACCGACAGAATTTGGTCAGTACCTAAAAAGTATTGAATTTGGTACCCATCTCTAGTAATAATAGTAATAAAGTTACTCAGATACCTTGCTTGACGTTTGCATAAGATGAACATCACTGCTATGAAGTTGAATGCACTCCTTCTCAACGCAGGCTGTAGTCTTGTGTGAAAAACAACATTCTCCATGGTCTTCTGCCTCATCTTTCTCTCATGCTGAGCCCATTGTTGAAAAGTGTTTGTTTGGCACATTTGCCAAAAACAAAAGAGAAATCCTACAACCACTAAAATCAGACATCACTCCATGTTTGTTTACATTTCACGAAAAAGTAAGTTGTGCTCAGTTTCTTCTTTACAGGTTTTCACGTCGTTTTTTTTAGTGGTTCTTGGTGCAGACCCACAACAGGCCAGTGTGTGATTCGGTTGTTCACAGGGTTTGGTTCATTTGACACAGTTCAGTGTGAATGTGAACCACACCAGCTGAAAATGTAAACAAATCTTGCAATTTTGGTCCCCAATTGAACCAAGTAAATCTATCAAACTATCAGGTATGAATACGACCTAAAAACACACCCAAGAATATTAATGATAAACATCGAACTATTCTGAATTGAAACATTCAGTCTGGAGAAGGCACACTTTAAACCTGAGACAGCTGGAGACTATTGCTCAATAGGATTTTTGTCAAGACAAGGCTTCTTCCGTCCGTCCGTTTTCTGCCGCTCTGACCCAGCCACTTGGGCCAGCTCGTCCGGGGGAATACCAAGGCGTTCCCAGTAGGGGTGTAACGATACATATTAATTTGAATGGTTCATGATTCAGTTATATCGAGGCAAAATAAAAATATCGATCTGTATCGTCATCATATCCTCGATGGGAATCAATATCATATCATCTATCTAACACAGTCATTATGTTAGATTGGCATATTGTATCACATTATATCGATCGCAGATGTGAATTTAATTTAACTGAAATCATATTGTAAAAGACTTTATGATACTGAGAAATATTGAGTCATCATCCAAACATATCAATGTAATATTGTATTGTGATAAAGCTGGTGATTTACACCCCTAGTTCCCACGCCAGCCGAGAATTTTTCTGGTTAATCAAAAATTAAAAGCAAAAACTCATTTTCATTGATTTTTATAAATCTTTTTAAATTTGTCAGTTTAAGTTATTTCTGTGACTTTTGTGGGGGTTTTTGTCTTTAACAAAAGGGTCAAATTTGACCATGTTTGTAGCTACAATTTACTTGAATTGAAATAAACATTCTGTTTGAGCCGGAAATACACAATTTAAAAATGTTTACCACAAGAAAGAAATCTATTCATCAGCACAATGGCTCACTGCACTGATGCCTCACAGCAAGAAGATCCTGGGTTTAGACCAGGGGTCTTTCTGTAGGGAGTTTGCATCTTCTCCTCATTCTTGTGTGGGTTTTCTCAGAGCCACAGTCAAAAATAGGCACTTGATGCATTATGTTGCCTTCAGGCACAGCCTTCCTTGTAGAAGAAATCTGTGGTCCCAGTGGGATTGCCTGCTTAAATAAAGGTTAGCAACATTAGCTTTGGGAGATTAGTTGTGGTGGCCATGTTGAATTTGTTTGACTCCATAAGTTAATCATTAGTTAATTTACCAGCTTTATGACAATACATTATATGGATTTGTTTGCATGACGATGCCATGTTTCTCAATATCACAAAGTCTGTCATGATTCGATTTTGATTGAGTTTAATTTAAAAGTCTGCAAATAATGTGATGTATCTAACACAATGGTCATAATCATTTAACAGATACAGAACAGTGTGGATTGTTACTTTACATTCAGTTATTACTTTCTAAATGCATTATTTAAATCTGAACAGCTCATTATTGCCTGCTGCGAAATATCTTGTGAATCTCTGAACAAAGTGTGTTTGAAGATGGTAAAATGGTTTTGTCCCTGCAGGCCATGTGGAAGCCTGCATATGACTTCCTGGTCACGTGGGCTGCTCAGATCGGTGACAGCTACAGGGACGTGATCCAGGAGCTGCACATGGGCCTAGACAAGATGAAGAACCCCATCACCAAACGCTGGAAGCACCTGACGGGCACACTCATCCTGGTCAACTGCCTGGATGCCCTGCGATGCTCTGCCTTCAGCTCCGCCGCTCCAGACGACTACGCCATCTGAAGCAGTGTCTTCCCTACCCTCCTAACCTCTCTGTGCTGTTGTATGGCCTGGATTTCTTCCTGTGGGGTAGTGTTTGGCTCTTCTCACGCGGGGGGTGGGGCACCACTGTGTAACACCCCTCGTCTCAACCAAACATGGAGACCACCAGTTGCACATTTTTTCTATTTTTGTATCTAATTATGGCAGAGCATTTTTTTAAAGGAACACTTTGAACTTTGTGGTTAGAAACTGTGGATTGAATGCTTTTATTAAACAAAAAATACCTTATCATTGTTCTCGTAGCAACATCACAACTGTCAGACTATTTACTTGTGAATCACAGATGAATTAGCTTTTCTTTTTAATATTCTCTTTTGATTTAGTCCTTTCTTCATAGCACCAATTAGCCTACAGCACAGTCTCTTTTTGAGGATTTTTTTTATATTAGAAACTTCAGCAATTTTAATCAAGCTCTTCATTGTCAAATTCCAAAAACATAATTTGAACTTAAATAGAGTGACACAGTGGTACAGTGGTAAGCACTGCTGCTTCATATCAAGAAGGTCACAGGTTCGCCTTCTGGCCTGTCTGTATGGAGTTTGCATGTTCTCCCTGAGCACTCATGGGTTTTCTCTGCTTTCCTCCCTCAGCGCAAAAACATGCATATTTTGTTAATTGGCAACTCTAAATTGTGTCTAGGTGGTAGTTTAAGCATGAATGGTATGTTGTCTGGTTGCGACTCGTCCAGGTGTACCTCACCTCTCACACAGTCACTGCTGGACATGAGCACCAATTCACCCATGACCCAGAAAAGAAAGGACAGGTGAAGAAAATCAACCACATTTTTCTTGTTTGTTTTGTCTTCCATTACATCCTTTTAGATTTGGATTTAGGTCAAACTAGGGTTGGGTGATGTTGGCAAAAAGAATAATCACGATTAATCGTGGCATTTAGCTGAGAAAGATTAATATCAGGATTAATAGATGACAATTGCATTTGCATGTTTTTGATTCTAAATCAGTTACCTTGTGTTCTTAAATGATACTTACAAATCATCAGTAATAATTACTTCTCTATTTTCACAGCTTAAAATAACAAGCTGTGAATTGAAACCCACCTTTTCCACAATGTGGAGTGGCACCATATCTTTAGTAACACTACGCCACGACCTGCTGTGTTATCTCCTTTCAGTGCCTGTTTTGCCACTTATAAAGAAACAGATTGACTGAGGGCATCATGGATAGTCAGCAGAGAAGGTTTGTTTCAACCTTTCACTGGAGGAGAGTTTGCTGTAGTTAACGTTGCCTCGGTCCACATTTTCTGGCTTTCCTCGTACTCCAGTTTCTCTGAAGCTTAGTTGCACACAGTACAATTTTGCCCTACCTTAGTCAAATAGAATATATTTTAACTTTGACATAGTTGTTAAACATTTAATTTTTTGTTGAGCTTAACTCAGTTAAATGTTTTAAACTCAAGGTTCTGTTTCTTTATATAATCTAGAAATTCTTTACATTGACCTAATAACTGCAACCTTAATTGGTTTCAGCTAAATTTAATCTCTAACTAAAGACAGAAAAGAGTGTTTATTATTTATGAGGCTATTTTGTTAGTTTTGCTGCACAGAAGAAGCCTGACTGAGATTAATGTTTTGTTAATTCAGTCTACTTTCCAGTCTGTGGAATATGGCTCATTATCAAAAATAACTTGTGTAAGTCTTTGCAAAATCAGATCAAATCCTGCTGTTGTTAATGATCTCACTAAGCTACAAAATTGTGGGGTAGGTTAAAGGTATTTGCAAAGACCTCCCCAAAATTTCTTCTAAGATTCTGTTTCAGTACATCAAGTTTTTTATTCTTAATTTAGTTTCTGTAAAATGAGTGTCATAGCCATTTTGACACCTGTACTAGATCCCCCTATGACAAAAAACATTCAAGGCTACAGCCCCAAATGTTTTCAGTCAACAACTTTCCAACTGTTGCAGCTTAGTGAAATAGTACCTTTCTAGTGCCCCGAAGAAAAGTATTGTCTTCACCAAACCTATAGAAGGGATGTTGCTGCAATCCTTGTATTTAAAGCTAAAAATCAACAATAGGCTGCAGTTGGTTTACACATGTGCTGTAATAACTTTGGCTTTTCAAAATTCTACTGTTCTGAAGAAGAATCCTGTCCTAGTTTTTTTCATCCCTGTTTTTTGTGCTCTCACAGTTTAATGTTTCAATATTTGTTGAAGAAATGAGCAAAGTTGTAATGCTGACATTTTGATTCATGAGTTTCTAACAGTATGTTATTTGTTAAAGCCCTCTTCACACAGGGTGATGGCCCTGCTACGCTTTCCTCGACATGTTTGTCTTAGCAAATTTGCAAAAATCTCCTTTGGTGTGAAAACAATGATACTGCTATGATTTTCATGATATTTTTCACATTCTTGAGATGCTCTCCTGTGCCCTCACAACACTGTGTACACTCACCATGGCTCTGACCACGTTGGAATGAAGATATAGGTTTCATGCCTGTGCTCCATTATTTTTATGATTGTTTGAGGCTGGCAGGGCCAGTCAACCAAACCAGTGTGGATGGCCCCACATCATGGATTTGCTGCCACTATGATGATAAACCATCACAACTTCACTACATAAGTTCTGTTCTTACTCAAAACCATCATTAAACCTGTCATCTGAAATGATTCTCACCATGACCCTGTAAAGACCAGCCTCGTCTTGACTGTTTTTATATTTTTTACATTGTAGCAAGTCATCATCAAGTGTGAAGGTGGGCCTAACCTTTAATGAGTGGCTCTTTGGGCCACCGTCCTTTTGAGCACATTCTATGTTCTTCAGCAATTTCACTTCAGGAGCATCTATCTGCAGACTTCCTGAGAAAATCTCCACCTGAGCTCATGATCTCTACTTGTCATTTATGAAACACTATTGCCATCAGTTATAATAATTTGTTAGTATTTCAAATGTACAAAACAAGTACATCCAAAAAGTTGATCAGTGGCTAGTTCTTCTACCTTTAGTAGAGGTGATGTATTTCTTGTAACGGTGAGTGCAGATCACATGATTATGTCGCAGTGAACAGAATTTAAGGTAGATGTATGCTCATTGAAAAGTGACTTTTTGTGTTGTTGACATGACTGCATGATAAAAATTGTATCTTTTTGTTCAAACATCCCCCTATGAGAACCTGTTCTGTGCAGAAGTCCATAACAGAATTTTTTACTTTAGGGTATGAGCCAAGTATTGTATGATACGTCAGAACTTTGTGGGCATGTTTATGTGGGAAAACTGGGGAACTACACTGATTTCATTTTGCTTTCACTGCTCTGCAGAGGCTCAGCTGGCTGAGGCTGCTTTTCCGCTGTTCTAGCAAAACTGATAAAGATAGTCAAAAAACTCAAGGAAGGAGATAGCAACGTTTTGTGCATATAGGAGGCAGCGCAGAGACACTGGCGGCTCTCCATGATTGTTCTCTCCCTTAGGTAGTGTGCCTCCACCCTGAAGTGTAGGGACACCATGTCTGTTGAAAATGGCTGTGGTATCTTTGTGAAGAATTTGTAAAACAGCCTTTCTCCTTGGTTAATAACAGGAATACCAGCTCTCCACCATCAAATGAAAATAAACATTTACTCTTCCATCTGTACTGTCACTGTGTAGTGGGTTCTGTTTGTTAATGACGTGCTGCAGTAGAAGGACAGAGCTAATGTAGAGTTTTCATTACAGTTTCTCTTTGAGTAAAGAAAAATGTCAATGCAATAAAGAATGTCTTACAACATACAACAATAGGAACAGATTTCTTCTGTCCAAATATGTAGCAGCGTTTAGTGTCTTTGTTTGCTTGGCTCACAGAGAGATGCTTTGGTCTCTTAAAGACGACCAAATGTCTTACAGAGAGCCTTCCAAGAGTCATTCAATCATTCAGTAGTTTTGAATTGAGAAAGCTCTTTGGATAGAATGCAAGCATCTTAATTTTCAGAAGAAGTTTAGTTGAGATCACGTTTTTGGTGGCGATTCCCCCAAAAATCTGTAGGTAGACCCCTCACCTTCAGTTGGTTTTCCCAACATCTTGTGTGTATCTGCTCACAATCAGCTGATGAAGATGTGCAGCGTGACTGAGAACTGAAATTATTCTGTCAAGTATTTTTCATGTAACTGTTTAGGGGGGAAAATTGATTTTTCACCATGTCAACTTTTTACCAGTTTATTATTATTATAATTATTAATATTATTTGATAACATATTCTGCCTGGCTTATCATTCCAGCAAAATTTTGCTTCAACCAATATTTGCCAAAAGTGAAACTGCTCTTTACATAAATGTAATAATGTAGGGATCCCAGTTGTAAAGACACTGTCTGATGAAGCCAGCGGCCGGTTTAGCTCAGAGCTGTGTTTTGTATGATGTGGTAGTAACACAGTGCTGAGTCTGAAAACATTTTGTTTTGTGGAAAAGACTGAATAAAATGTAAATATTTGTGCACCTCATTTAACTGCCTGCCCACTCACACAAAACTGCATCGAACTCGAGGGGCCTCTTATCTAAAGCTCTGTGTTTCATGTCTTATCGGTTCTCTGTTAATAGAAAACACTCAGAGGATTCACTGTCGTGGAATTTGGACATTCTCCTGGTTTTAGACCTCAAAATCAGAAGAAGTGGGTTGATCAGAGTGATTGAGGCTTGACCTTCAGCACACTTCTGGCTTATCTTTAGGCTGCCCTCACCAGACTGTCTGCAACATTTTAAGGATTAACTAGTCACTTTGATGGTAGCTTTAAATTACAAATTAACTTCTTGGATTTACAAACACAACTGCTTGGAAGGGAAAGAAAACTAAAACATGTTCTTGTATGTTACAGCAGAATACCAGCCTAAAGAAGGAGGTAATTCTGCTGCTTTTGAATGTATCAGCCACCTCACTAAAACATTATATGAACTTCTGATTAGGTTGGTTAAACTCTACGTTCTTTATTCTCTGTCCAAAATAAGTGTTTTATCATTTTCACAATTCAAGTCACTAAGCTTTTAGCTTTTCACAGGTAAACATGAAGTTGCTCATGCTAAATCCAGAATCCAGTAGCAGTATATATTATAGTATAAATTACCTGAAACTACATAAATGTTTCAATTTGCTGTAGCCTACATTTTCTGTAAAAAAAAAATAGACTATTTGTTGCTTATTAATGAGTTATTGGTGCACAAAGCTGTTATCTTTCTCCTCCCTCCTTACAGGTTGTGTCTTGTGAAAAAAGTAAATGGTAAATGGACTGTACTTATATAGCGCCTTTCTATCTATCCAGGACACTCAAAGCTCTTCACACTACAATCTGTGTCCTCATTTACCCATTCACACAGCACTCTATTAGAGCTCTACAAAGCTAACATGTGATCATCTATGGAGACTAATCAGTGTCAATCACATTCATACACTGATGGGACACACAT
>JARVGW010000136.1:22047893-22058752 GCA_031762495.1 Anablepsoides rubrolineatus
ACAGATTGTAGTGTGAAGCGCTTTGAGTATCCTGGTTGGGTAGAAAGGTGCTATACAAGTACAGTCTATTTACCATTCTTTTACCATAATTCAATTCAATTCAGTTCATTTTATTTATATAGCACTAAGTCACAACATTGTTGTCTCAGGGCACTGTACATGAAAAAAAGAGAACAATCTAAAGAAGAAGCCAGCAGATTGTGTTGAATTACTTCATCACAGTCTCCATCCTGAGAAAAAACTCCCTGTTAACAGGAAGAAACCTCCAGCAGAACCAGGCTCAGGACAGGCGGCCATCAGGCGATCAGGTGACCGACTGGGTTGGGGGAGAGGAAAGAGACACAGACAAACACAGAAGAACTGATCCAGGTGCACCTACTTCTGGAAGAGAAACAAAAAAAATACAGATAGTCCACGGGCTAGGGTGGCTCACCGTGCACCCCCCCCCCCCCTCCCACACACACTACTGAACTTCTTTGTTTTTTTCATGTGACCAAACAAATTTTATAAACAAGGTAGAATGTCAGCCTCACGGACAGAAACTGGAAGTTGGTTCCACAAGAGAGGAGCTTGATAACTGAAAACTCTGCCTCATAATGAAAACAGTGAAGCATGGTGGCGGCAGCATCATGATAAAAACACCATCCACACAGTTTAGCCCTGTGCATGTGTGGGTTTTCTCAGGGTACTCCAGCTTCTTCTTACACACCAAAAACATGACTGTTAGGTTAATTGGTAACTCCAAATTGTAAATAGGTGTGAGTGAGAGAGTGAATGGTTGTTTGTCTTGTTTATGTCTATGTGGCCCTGTGATGGACTTACAACCTGTCCAGGAGGTACCTCACTCTCACTGTGACTGCTGGATATGGGCAAGAAACATTTCCAATAGAGAGTAGATACCTTAGCAGGAAACAGCTGTCCTGAAATGAAAACACACAGGTCCATCTGCTGATTCTGCACCGTCTATTAAACTCATGAGACAGAAATATGCGTACTGTATGTGCTCAGAGCTCTAATGTGCTTAGTTTGAGTTTATAATGACTTTTATTATGAAATGTCTTTGACATGACATACCACACCAGCTACATTTATTTTACTAAATGTTAATAAATTCAAAAACAGAGCTTTATTTTCAGTTGTTGGGATAAAAGCTCAGATCAGACCACAACACATCCGACAGACAGACCCACATGTACTTTGCTGTGGTTTCCAGCAGAGGTTGATGTTTCTCTAGTTTTTGTCCTTGTTTGGAGGGCTCTGAGGTTTTATTGCTGCAAGGTGAGCTGCGCAGCCGCAGTGATGAATCTGTAAATAAAACCAGCTCGTTTTCAAAATAAAACTTTTAGTTATATGTAGGTTGGTATTTTTTAAATGTAATTTTAACCTTTAGTCATTAATTAAAACAAAGGAAAAAATATCTATAAATAATAAAAAAAAACCCCACAGAATTAAATGAAAAGAGGCAGATGATAAAACCGTATAATGTCGGCTCCCCCCTTTTATATAAACTAAAATAATAATAATACAGGTGTTTTACAGATTCAAACTTTGAAACAAAAACAGAATAAGTCTATCATATAGGCTAATAAAGGGTGTTTACTGCAGGGTACACAAATAAACTTCATTATATTTTATTAAAACTCTGGTCGAGCTTTAAAAGGCTCTCAGAATTATAAATAGGTTAAAAGAAAAGCCGGGAAATAAATACCATCAACTATCAATATGTTGATTTATGGTGAAATTTTGTAGTTTAAATAAATATGCATAGCTTTTACTGCATGACTCATTTAACTATAATTCCCCAAATCTGACACATTTGTTTTGAAAGTACCGAACCGGTTGTAGCATCGCTTTCAGCTCTGTGTCGTAAACACGCAGACTGGGAGGAATCTGACGGCAGCAGCAGCAGCAGCTTTGGTCAGCCTGTGTCCCGCAGGTTCACCGCACGTTTAGCTAACCGCGCGCTCTCCTCTGGATAGAACCCGCGCGGAGGCGGACATTATGGCCACGTTGGGCCCGGAGTCGGCCCGCGCTGCTCTCGCCCAGCTCGGCTCTTCTCCTTCGGTTCAGACTCACGTCGGCGGCGCTAACCTGCCCCTCAACCGGGGCTTGGAGCGAGCGCTGGAGGAGGCGGCGGCCAGCGGCGTCCTCGGTCTCAGCTCCCGAAAGCTGAAGGAGTTCCCCCGGACAGCTGCCAACCACGACCTGAGCGATACGGTGGAGGCAGGTAGGAGCTCTCTCTGACCCCCCCAGGAGCTGCAGAGGGGGGCGGCTGTGGAGGGTCTATCAAAGCTGGGGCATTTCCGTTAGCCTGAAAGGTGTTTACAGCTGCACGAGGAGGAGGGGAACTCGGTACCCAGTGGGGTTTTAGCTCCTACGGTTTCTTGTAACTTTTGCCTCTTACCTGAAGAACCCGGTGCACGGTTGATTTGGACTCTTCTGTGGAGCTCTGTGTTGCACCCGCTGAGCTGAGTGTTTTTATGAAAGGTCCTCAAAGGGACATAAATGGCCAGCTTCCGGTAGATCACAGAAAGGCCTGTGTTTATGGGGGAGCTGCAGTACAAGCTGGTCCTTTGAATCCGGATCTGACAGTCCAGATTGGAAATCCCCACCACTTCTTTTTTTAATCCATGCTGCAGGTCCAAACATGACTCTTTGTTTGTATGTTGATGTGTGAGGGGCAGATGTTTGTTTTCTGCAGCTGATGTTTGTTTATGAGGCGATGGTTGTGACGTCCTGAAACATCTGTGTCAGCTGTTTGATGTTCAGGTGTCCAAATTGAGACTTTTTCTCCTACAGACAAACTTCCAGCCCTGAAAGGAACCAGGCTGCTGATCAGGGATCAGAGTTTACATTTTTATCACCCACCACTGAAGGTGAAGGTCTCTGTGTTTGTGGCTGTTAGCAAAATATCTGAATCTGAAGAACCAGAAGAGATGATGATGTGACACAGGACTGAAGCAGACAGATGAATTCTGAGGTATTCAGAGCCATACTGTGAGCTCAGATCCAATCAAATGCAGGCAAACTGATCGATCAGCATTTAACACAGATAGACAATGACCCAAAACATAAAACCAAATAAACTCAGGAGTTTATTAAAGCAAAGAAGTGGAATATCCTTGAATGGCCAAGTCAGTGACCTGGTCTCAACCCAGCTGTGCATTTTACTTGTTAAAGACTAAACTTCAGACAGAAAGGCCCACAAACAAACAGCAAATGAAAACCACCACAGTTGTAAGGAAGGAAACAGCGTCTGGTGATGTCCATGAGTTCAAGACTTCAGGCAGTCATTGTCAGCAAAGGGCTTTCAACCAAGTATTAGAAATGAACATTTTATTTATAATTGTTTCATTTGTTTGGTTATTTTGAGCCTCTGAAATGAAGGGATTTTGTTTTTTAAAAATTTGCTTTAGTTCCTCACATTTCTGTGCAATTATTTTATTCAACTCACTGAATTAAACGTGAGAGTCTGAACTTTAACTAATGCATCTAAAATGTTTTGTTCAAAATTCCTTGTGGTAATGTACAGAACCAAAGTTAAGAAAATGTCTTTGTCCAAATAGATATGAACCTAACGGTAGATAAAACAGTCAGCTGATCTGGCCCACGCCTGCTGTGTAAAACTTAATTATTTTACTTTGTGTGTGTTCTCACTCCTCTGAGGAGAAAAATCTTATATAACATGATGACGGTTTGAGTAATGGATGATCTGTGTTTCTGTTCTCTCAGCTGGATCTGTTGTGGTTCTATAGTGCAAAATGTAGTTTTATTACAGAACCCCCGATCAGAAGTCATCGGACTGTATTAAGTGAGGAGAAGCTGGGCTTCTTGGCCGACCTTACATTTTGATTTAGGTTTTTCAGACGTGGTTTGAGCGATACTCCTCAGTAATTAAAGGCCAAACATTCCTTGAAGAAATACATACTGTTTTAGTCAAATTCTAAATAAAGTTCTGTACAACACTGTGTCATTCATGACTCTCAGCTACTACCACATCAAACGTTAGCTCCTGGTCTGAGTGGATAGCATTTTTGTGTCTGTTGGCTGTGGCATCCATCTTGAATTGTCCAATCAGTTGGGATTGGACATCCAATGATTGCTTTCTGCAAATTTAATTAAAAGTTGTTTAGTGGTTCCTGAGGTATTTTGCTAACTGACAGACAAAGGTTAAAACATTATCAAAGACCATTTATCTTCAGGTAATCCAAACATAGCGTACTCAGCTACAGAGTATTTTCAGTCATTGTTAAGTACTTGTAACACTAATTAAGTACTACTTAGGTTCAGCTGTGTTGAACCGGAGCAGCTCCAAAATCATGCAGGACACACAGCCCTTGAGGACTGACTTTGGACACTACTGCTAGTGTACGTCTGCAGATGTAATCACTAATCAAACATGCGGCAGCAGCTGCTACAACCAGCTCTTTTACACATTATTTTTAGGTGTACAAGTACTTTTAAGGTTGTTTAATACATGATTATATAATTTAATCAATCATTGATTTGTAAAATAAAATGCATATTGACTAAATAAAATGGTGCTGTGTATCAGCGGTGGTGTATAAAACAACTCGTGTTATTCAGCCTTAGTATTATCAAAGTATTATGGTTTAGTGAGACAGATTTGACTGCCGGTAATTAAAAAATGTCATACTTCCAATTTGTGTAAAAAAAAATGTAATTATCTTCTGATGGCGGTTTGTGACACTTATTATTTTATACTTTCCCATTTTTTTGTTTTTAAACCTTTTTAATAGAAAGACAATTTCTTTACTGTTTTTATCTTTTATTCATATAAATTATTCAAGTTCCAACATTGTGTGGAAATGAACTAGTTACAACTAGTTTCCTCTAACTTTGAGTATTTTCTGTTGTGTAATCTCTCAGTAATGTCCTGTCACTTCACTGATGCAGAATCAAAAACGTCAACGTTAGAATTTATATCTGGGAACTTTCCTACCCCAGACCTGGATGAGGACCACCATGTCCTCTTTAATAAAGGTCTGCTTGTTGAGGTGACGACAATCTAGCTGCTGCTTCTTCCTCTGCTCTCTGGGATGATTGGCTTTGAATATTGATTTCTCATTTCTTGGTCTTTGTTTTTATGAAAGCGAGCAGGAGATTGTCTGAGCTGTGTATATTTTTATCATCTGTCAGGTTGAGGGTTTGTGGACTTGAAATATTGCTGTCAAATATAATTCTACAACCTGAGGGAGTTTTGTTTTTTCTGATCACATGGTAAATGAACCAAAATGAAAGACAGACAACAGGATGAATCACTTGGACTGACTGTAAAGTGATTTACATTTTAAAAATTTGTAAAATATATAACGGAAGTTCAGCTATAGTGCAACAACCAGTTTGTCCAACGCATTTGATGCATGTGAGCTCAGTTTCATATCAGCTGCCACACAAGTTCAAACTTGTAGTGAAACTCAGAGTGGAGCAGGCAGCCTCACACTTTCCTCCCACTAACAGCTTCAGGTTTCTGCACTAAAAGATCTCATTTTAGTTGTCAACACAAAGAAACAAAATAAAAAGAGCAGAGATGTAGAGAATGGGGACATGTAATAAAAACTGATACAACTTGTTAAATGTGTGTGTAGTGCATTGATTGCTTACCTTATAAATATTTTTTAAAAACCGTTTTTGTACTTGTATGTACTTTTAAATACTTAAGTATTTTCAAAAGTAAGTACTTCAGTACTTTAACTTGAGTAGATTTTTGATGGAATAGCTTTTACTTGTAGTTGAGTAGATTTGACCCTGAATATCAATACTTTTACTCAAGTACTAGAGTTGAGTACTTTCTCCACCACTGTTCATAACTTACCCTTATTGTTGTTGGCACTCAGTCTAGTTACATGACCAGCCGCTCTCTCCCAGGGAGGGGGTGGCAACATGCGCTTGTGTGACCCAAAGAATGGATCGGCCGAACGTATCTGTATATACAAGGAAAAAAACGCAAATATCGGCCAAAAATATTGGCCGGCCGATGTATCAGTCGACCCCTAGTAATTATCACATCTTTTCTCATAATTATGAGATCTTTTCTCATAATTATGAGATCCTGACCTCGTAATTATGAGATCAGGAGTCAAATAATTTTTTATTAGGTGAATGCAATGCTCTTCCGTACATTCGATATGCATCAGCTGTTTTCATTCCGGTGCATAAACAGCGAGGACATGCAGCACATTGGACATTGTCGTCTTTTCTGTTTAATTTTAAATGATCCCACATTGGCTGGGTATCTATTCAGATTTCCCAAATCAATTCGACTCACAGGGGCCCGATTAGATTCATGATTTACAACGATTCATGATGATTCACAACAATTCACAATTCAGTTTGATTGATTTTTAAATTATTTAAGGATATCTTGCAGTAACACATTTATTTTGATATAAAATACATTCTCAATGGAACTAATTCTGCAAATAGTAGAAACTAATTCTAACTTAGTGCATTGATAAAATTATAAACAGTTTTGGTTGTAGCATCTGAATGAGCCGCTCGAAGCCTGCTTCGTTTCCCGCTACCGAGTCCGAGGACAAATCTTTACAAACAAAAGTTGTCATGGCCTGTGTTATCTTTAAGTTCAGCTGGGATTTGGCTGATAATGTTAGTGATTCTTTTGTTTCTTTTGTTTTGCTCCAGACAAATTGTTGTCGGGAGCTAACATTAGCGCTGAATGTCAACCGGATGTAATCCTACGGCAAGCTAGGAGTGACACATGGAAACGTGCAGCTTTAAAACCCATGGAGGAAAATTGATCTCATGACTTATGAATTGATATCGCCAAATTTGAATGAAAATCGATCCAGATTGATAAATCAATTTTTTAAAACACAGCCCTAATCTAGGGCTGCCATGACTAGTCGACGACTAATCGACTGTTAAAATAGTCGATGACTAATTTAATAGTCAATTAGTCATTCTTTTTTTGTTTTGTTTTTTACTTTTTTTTTCTCTCCAAACTGCTTTGATACCTTCCACTGACGCATCTGCCTTTCTGCCCTTGACACACATGCGCAGTAGTGGAAACCCGGGTAGGCTGTGGACGTCACAAGACATTATACAGACAGGCTCTGGTATCATGGCTTACCGGCAATGGAGCTCAAATGTGTGGGATCATTTTAGGAAAACGAAAGAGAAACCTGTGTAATGCAACGTCTCCGAGGCAGAACTTGCTTTCCACAGCAGTTGTTTTTAGTTAGCATATAGCTAAAATGTAACGATGGTTATATAACAACAGTTGCATTCTGGTGTGATAACCTGTATGTTTTATATTCCATTAACGTATGATCCGATTAGTCGACTAATCAAAGAAAATAATCGGTGATTAGTCGACCTATAAAACTAATTGTTTGTGGCAGCCCTACCCTAATCCTACACTTTTTTACAATATCTGTCATTTTCTGAGTGCTTCGTTTCAGGACTCTTTGTCTCCTTCTATAGCTAGTGCTTAGCATACACGTGTCAACAGTGTCTTGATTAAATTTGACACCTATCTGACCTACACTGACTAAGATTCCAACAGCCCAATATGCATGTTCATTAACGCCACCCTAAACAGCTTCTGCTCAAAACTGTCTCTGTTGACCATTTCTATATTTGTAAAGCATCTACAGTACATTTTCCTGGAGAGATTAGTACATATATGACATCATGCATGTGAACGTGGTTCGTTTCATTATCACGCTACTCAAATAGACTACTGAGAACAGATCAGTTTTTTTGTTTTGTTTTGTTTTCCATCAACAAAATATTTTATTTTTAATGATCATTCTAAAGTCACTTATCCTATAAATACCAGAACATCTTAAACAGCCACTACCTGTTTGTGAGTTCTGGTGCGAGTTTGCTTTGCATAAATGCAGGGGTCATATGCAGTATCTAATTATTTATTAGTTGTTTATGAATGATGGTTTTTGATGCACTGCTGTTTACTGCTTTTACTTCACTGAAATTTCTTTAGTTTCTTAAAATGAGCATTAATATTAAGAAACAAATATTCAAACACTCTCTTTTTTGTCAGAAACTTCAATAATTTTCTCACACATCTTTGAACAAATGGAAGTAAGCCTGCTGTAGGTACATCTCACAGCAGCAGGCTTTTAGGTAGGATTTTTGGAGAGGGTGCCCCCACAGTCGGGTCATGTTGACACAGAACCACATTATCAGTGTGATTTCTTTTGAAAGACATTAAAAGGGAACATTGGGATTAAAACTGGGAATGCTGTGAACGGACCAGTCAGTCTGCTCCCACAGGTGATGGTATCAGCACCAACATCACCACTGTTAATGGCCAAACAGCTAAGGTTTTAAATGTAAACATGAGGTTTAAAAACAGGTTTTTGTTAGTTTATAGACTGAATTATCAGCTGATCTGTTCAACAGATACTGATAGACTGACTGATACTGATTTTTGTACAACTCTGACCCACAGATGTTAATCTTAGCCAGCTTTGATAGCACTAGAACTAAAATAATACAAAGTTGTTTAAATTTTAAATATATATTTGAATTGAAAACGTGACTAAATTTACTCAAGTTTATAGGAGTGTACCAAAAAATAAATTCACATCAGAAACGTGATTCTCATTAACAAAGATTCAGAATCGATCTAAAATGTCCCAAAATCAAATCAAATAAATAAATAATTGAATAAATAAAGCAAATCCAAAGGCTGTCAGCCTCCATTTTGTAACTGCATGGGATGACCTGACGTCACCACGCAGCTGGTTCTGGAACGTACGCATCATAACAAAAAAGAAGGTCAACTGACCCCGTCTTCATTGAATGCAAAGATTTGGCTCATTTTGTTTTTTACTGAATGACTTTGACATGCGTTTCACTGTGTGCAAGGTTTGCAAAAATGAAGATGAAGCACTTTGGAAACACGACAAATGGGCTCACATTATCAGTTTTGAATGTGAAATTGATTTTAAATCGAATTGTGGTGTTAAAAATCATTTGCATCGAATCGTAAAATAGTAAAAAATTCCCACCCCTAAAAGTTTCTGTGTTTGTCAGTGAAGGTACAGAAGTAATCATCTCCAGACTGTCAAAGATCAAATAAACTCGAACTACAAAGGAGTAGTTTATGTTAGAATTTAGCTCCATATATTTTTAGTCATGAACATTTATTTTTGCTCAAAACATCAAAGTTCAGTTCACCATATTGCATAGAATTTATTCTTTAATTTTTTTTTTACAATGCTTAATTTAAAATTAAATCGAGCTGTGTCCAAAATATTTATGAGATAATATGGTGTTACTTTCTTTATAATACTTCTGCTCAGAACAACTGTTTGTTAGTTTGTGTACAAATAGTTTATGATTTCATGTTTTTAAGTGTTTTAAACATAATATCAGTTAAACTCTTGCAGAAATGTTTAGTCCTGCTGCTCAGCCTGATGAGACCAGATCATTTATATCAGAGTTGTTCTGATAGTCATAGACATCGTCAACGAGTGAAAATATCATTAGCATTAGCATGCTGTGTTAAAAACAGAAAACAGTGTGTTGTGGTCTGTTTCAGCTGATCATAGCTTAAATCTAACACATGGTGGGTTTCTTGGCCACTAGTGGATTAAAATCTGCAGCTCCAATTTGAAAAACCACTACAAAATGTCTGACTGATCTTATTGAGAATGCGTGTAATAAACACAGCCTCTATAGTTCCTACAGAGTAAAAATGACTTTGACTCAGTTTTCCAACAGGCTGCAAACATTCCAATCTGTAAAAATGGATGGTGGTTAAAAGCTCACAAGAATAAAACCAAACAACTTTTCTGTAATTCATCCTTCCTGTTGACAGCTGTTTGAGGCATTGGTCCTTTAGCCTAAAGGCTGGTTTATACTTCTATTATGCCGGAGAATGGAAGTATAAATCACTCTAACAGCAGACATACTTTTGTAGAAGATGCTTTTTTTGACTCTGAACATCTTATCTAACTCCTCTTCACTCATTTTTAATGTCTTTTTCAGTAGTGAGCTTATGAGCATGACTACAGGTCTTATGTTTTGCTATAATCAACATAAGATTTATTAGATTAATATACCGCTTTCATTAGTCGTTGCATGCCTTCTTAGCTGTTATCTTTGCTGTTTTTCATGTCCCTTTCCCTGTTCAAGAGGCTTTTTCAGTAAGAGTACCACTAAATGGGTGAACAGCCCATTCTGTGTTGACGTTCCCCCTGGCAGTTCAGAAGTCACCAACAGAGACATTCTCTTACCGCGTTCGCGTGCTTTTGTATTAATCAGTACAGTATTAATAGAGACGTTTTAAAAAACTCAGCTTCTCCAATTTTAGCTGCCAATGTCTGCATCAGGAGTTGCTCCTTATTATGTTGCAGAGATGTCCAAGTACGTCCTTTTAGGGTTTTAAGTTCCAAAATAATCTGACTCCTATCATGGTTGTTTCTGCAATTCTGCATACTTTTAGGCAGTCAGTTGTGTAATATAAAAAAACAAGTATAGAACAAACTTTCTCATAATTACTGTGAAAATAATGTGTTTTACAATTTATTGGGGGGTGAAGTTAGGTGTGTGTGAGAGAGGAGAGACTTTTATTTCCTGTTATTATTGGGATCTACAGGTAAAGTCTTAATGATCTACTGGTCAAGCATGACCTCGCTAGGATTCAGATTCAGATTTATTTGGGTCCCAAAAGGGCAATTAATATTGCAGCAAGTGCATATTACATAAAAATACAAAGACATTACAAAAAAAAAGTTAAAAGTCAAAACATATGTATAACAATATAAAAATTTTAAAAAGTTATAACAAGTGAGGTACAACACAGTGCTCCAAAACACATCAAATCAATGAACAGTTTCTACTAACAG
>JARVGW010000136.1:22058852-22068875 GCA_031762495.1 Anablepsoides rubrolineatus
GAAGGGGGACCCACGTCTCCTCTTCGGGCTGTGCCCGACCGGGCTCCATGGGCGAAAGCCCGGCCACCAGGCGCTCGTCAACGTGCCCCACCTCCGGGCCTGGCTCCAGAGTGGGGCCACGGTGACCCGCGTCCGGGCAAGGGAACACTGAATCCATCCATCGTATTCATCATAAGGGTCATTCCCAAATGCCAAATCCTGTCATGGGCTATTTCTGCTGTCGCTCCTCCACATTTACCTCTTTTGTGAAACGCTAAACTTAAAAACAAAGAACAAAATATGCGCAGAGTCACGTACAAAAGTCTTCTTTTTTTTTGCATAAACACCAATTCCCTAGGGGAAACACTGATATCTCCTGTATTTCCTTTAGGGAATTGTATGTATGCATATCATGTATGCATATCTTTTGCTCACTGAGAGGCTGTAACTGTTTCCTTCAGCTGTTAAAGTGGAAAAAAATAGTATGAACTCAACCACATGTTAGTCTTTTACATTTTATCAAATTGCTTGTGTTAACAGTGCTAGATTTTCATCCCACCTGTTGCTGTAAAAAGGGAATTTTTCCCTTTCCACTGTCACCTCTGTGCTGCTCAGGATGGAAGACTGTGGCACTTTCTTAAATCAATAACTTCTACACAGAGACCTGAGATGACGTTCAATGTGACTTGGAAATAAACTAAATTGAGTTGAATTGTATTACTGGTACTTGTATTGGTGCATCCCTACTAGATATAATACAATACAAAATAAATTTATTTAAGTTTGTGTTGTTCTTAAAAGCATTTCTGCTGTTAAATGCAAAGTGTCCACAGCAGCATGTACTCATCCAGTGAGAGAGCGAGAGAGAGAGAGAGAGAGATGTGGAGTTGGATCGTCTTACTCTGATTTAGCATGTCCCACTCACTTTAAGCACACCCACACCTCCAGTGTGTGTGTGTCAGGTGTGTGACCTGTGCAATGTGTCTGCAGTGTGGAGGACATGGAGCAGCAGAGGAAGCAGGACTGTGACTCAGGAGTCGGCAGCGACAGTGGAGAGAAGAGGCTGTCTGCAACTGAGGTACAGAACATGCCTAATACTGCTCTACCTTTTAGATTTATACTCGGACCGTGTTGCTTAATACTGCTTTACATTCTTTATACCTGGATCATGCTTCTTAATAGTATATTCAATTTCAATAGTTCTATTTTTATGTTCACTCGTCCTCATCTGCTGAAGATCATTTTGTAATCTTGTTGGTGTGTTTGTGATGGAAAGCAGGAAAATGTCTGTAGAGTTCTGGATTTAATAATAAGAAAAATCCATATATGACACTGGTGATGATGCCAAATATGAATTGTTGCACATGCAGGTCAAATATGTTCTTTCTTAAAATCTGATAATTGTTTTTGTTCACTGCAGCCTTCAGATGAAGACAGTCTGAGTCTGAATGCACCGATGAGCAACATCACAGAGGAGGAGGGCATCAGCAAAGATGACTCCAGTGAACACATCAGCTCCCTGACAGGTACACACTGATACAACAACCAGCAGCACACACACATCTGATGCTGCTGTCTATCATTCAAAGTAGACACAACCTTTATTTTAAGATATAACCATCTTTAACTCTTGTTTTAAATGAAATGAAATATGATGTGAACATGAGGAGGTGAACAGTCACTTTGAGGAGTTAAAGATGTTTTTATGGTTCGTCTCCAGCAGGATGTTGAGTCTGAGGTGAACAGGATCTGGGTTGTTGAGCTCTAAAGGAGAACAGCAGCAGCTCCCTGGACACAGTTTAAATAGAATTTAATCAGCTAATTAGGTTAAGATGATGGAGAGTCACGTTTACTGAGTTTGACACGAAAAAGAAAAGAAAACTCTTTAAATATATTTCTTTTTTCTTTTTTGACAATCGTTAACAGTTTTGACTGTGCTACATTTAAATCTGTGGATGATTCAGTTTAGGATTTAGTGTTTTAAACCTCTCCTGTTCTGCCTTGAGTTGTGTGTTTGTAAACCTCTCTGCTGCACAGGCCTGGAGTCATCTGGATGTCTCTAGATTCACAGTGGAACTGACCACTTAAAATGTGTGAGATACAGTACTATAGACTATACCATGGTTCTGTCTTAGAAGGGGTACCAGGGGTCGCCTTAATGGAATATTTTCCGTATTTGTTTTTTTTTTTACACGGTGACAGAAAACTCTGAAGGCCGGCCATCACTTTGACAGATTGCAATTAGCACCCCTGATCACTTAAGTCTGGAAGACTTAATGAACCTGGCGGTATGGTGTTTTGGGTCACAAAATTCGGAGCAACAGAACCAGTGGTGCTGTGGCTGAAATATGTGGAATTTAGAGCCAAACTTATGTCAATGGCATGATGTTTAATTAGGCCATGCCCCCAATAATTGGACTGCATTCCTGTAGTTGGGTGGATTAGAATTGACTGCAGTGAATTTGGTGCAGGTTGGCTCAAGTACCTGGAATTTAGAGCCAAGAGTATGTCAGCGGTGTGATGTCTGACTTTGCAGCACCATCATGACCACACCTCTCACTAAAAGGTATTTTTGCTTGAAAGCAAGTGAGATCAAGTTCTTATCTGTGTTCTGACACAGTTTGTTGTCGATTAGGTCAAGAGGGTCAGAAATGGAGCTTTCCAAGTCAAAAAGAAGGTCACTTCCCTGTTGTCAGGGGGCAGGGCTTTAATTATGTCATGTGACCACATGGTATGGTCAGGCATGCAACAGGGATGACTCAAGTTTGGTGTATTTTAACCTTTCTATCTGAAAGTTACAGTTGACACCTCGTCGATGGGGGACAAAAAAACAACACACTGTATTCCTTTCTCTCGTTTTGTCCGGTATTACAAGCAAAAAAAAAAAAATTCCATTTGTCCCGCAATGCATCTTGAGATAGGGTGGGTCGAGAAGAAGCCTCCAGACTTGTTCTTCAAGTCAGGGAAAAAGGAGAATGCATTTGTGGGCCTCAATTGGAGGAGTCTTTGAATTTGGACAGCCTTTGGTGCGGGGCAGTGACGTTATTGGTTGACTAATTCGGCCTTCAAAAGATGCAGCCCCTGAATTTGGACACAGCCTCAGTGAAGGAATGGCAGGAACTATCAGCTGTTTTAACACAAGTAGGAAGTGTTAGGGACTTAGACTTCAGAAATGTTTTTTTAACATTGTTAAAAACATTTTGTGTATTTAAATTATGGAACATTACTACAACTATATTCAAACAGGACATACCACATTTTGATTTAGATAATCATTAGTTTTCATTTATATTTGTAAATAGCCTTCTGAAAAAAAACAAAAAACACTGCTATTATATATGTTTTTTCAGCTTGTTAGTTCAACATTTGACTCCTCTTGTTTTATTCATTTCAGCCGACCCAAACTCAGACTCAGTGCGTCTAATTGAGGAGAGCCCTACGGAAGCCCTGAAGGAATACAACTACAGAGACTCAGCTCTCAGCTCTCGCTTCATCAACTACATCAAGGCAGGAGCTTCTCTCTCTCTGATGGAAGTTATATAAAACTCTCATGTTTACTGGGTTGCTTTACTCCACCATTATTGTCACAGTTACTAAACTGTCACTTTGTGCTATAGTCAGAGTGACTCTACTAACTCAAACCTAGAAGAATGAGGAGCTACAGATCAGTGATTTATTCAGTTTTTTTTTTTATAATATCAATGTGAAGAGACATAGGTTCACAGAAACACAGCATGTTCCTGTGTGTGTTACAGAAACATGGTCCGAGTACAGATTTAAGCTACATTTATAATCTGTAAAGAGGTAAAGAAAGCTGTTCTTGCTGACGTAGGACACATTCTTCTCTACAGTAACATTTATACTTCATGAGAAACCGCAGAATTTCTCCCTCCTTTCAATACAGCATCATCCCTGTTCCTTTTTCTGCTACTAGAATATTTACCATACGTACATGACGTTTGGCATTTACAAATTTGCCACAAAGAGACCACCACAGTCCCTGACAGGTGGTGCAGAATAACGAGCAATCATAGGGAACATGTTCCTGTTCTGCTGCTACAAGGTGGATTCGCTCCCAGCCAGCGCAGCTAAGCTAGCTGGAGTTCTGCTAGTGCTTGTTGAAAACCTTTCAGATTTTATTTTGAACAGCTAGAATCTATTCAGAATGATGCATCTCAGCAATTCAGGTAAAAAAAAAAGTAGGTCCTCTGAACAGGTTTTTCTTTAATGAAATGTTTCATCTCTCCTTCAAGAGACTTCTTCAGTCTAAAGAGGTGAACTCAGCCTTATAAGCACTGCCTCCACATAGTGGACGCACAGGTTTAATGAACATCAACACTGTCTGTTCACATGCAAAAGAGGACCATCTAACAATAGATCGTTAGTGCCCTGATTATCACCTATTGTTCACAGGGTGCAGAGTCATACTTGCAATAACAGAAGAGGGGTTTAACTGGAAACCGAGGCTTCCACCCCTGTTTAACGATGGATCAATACTCTTCACAAAAATGGCTTCCTTTACTCCTCTCAAACCATTGTTCCTCTCTATCTAAGATGAGAACATCTTCATCCCTGAAAGAGTGACCTATGTTCTGTAGATGAGTGTAAACTGCAGAGTCCTGACCTGATGATGTAGCTCTTATGTGTTGGGACATTCTTTTGAACAGTGGCTGTTTTGATTCCTCGATGTATTGATGGTCCTCCTTTGCATGTGAACAGACAGCGTTGATGTTCGTTAAACCTGTTTGTCCACCATGTGGAGGCAGTTTTTAAAAGGCTGAGTTCACCTGAAATTCTTTAGACGTAAGAAGTCTCTTGGAGGAGAGACAAAACGTTTCATTAAAGAACTCGTCCAGAGGACTTACTTAATTTTTTTGGGAGTCTGTTCAGAAGTTTATCGTCAGTTTATGGAGCTGTGATAAATCATGAGTACTGAAGAAAAAAATGGAAACATGTTTTTTCCTGGATTTAGGTTATCTGTTAAATTTATTGTGTTAGAACAAAACATCGATTTAATTTAATAAAGAGCATGTATTTAGTTTTTACATACAGCATGCAGTTTTAATGAACTGAACAAAAAATGATTCTCCCATATTCAGCATTTTAACAAACAAAAAATCAGATGAATTAGAGACTCTGTCTCAGTGACATAATTGTACAGAGGCGACAGTGCTAACATCTCTCAGTTTGGTCCAATGGCAGATGGAGGCTGCAGGTCATGTGACGGTTGCAGCTGGTGCTGATGTGTGTGTTGGTGTGTGTAGGGTCGGACAGCAGCAGACTTCGAAGAGCCTCTCAGGATAGAAGAAGATTCCCACTGGCAGACAGAACAAACGTAGGTTTCTTTTTTTTTGAAGAACAGAACATTTTTCTGTCTAGGTTTGTAAAAAAAATATGTAGAATTCTCTTTAAAGTTTGCTTGGTTGAAAAGTTGCATTATTAATAATGTCTTCAGTAAACCATTTTAAAAGCTGATTTATTTGTTAGTCACAGGTCAAAGGTCACAGGTAACACGGAGCTCCACATTGACATGATCAACCAGTTGCAAGAAGCTGTGGATCTGCTGCAGGACTCCAACAGGTGATTACAGCTGGTAAACAAAACCAGCAGTCTGCTTTATTTAAACTTACGAAGAACACCTTTATTTAATAACCCGACAAAAATGATCATTGTTCAAGAATGTGTATTGAACTGAAATGCAGCAAAAAGTAATAAAATGATAGAAAATAGTTTTGAGTTTATACAAAGGAGAACCTGGCTGAGCTGAAAGAAATCTGCAATATGTGTTTCAGAGTGAACACAGAGGAGGACCACCTGTGTGGAGTCCAGCTGTACCCAGTGGAGATGGTCACAGTGGACGAGTCATTAAAGTGAGTTTCATGTGTGTAGTCTTTGGGCCAGGGTGCCTCACAGTGCTGATTATAAAAAAGCTACTCAGTCCACAGCTGTGTCAGGATGGTTTTGTATGGCTCAATCAATCATTCACATGTCATTATTAACTGGTGTTAAGTCTTACCAGGTACTGCATATTTTTTAACACTAGGGTTCATGAAAACACCTGAATGGTTCAGTAGTGGGGTGTACAGGGTGACCCACCCTAATCTACAGACCAAAAAGATGAACATTTTCATATTTTGTTGGGCTATTGACATTTTGACCCCCTGATGACATCATCGAGTGCAGATTTGCTTAATGAAACATCATTTAAAGTGGAGAGCTAATCCATATAAATCAGCTGATATCCTGTTTTTAACATTTGGTTGGTTTATAGCAAAGTTATTGGCATTTAGGTTTTCTGTACCCCTAATTTTGATGGTCACAATGGAAAAAGGGTGTGGCCAAAGCAGTCCCTGGGGGCCAATGAGACCCACATTTTTTTCTGTTAACATGCTTTATTTGAAAGAATGGACCCTAAGGTACATGAAAATACCAGAGAAGTTCAGTAGTGGGGTGTACATGGTGACCCACCCTAATCTACAGACTAAAAAGATGAAAATTTTCATATTTTGTTGGGCTATTGACATTTTGACCCCCTGATGACATAATCGAGCGCAAATTTGTTTAATTAAATATAATTTAAACCAAAGAGCTAATCAATATGAATCAGCTGATACCTTGTTAAAGCATTGTAAAATTTGGTTGGTTTAAAGCAAAGTTATTGGCAGTTAAGTTTCTTGTATATACCTAACTTTCATGGTCAAAATGAAAGGGGGTGTGGTGAGGGGTCCCTGGGGGGCAGTGAGACCCAACTTTTTTCTGTTAACATGCATTTTCTGAAAGAGTGGACCCTAGAGTACATGAAAATACCAGAGAAGTTCAGTAGTGGGGGGTGCACGGTGAGCTACCCTAGCCCACGGACTAGTTGTCTTCTTCTTCTCTGTAAAAACAAACACATTTCAAACAGTTAATGTCACACAACTAACCTTAAAATTACTTCCCCATAAGTTTTAGAATTTGATTAATGATATTTAGGTTGAAGTAAACAATCATTTAGTTCTGTTTATGTTATTGTTTTCTTTTTTCCTCAGTGGACAGGACAGTGACGACAGCGCCACAACACCAAAGGTACTGTGTACTAAACATTTATCCTTTAGACTCAGAATCACTACAAACAGCCTGTATTTTATAAGCTGAGACTGACATTATATACAGACATATTACTCTGCCCTTTAAGTACAGGTGATGTATCTTAAACCTGAAGTTCTGTCTTTCAGAGGTTTATTGTGTTAAGACAGGATGGTTAACCTCTGACCATGTGAGCCATTACCAAGAAGGGGGTCTCTGCACTCACTCAGGGGGAGGTTTTTGTTTTGTGGGCGTAGTTTGTTCAAGACGGGAATGGTCAGATTGACTATTTTGGGTTGGGTTTGAATAAAGCTGGCAGACAAGGCAACCTGACCAATCATGGTTTTGTCAAACTTTGCCCACCTGAAAACCTCTAACTATTTTCCAAACTCCGCCAATCACGGTTAGGACAAACTCCCACCACACACCAACTTCACCAATCATGCATAAGACAAACTGTCCACACAGACAAGAAACTCTCCTTATGTACTGCAGAGACTCCTACTTGCCATAAACAGTTCTGTTTTTCTGGCCCTCCAAGCAGTTTCAGACAATCAAATGAAATGAATAAAACTTAGAGGAAAAACTATAAACAACCAAAGGCATTTCTGTGATAACTTGACAGTAATGTATATACCTGAGCCAACATTACAGTTGGTTCTCAACCAGAGACAGAAGGAATGTCCCCTTCCAGGTTGGGTGGTGGTCTTCAGGTAGAGGAATTTAAGTATCTGGGTTTCTTGTTCCTGAGGGATGGTAGGATGGAGTGGGAGATGGATTGATGGATCCAGACCTCCTCAGTAATGAGGATGTTGCTTTGGTCGATCAGGGTGAAGAAAAAGCTGAGTTGAGTAACAAGGCTCTGGATGTCCTGGTCTGTTTGCAGTCCAACCCTCACCTGGTTTGGATCATCACCGTAAGAACCAGATCCTAAATCCAAGCAGCTGACATGATCTTATTTTATATGGTAGCTGGGCTCAGCATTAGAGATAAGGTCAGAGTTGCTGCTCCTCTGCATCTAAAGGAGTCAGCTGAGGTGGTTCATCTGATCAAGATGCCTCCTGGACGCATTCCTTTTAGAGGATTTTTCTGTCTCATTGGGAAGAGACCCTGGGGCAGTCTCCATGGCAGAGTTATAATCTTTCTGACCTTCTGACATGGGAACACTTTGAGATCCCCCAAGAGGAGCTGGAGAATGTTTCTGGGGTGAGCAAGGTCCAGGTTTCTCATCTGGATTTGTTGCCTCTCCAACCCAATCATGGATAAGAGCCAGAAAATGGAGACAGATCAGAGTTGGTGAACAACATGAGGGGTCAAAGGAACAGAGGAAGGTGACTGACGTGTCATTCATGGTGATTCCATAAAAAAATAAATGGATCCTGAATACTGCATTTTGTTGGAGAATGGAGATTATTTAGTCAAAGTGAAAACTGAACATGTGTGTTTAGTTTGCGAAAAGGCTCTGACAGTGATGAAGCTGTACTGAAAGGACAGATTGGGATTAAAGACACCATCAGGGTTTGCAACAATAACTGTGGTATTATCTTATTGCCATTGTCAATGAACAGGATTCACAGACTAGGAATTTGCTTCGGTCTAAAGATACAATAAGTATAAAATATAACAAATAAAGGAAAAAATAGACTAAAATATATAAAACATATGTAAACCAGTTTAATACAGTAATCAGAGAAGACAATATAGTTTATATAGATCCAATGATAAAGTGACCAGAAAAAACATGCTGATCAGCCTCCTTCTCAGAACCCTCCCTCTGTCTTTTATGGTGGTCTGAAGTGATATATCAGGCTTGAACTACTCTGGTGGTAAGTCAGTTCAGTGTTTCAGCGCTTCCAAATAACTTTACTTCAATCTGGACCGCTGTCGGGAAGAGTTTTAAACTAAAAAACGCCCTGAAGAATGTGATGTCTTTTGCCACGTTTCTGCTCCGGCTGCTGGGGTTCATTGTGAGCGGCTGCACGATGCCACGCAGTGACTCGACAACAAAGGCTGTCATTGGTTGAGACATGTGACGAAGCCCATCTAAAGCTAATATTGATTTGTGTTTCTGTGTTCATAGCCAGTGAAAAGAGATGAAAGTAAAGAAATAATGCATTGTGTTAATGCACATTATCGTCATCAAGCATCGCCTGTGTTAGCGCATGAACTTGACTAGCATTAATTATTAGTACTTGGATTTATTAACCATCATAATCTCACATTACAGAAGTTTTTGTTAAAAATGTATACCTCCAAATATTTTTCTTATTGCAACACTTAGAGATGACATCTTTAAGATTTATTTCTGGTGTTGTATATTTTCCCTTTTCCTTTTTTTCCATATTTAGTTTTAAGTTTTTAGCTAAGTGGAATAAACACAGGAAGTCTGCAGGAAAAGGAAACACTTGTAGCCTAAATGTTTGATGCGTTTCGTAGCAGCACATGGAGGAAGCTGGCTATGAGTTCCAGAAGAAGAGACAGATGATTCTAGAGAAAGCCCACTTTCAGGCCCACCTTGCATTCCAGCAGCATGAATGGGACATGTCACTCAAGGTAAAGTTAGCAGCAGACCTGGGGATGAAGGCGCCCCATCATCACCAGTCTGTCTGTTATTTTAATATAAGGCGGAGCTTTTCATTTTTCATCTGGCAGCTTTGTTACTCATGTGAAACAGATGGAACATGTCTCTGTGTTTCTGCACATTCTCCCAAAGGGTTCACCTGTCTTCAGTTGGGTAGAGTTGGAAATAATGAAGCTCTTGTCAGTGAACAGTGGAGGAACTATTTAGACAACTTCTCCAAATCTCCTAGTTGGTGGCTCAGCTCTTTTGTGACTGCAGCAACATGTTGATCAGATACATTCCACTGCATTCATAAGACGTCTTTTTGTCTGAAGTCCTAAGGCAGTGGTTCTCAACCCCGGTCCTCAAGGACCCCTGCCCTGCATGTTTTACTTGTTTCCCTGCTCTGCAGTAAGTCT
>JARVGW010000136.1:22068975-22080375 GCA_031762495.1 Anablepsoides rubrolineatus
TAGGAGCAAATCTAAGAGATTTTCAGCACTTAAGTCCAAAAATCCACTCTAAGAAGTTTGATACATACGGGCCCTGGACAAAATAGCCCAGAGTCACTTGTTCTTAAATTGTTTATAGAAAACCTACTCCCACACTGTATATGAAGTTATAGTAAACAAGGAAATAAGTTATAAAGACTAAAGGCTCCCACGTACTCGGGTGTGCGGCCCGTGAGTCGCGCAGACTCCATGCATATTGTCTGCAGATGTTTGAGACTTCATACTCAAGTGTACTGACCGCCTGACAAATTCTTTAATTTCTCGCAATTTCAGTCATGATGTCAAGGATGAACATCAAAAGAAAAAAGAAAAGAACTCCCTTACCCTGGATCTGAGCTATTTCCTCCCACAAATTAGTTGCTCGCTGAAGTCTTTATATTCCTTCATTGACGCATCATAAAGTCTAATCTCCTCCATGAGACGCTCTTCAAAGTTTGAATCCATTTCATCCACAAATGACACCGATTCTCAACTTTATAAGCTTAGTATCGCATCCAAAACAGTACTCACCATTGTGCGCACCGTGGACGTGGACATAAAAAATTGATGTCTGCACGGACCAGTCCGGCGGACGTCCACCTTGAGTCCGTGTAGACCTCCACAGAGCGAAGCACGCCTGAGTATGTGGGGGCCTTAAAGCTAAATAGACTTGTTGATTCTCTTACTGTTTAAGGTAAATAATTTCAATTGATCACAAAGTATAAAATAACCGTGTATCTGGAATTCAGTAGTCAACCACAAAATATCTTACAGTTAAGTTATATAATATCATATTGTTTCTTTTATATTTATGAACTAAGCATATTTATGAACTCAATGAAAACTGGAAACATGGGGGAAAAACAACAAAACAAACAAGAAATGTTTTAAATGCAAGTTTTTCAATAAGGGACTCAACTAAAAGACAATGTTGTGGTTAGATGTACTTCGTCTTCTCCTTCCAAACAAGATGTTGTTTTTTTTGGTTTATTTCTATCAAACTTTCAAACATGCTGAACTTCAGATATCCATCTTCTGCCGCTTATTTATAGTCAGGGTTGTGGAGGCAACATGTCCAGAAGAGAAACCCAGACATACCTCACGCCAGCAACATTTTCCAGCTCGTCCTGGTGGACCTCAAGGTGTCCCCAGACCAGAGGTTACATAATCCCTTCATCAAGTCTGGGTCTTTTCTGGGGTCTTCTACTGGTGGGACGTGCCTGGAACACCTCTAAAGTGAGGTGTCCAGGAGCCATCATAATCAGATGAACCTCCTCAACTGACTCTTTTCAATGCAGAGTAGAAGCTCTACTATGATCTCCTCTTGGATGACAAGTATCACTCAAGTGTCCAAGAGAGAGGGCTGCAGGTCAGATGACCCAAATACAAAACTGACCATCAACCTTTGGCCTAATGTGGGCTTGATTCAAGTACATTTATTGATCACCTTATTATCAAACATGGTGTTTGTTATGGGCAACCTTTGCTTAGCACAGAAGTCCAATACCCATTCGGTTTCAGATCAGGGAAGTTGTTCCTCTAAGTCACCCCCTCCCAGATAACCACATGGGCATTGAAGTCACCCAGCAGAACAAGGGAGTCTCCAGACTGCACCCCTTCCAGGACAACACCCAGAGACTTCAAAAAGGCCAGATAATCTGAACTGATGCTTGGTGCATAAGCACAAACAACAGTCAAGCCGGGGTCCCACCAAACGCGTTTTGAGCAGCAAAAATGCACCCACTGCCTCAAGTTGGACGCACTGAAACACCTTCGGTGTGAACGCAGCAGCAGACTAGAGGCGCGTCTGAAGAGGGAGGAGCGTCTTGTTTTTGTTTGGTCCACCTTTAATGACGGGTGAAATAAAGATAAAATAAAGAAAATGGCTTTGCTTTATTTACTAAAAAGCAAGCGAACGTTGCGCACAGCAGATTATTAATTCACCAGATGATTTAGAGGCGGTTTGTTCGGTTAGTTTCACCACTCCAGGAGCTGCGAGCTGAAGGACTTTTTTTTTTTGTCATGAGCCCAGTTTAACACTGCAGTCAGTTTAATGAGCTGCTGACCCTCATCGGTGCTGATATCTCCAGCCAGAACACCAACTGCAGACGGTTGATTTCAGCTAAAGAGCTCCTGTCTGTCTGTTTCGGGTTCAGGAAAGTGTCACGTGGAAAAATTATTCTCTTTGTGATTGGTTGCTGCTGCGCATCAAGCAGCGAAAGTTCAAGTTCTGGCAACGCTCGACTTCACCCACAAGTTCTGGCTCCTTACCCATGAGTGAGGTTATGTTCCATGTTCCTAGAGCTAGTCTTTGCCATCAGGAATTAGCATGGCCAGAGACCCTCCTTCACCTGCTGCCCACCATACATCTCACCTGACCTTGATGGTCCTCCTTGCAGGTGGTGGGTCCATGTGGCCTTCTGTAGTCAAGCCAAGGCACGACAACCAGGCACTTGCCGGTGAGCTCCCCCCAGGCCTGGCTCCATGGAAGTGCCGCGGTTTCCTTATTCAGGTCAAGGTTTCTTGATGTGACTGATGTGTAATTTCATCAAGGGTTCTGAATCGCTCTTTTTCTGACCCCACCCCGAGGCCTGTTTGCCATGGGAGACCCTACCAGGGGATAATGCCCCAGACAACATAGCCCCTGGGATCACGACGGTACTTAAGGCGATACTCTGCAGAATCCTGTTTATACAGGACAAGATAACCAAAACTTTACATTGTTTTCTTTTTTAAATGAAGCAAAACAAACCTGTTTATCTAACAAATAAAGCCAAACACAAACAATTTGTCTCATAAAAATCTTGCAGAGCTCACAGTAAAACCTTTTATTACCAACAACAGAGGTTTTTCTACATCTCTTCAGATGATTCCATTTATTTGATCTGTTTGTTGTTTCTGGAGCTTAAATAAAATCCAGACTTTAGTGAGAAACTTAAAAACTAAGGTGAGAGTGTCACCTGTTCAGAATCTTTTGTGTTTCAGTTTAGTCACTTTTCTGTTTCTGACTATTTATTTTTTGCTTTTACTATTTATGTAACCTTGATATTAGTTAGTTTTTTTTTTTTTTTTGCTGATATGTGCTGGTTTTGTTCCTGGTGATGTTTGGGATTTGTGTAGCTGGTTAATCTCTGACTTCATCGCTGCTTGCTGACTGCTTCCAGCCTCTTTGTGGACGTTGTTGGCTTCCTGCAGCCTGAATGTTTTGCTGCTCTGGCTCTCCCATCAGCTGCCTCCCCCCTCCCATTAGGGGCTGCTTACTGGGAGAGAGAGAGACCCCATCAGTCCCCAGGACGAGCTGAGCTCTGCAGCATCCTCTCAGTAAGCATCCCTGATGGTTGCCGTGGTGACCCCTCCCTGCCTCTGCTTTCTGTCAGCTCAGACTCGTGACTTTTGACCTCTGTGTCCTTTGAGTCTGTTGGTTAACTTCCTGCTTTTTCTTTTGTCTTTTCTTACCTTCTGGCCGGATCCCGTCCTGCTTTCCTCTTTTTTTATTTAAATTTGTTTTAATGTTCTTCTTTTCTTCTGAATTTTATTTTTATTTACTTTTTTCCTCTCAATGTCATTTTTCTAACTGTAATGTCATCATCCCACCTTTGCTGACTTATTTCTTGACATTTTTTTATTTTTACACTTAAATTCCTCATGATCTAATTTTCATTTCTTTGACCTTTTTTGTCTTTACTATCCATTCATTGTCCATCTTTTTTTTTTTACTTCCTGGTGTTTTCCCTCTGTTTTCTTTTGTCTAACCCTTCTTTACTTTAATACCCCCTCCCTTCCCACTGGGGGTGCCAGTCTTCTTTATGTACACCCTACGACATCACTCAGGGCCGCCTGCAGCCGGTCCACGCCACTCTTCGGGCGCTGGTTGCCACAGATATGACTTCTTCGTACAGGAAGCAGAACAAGTCAATCTCTCCTCCAAGCCCCACCTCCTGCAGGGCGACACAGACCCCCTCATTAGTCTCTGTTACCACCCAAACCCCACCCCCTGCTTGGCAAATCTGGGACATTATTGGCTCCAGCCTGGTTCACATTCTCTGTTTGGTTCTGCTCTTCGTGGCCTATAGTTGGAGCGAGCTGACGTAACCGTGGCATTGGCACTGTCAGGTCCGCCCTCTTCCTCGTTTGTGTTGCGTTTATGTTCTGTGGGAAAAGTCACGCTAAAAGCTGAACTATGAAATGATGGGATCCTGGTGTCAGAAACAAACTCGGACTCTGTGGAGGATTTCAAAATAGAAACATGGAAGAAAAGAACATTTGAACTGATTCAGCTTTCCATCAACATCACTGAAGAGAAGGATTCCCTTGTGACACAAATGGAGCATCAACACCTGAGTTTTTACAATAAACTGAGACAGAAACTCAACTTCTTGTTGTCCAGCAGGGAACTGACAGGTCAGAGGTCAGATTGTTGCTTCAGTTTGGAGCTAAAACATCTAAATCAGGAGATAGTTGGGTTTGTGATGTTGTGTTTGATGAAGGCTGGATAACAGTTTCCTTTATTCACTTCAAACTGACAGATGTATTCGTTTGTTAACTTAGTATAATATATTAGCTTTAAAGTTTCAGGTCAACCTAACATAGAGTTAGTTATTTTCTGGAGTGTAAGTTTTTAAAGTAATAAAACTACGTTTTATAGATGGGGATGAAACCAGTATGATATTAGAAGTGGAGGTCTTTTTTCTCTCATCCAAACCTCCTAATCTGTGTCAGCAAACATGAGGTTAACCAAACTCTGCTGGAGTACAGTCCCATCTTTGCCTTTTAGGGTTTGGAAAGAGACAAGGGATGAAGAACATTATTACATGTTTTATAATTAATATTTAATTATAGATTTTTATTTATGTACAATAGACTGCAAAGATATGAACCCCCACCTTGACATTCTCTTTGTTTTGTTGCTCTACAACCTTGAATAGATTTTTAGATTGATTGTAAGTAATGCAAATTCAGAGTGTCTGTACAGAACTGGGCTTCATGAAAGAGCAGCCAGAAAAAAACAACAAAGAAAAATAAGGCAAACTGTTTGGAACTGGCCTAAAAACATTTTGGGGACTTTCTGACCAAGGATGAATTTGCTGTGGTCAGATGAGACTAAAATTGTATTTGTTATCAAGGACAACTCCATATCTGGTGCAGAAACACCACCACTCATCACAGAGCACCATCCTCACAGCAAAGCACAGCAGTGACAGCATCATGCTGTGGGGTGAAACTGGTCCGAGTTAAAGGAAAGACGAATGAAGCGAAATGCAGGGAAATTCTTTCGAGAAACTTCTTTGAGTTTTCCAGAGATTTCAGACTGGAACAGTGGTCCACCTTCCTGCAGGACAATGACCCTGAAGAACACTCCAGTGGAGCTGAAGGAGCTACAGATGTTTGATCCTGAAGAACAGACAGAAGGTCCAGGTTAGGTGGACCAGGTTCATGGAGACATGAAGAGACTTTATGTTCCAGGATCATGAATATGGACTTGATGGACCAGGATCAGAGACCTGCTGCTGTAACTGTTGCTAAAACTCTATGTTTTGACTTTGTTTTAGTTTTAAAAATTACAAATCCACAAAATTTTAGTTTAGATCTTAGGTTAAAAAGCAACAAAACACAGAATGTAATGTGGTGAATATTTTTTACTCTTAATTAGTTTTAAACAAAGAACAGAGCCAGTGATGACACAATGCATTATGGGACAGATGTGTTTGGTCTTCACAAAATCTTTTCAGTTTGTCCTGATCTTTAACTTTAAATGACTCCGCTCATGTTTTGGATTAGTTTATAATTGTAAGTGTGAGAACAAGCTTACTGCAGAGCTGCACAAACAGGATTTCTCCTCTGCTCTGGAAGCCATATTACATTAGACTGTTATTATTTAAATATGTTTTATTCAGTGTAATGGTTGTAAACTGATTGATTTTATATTTTTTCTTTGGTTCACTCTCACTTGTTGGAGGAAAACTTGTTTTAATCTCTAATATGCAACAGAAATGAGGTGGAGAATCTGAAGGGCTACATAAACTAGATGAGTTTATAAATATAAAAAGTGTAATAGATTTATTATGTTTATATCAACTGTTTGATTGTTATGACAATGACAAATATCTGTTTTTCATGTTAAAGAAAAAAAATTTATCAGAATTCAGATATTTACCAGAACTTGTTTATGCTTAGGTGTTAAGATTTAGTTTGTAGATGTTTGTCAGTAACCAACTGGAAGATTTAACTTTTATTTAACTGTTGTTACATAAAATGATTATGGAGTACAGAACATACAATTTGCTCCATCAAATTGGGAAAAGGGGACTGATACTGCTATCTAAATTATTATTATTATTATCATTATTATTATTATTATTATTAAATGTGTTGGTTTGCTACTGGACAGCTGGTTTTTTATTTTCATATCCTTCTATCAGACAGAAAAAACAGGTAATAGTTTCAAGTGTTTGCTGTTTACAGAGTCATAATAACTGAGTCAGGTATGACATCATACCTGTCAGACTTCAGCCAGTTGACTCTTGGTTGTTTTTACAGATCTCACCTGTTTTAGGTCAAAACCTCCAATCAGTAAAGTTCATAACATTCATCAGTACTGACGTTCAGAGTTCTGCCCCAAGTCCAGGATGAGTCAATGTTTTGATTTAACAAAAAATGATCAACCAAATCTGTAAAAATTAGTGCTGGGCATAGATTTAAAAAATTTAATCATGATTAATCTCAAGATATTTTAGCGATTAATCGCAATATTTTTTTTTAGAAACGATCACTCTACTATGACTGAATGTGTAGGTTTGTATGTTGTAATACACTCCATGTGACACTAGTTTTTATTTTTTTTTATCTTTATGGCTTATTTTATTTTATTTATTTTTGCTGTTAACTGTGACCTTAGTATCTATCTTTCATTCCTCGTGTAGTACTCATTACGTTTTCAGGCTCAAACTGCTTTAGTAGTGAGACAGTTTAGTGTTGCAGCACTTACAGAGAACTTTACTTTTTTCAAGCTCGCCGTTGGGAAAGGTTTTTAAATAAAATATGTCCTAAAGAATCTGGTAACTTCTGCCATGTTTCTACCCTGGCTGCAGCTCGGGGTCATGAGAGCAGAAACTTCCGCAATGGCTCGACAACAAAGGCTCTTATTGGTTGAGACGCACAAAAAATACCATTTAAAGAAATAGTGATCAAGATCCCACCGTAACCACTGTTTGTGTGTGCCTGTGTATGTGTTAGTTGCTCCGACGAAGAATTATAAAGAAATAAATAACTGCATTAATGTGCATTTAAAAAAAGTATCACCAATAAGCTTCGGCTGCATTAACTCAATAACGAGTTAATGTGCCCAGCACTAATTAAAATATGACAAAATCTCCGTCTTTTGTTTAATTTTGGTTCATATTAAAGGAAACATTGATTTTATTAACTGATAATTTTACAAGTTTGCTTGTTTACAAAACAGTGACTAATTCTTAACCTTTTATTAGATTTTAAATTTAATGGAGAAAAAAAAGAACAAACACATAGAAACTGTAATGGTTACAAACTGATGCATGCCTAAGTGATTGATCCTAAGATGGCTAGATACTTTGTTGGCAGAACAGCATTAAAAAGTTTTACAGTCACATGTCAGGAGGAACTTAGACAAATTTATCCTTTATACAATCTCCCCCTCCCTCTGGTTAGACCACTCAATGACTTAATGAGCTACATCTTTAGATGTTCCTTATTTTCCTTGCTGTATATTTTTGTATAACATCACATTGGACAACCCATCTAAAACCCATCTTCAATAGTCTTGATAATGAGTCCTCATGAATCCTTATGATCATGGTCACAAACCTCACAAGGGACTCTGTGGGGTCAAAAATATTTCAACAATAATGTTCTTGATGGTTATGGTCCTGAGAACACTAGAGGACAGGTGTGTTTTATGGCCATGTATGGAGTATCACAGTAATCATCCGGGTGTAATCTGTGAGTCATGCGGGCTTAAAACCAATCTGAGTCAGATTCAATCCGTTTGTACTTTTTTATAAAAGGTACAAACAACAACCCCAATCCCCAAGTTTGGACGTTGTGTAAAACAAATACAAATTTGCAAATCCAATTCAAACTATATTCAAATCCACTACAAAGACAAGATATTTAATGTTCAAACAGAAAAACTTTATTGTTTTTTTATACAATATTCACTCATTTTGAATTAGATACCTGCAACATGTTCCAAAAAAATCTGGGACGGGCATTTTTACCACTGTGTTACATCAGCTTTCCTTTTAATATAACTCTGTAAGCATTTGGGAACCAAGGACACTAAAGCCTCTTCTTCATGAGCACAGTTCAGAGATTCTCAGTTGGTCTGGGTTTTGACTGGACCAGTCCATGATGACTGTTTACATGCACCAGGCTTTTATTCAGAATAGAACCACTGACATGCGCAGTTGTTAACTTTTCCTTGAAAAAAAGTTCTACTTCCGTGATTAACATAAACAAACAGCTTCTGAGCTCAGAATGGACCTGTGACAGGTTTTAATAATGGTGGAGACATTACTGCACTGTCTGGTTCAGCTACAGGTGACGGGCAGAGTTTTTTTCTTTTTTTTGCGAAGTGGCACAGGCTGTGAGTCTTCCTTCTTTATTGAATGAGAGAATGGGAGGAAAGGTTCTGTGCTGCAGCGCTGCTGCTCCTCCCTCCTCCAAAGAGCAGAAACCACTGGATGAAAGTCAGCAGACATGTACAGTCAGGTCAGTTTTCCACAATCAGAATAAAATGATCAGATTAAGTGTTTACATGCACGTCATTCGGATTATCAATCGGCATAAACCACCTCTCTCATTCCGATTACAAATTTATTCGGATCGAGCTGAATCGGGTCAGAATATAATCCGAATCGGGTGTTTACATGACGCGTTTTTATTCTGAATGGCCGTTTAATTCAATTACTTATGTCCATGTAAGTCCTGCAGGAAGGTTGACCTCTGTTCCAGTCTGAAATCTCTGGAAAACTCAAAGAAGTTTTTCTAAAGAATTTCTCTAGATTTTGCTTCATCCGTCTTTCCTTTAACTCTGACCAGTTTCACGCTATTAGGTTAAAATTAACACCTTTTTATTACTGTCCCAATACTTTTTAATACCAACATGACTTTTGAGCTGCAACTTTAGCGGCAACCGCTTGAACCTATTATTAGTTACTGGACACATAGTTACTTCTTTGCCTTAATAAAACACTGACCTATATACATTTCAAGACAAAAATTCAAGACAAAAAGTGATTTCATTGTGTAGGAAGAGCCATGTTATCAGCAACAGGTCGTCTGCTCTTGCATTCCCCAGGAACTCGGAACAAAAATACTCTGATGTCACACAATGATCCACTAAATAACGTCTGCGTATGTCCATCTGTTTTATTAAACCTGTATTAAAACTTTACTACAAAGCCATGCTGTTTTAAAACGTGCAGAATGTGGCTTGGCATTGTCTTTCAGAAATCAGCAGCAGTGGCTTGAATGGCAGCATAAGTTGCTCTAAAATCATTATGTACCTTTCAGCATTAATCGTGTTTTCACAGATGTGCAAATTACCCATGCCATGGGCACTAACACACCCCCATACCATCCTTGCTTGTGAACAACTGAACCTTTCATGGACGCTCCCTTTATACCCAATCATTACACTTACCTGTTTTCAATTAACCTGTTCAAGTTTGGAATGATCGAAACAGGTGTTTTTTGAGCATTGCTCAACTTTACCAGAACAGAGGCCTCAATCAGGTGTCTTCAGTCAGGTGTTGAAAGCACCTGCAGATGTGTACTGAGCCATAACAAGCAGCAATTAAGTAGATTTAAAAGGACTAGGATACTCAGCTCCTTCTACACAGTTAATAGTGTCTTTGCAACATGGTGAAGTCCAGGGAATGGTCAAAGAAGTCAAGAGAGGAGGTCATTTATTGTCATAAGCAAGGATGCAGAAAAAGATAGCAAAGACATTAAACATTCCAAGAGACACAATTGGAAGCATAATTTGCAAGTTTAAAGCTAAAGGCACAGTGCAAACGCTACCTGAGCATGGCAGAAAGAGGTTGCTGTCAATGACTGCTGAAACGAAAGGTGGACAATAATCCCCGGCTGACAGCTGAGGCACTGCAACAGGACTTGTCAGAGGGAGGCACTCAGGTTTCGGCCCAGACGATAAGGTGCACATTGCCTGATGAAGGCCTTCGTGCCAGAACTCCCAGACGCACCCCTCTGCTGACTACAAAGCACAAGAAGAGTTGACTCCAGTCTGCCAAAAACCACATGGACACACCACAAAGGTTTTGGGGCACTGTACTCTGGAGGGACAAGACAAAATTGGAACTCTTTAGGGCCTATGGGTCAAAGATATGTTTGGAGGAGGAAGAACGAGGTCTATAAAGAAAAGAACACCTTGTCTACTGTGAAGCATGGCGGTGGGTCAGTCATGCTCTGGGCTGTTTTGCTTCTTCTGGTACAGGAAATCTACATTGTGTGCAAGGTATTATGAATTTAGTTAAATACCAGGAGATCTTGGGTGAAAATATTATGCAGTAAGTGACAAAGCTGAAGCTTGGAAGACGTTGGATCTTACAACAAGACACTGATCCCAAGCATACCTCAAATTTTACCAGGGCTTGGTTGCAGAAGAAGAGTTGGAAGATTCTGGAGTGGCCATCACAATCACCTGACTTAAATCCCATAGAAAATCTGTGGTGGGACTTGAAGAAGGCAGTTGCAGCACTAAAGCCCAAGAATGTCAATGAACTAGAGGCCCATGAGGAATGGGCAAAAATACCTTTAGATCCCTGCAAGAATCTTGTCGAGCTATGTTTCACGTCTGAAGGACGTTATTACTGCCAAAGAGAAGAACATATATCATTAGCACTTAGTACAACTCTTTTTGGTTGAATAATTTTCTTCTTTTTTTTTGCCACTTCAGTAGAAAGTAGAACTGAATATTAGTTTCTTAGTTTCTTCATCATCAATGACTTTTTTTTTAGGAAAAAGAAGGGGAAAAAAGGGAAAAGTAATGGGAAAAAGTGAAAGAGACAGAAGATATGTGAAATATACATCGAAAAAAACACAAGACAACACCCCGTCCTTTTGGCTGCACACCTGCAGAAACAGCAATATCAAAAACAGCAACAGAAAATGCGTATAAATATATATATAATAATAATAATAATAAATGGGCAGCACGGTGGCTCAGTTGGTAGAGCTGATGCCTCTCAGCAAGAAGGTTGCCAGTTCAAATCCCGGCCAGGGGACCTTTCTGGGTGGAGTTTGCATTTTCTCCCCGTGCATGCGTGGGTTCTCTCCGGGTACTCCAGCTTCCTCCCACACACCAAAAACATGACTGTTAAGTTA
>JARVGW010000136.1:22080475-22091942 GCA_031762495.1 Anablepsoides rubrolineatus
TCAGATGAGTCACGATTTGAAGTTCTTTATGGAACACTGGGACGCCATGTCATCTGGACCAGAGAGGACAAGGATAATCCTGAGTTTATAGTCATTTTAAATGCTTTTAAATGTATTTGAGACCAGGTGTTTTGGTCAAAGTAAACTGATAAATCTGTCTCCCGTTTTTTTATCCAAATATTTATTTCATTTAAACAACAAAAACAAACATAACCATGTCACAATAGGAAGCGATATTGAGTCATTGATGCTATACAATTTCTTTTAGATTTTAGATAGCAATGTGGGGGATTTAATATGAATAAATTATAATATATTTGATGGTGTTTCTAATCAAATATTATTGAGCTTAAATTTATATTTTATTATAGATTTAATTTGTTGATATTATATGCCATACTGTATTATTAATCTGTTAAATGGAACAAAGTCTGCACCCTCATATGTTCCAGAAGTTCAACTCCTTTACATCTCCAACCAGGGAAATTACCATTAACAAAATTACTAACAGTACATTTGTTGGTATACTTGAAAAGATATTGTTGTAATTTAAGTTGCATTTGTTTATTATTAAAGTTATTTGACCTGATTGTGAACATGAACAAGATAAAAAATAAACGTCAAACTTGCTAAAACACTACTGTAGTGGGGGTTGAATAATTTTGAACACAACTGTATTTATATGTTATGCACAATGTCTCATCTTTATTGGAATTCATTTTGGGGTTTTTTAGTGGTGACCACAGCCAAATAAATGATGTGCCGAAAGTGCTTATCTTTATGGATCAGTTTCCTTCTTCCCAGACATTGTGTCTAAATCTTGTGCTGCTGTGTCTCTTTTTGCACCTCTGCTCCTTTACTCTTTTCTGTCCCCCTTCTGTCTCTGTTCTGTCCCACATTCCTGTCCCCGTGTTCTCCCAGGACAAACTGTGTCTTCCTCACCACATCCTGGAGGAGAAGGGCCTGATGAAGTTGTGCATCACGGTGCAGGCTCTGGTAGAGGAGGTTCCCCTCAAACAGCCACTCCTGACGTGAGCAACGACGGTGCTGAAGCTTCAACCCAAACCTGCACCCTGACTTCACTCTGCGTCCTCCACAGTAACAGTGTTTTATTTCAGAAGGGGATTTCTTTCCTAGCTCTGAAAAATATCAAGCTAAATGTTAGAAAACCAGACCGACTTTCAGGCAGTTACTTTTTAAATCAAGTTTTTCTAGAAGATGAGTCAAAATGAATATTTTTTTTATCAATCAGGTAAATTCAATTACATAAATAAATTTTAATGTTTTTAAGGTTTTAATTTGTTTTAGAACACCTGTTGGTACCAACATCCTGAGAAACACTATGAACATCATGACAGAGAAAATGGACCAATTCTTTTAAAAACTTGAAAAGGCAGAAAAAATGCAGATTTATAAGAAAGCTCTAAATACGTATGTGGACAGTTAAGATGTTCAAAAGAAAGTTGTGTTCAAAGTAATGACAATGATTGTTTTTTTTTCTTTTTAGAAAAACCTTTTTAGAGCAGCAACACTGACAGGCTTGTCCTTTGGCTCTGACCCATACAGAACAGTGTTTAAATCAAAGAAAGCTGAATGAGCGCTAAGCTCTGTCAAAAATGACTCAATCTCTACTGAATCTGTTTTCTTTAAAGACCTTCAAACATTTTTAGCTTGTTTTTTGGTTTGTTTGGTGGTTTTGACATCATTTATACTTTCCTCTCAGGTGAGGCTGTAGTCTCACCTCTGACATGATCTATGTGATGGTTAGTCCAGTCAACACAGAACAACCAAAAACAAACCTTATAAAGATCAAAACCTCCAAACATCCACAGTGGTTAAGACTGGGCCACCATCTGAACTCAGGAAAGTTTAATTTTCTTTTTGGTAAAACCTTCAAAATCAAAGCTTTATTCTTAGTTTGGTTACTTTTTCAAGTTCTGCATCTTGCCTGTGTAAAATCTTCATTTTCTCTGCATGATTGTTTCTAATCATCTGGATCTGTTTAGATTCATTCACCTGAATGAGACAAATAATCTATGCACACATCATTTCAACAAACCCTTCAATCATTTGATGAACTTTCTAGTTTTTTTTTTTATCTTGATGTTTTTGGTGGAGTGTTTCTGGATTATGTGAGTATTTTTCTCCCCATTCTCTAAAGAGAATAAAACCAAAATACTAAAGTCTACAGATCGAGGGAGACGGCTTTTTATCTGCCAGTTGAAGCTGAAGATATTTATAATAGAAAAGGCTTGACATGTATAGAATCTGAAAGAAATAGCCTCAAACTATTTTTCTCTAATATATTTTCAGTACAATTGTGTATTTTTTCTAAGGGTTTAGTTTGGTGCTGTCTGTGTGTTCCTGGTTGGGGGTTGGGGGGCAGATCTGAACAGTTCTACCCTCTGTATCCTTCACCAGGTCTAAATGTTGATGCAGTTTTTTTTTGTTTGTTTTTTTTTGGTGCCAAATCATGTGTGGCGTCAGCGTCTCTGAGTCGTTTGATGACTTGTAGTTACCTGACACTTAAATGTCAGAGGGAGGAGTGGTCCGCGAGGGTCTCGTGTCTCCAGAAGTCTGGACTGCTGAGAGAACATAGGGTTTTAATGTCTCTGCCTGGGTTTGAACGCTTTAGAGACAAAAATATTCTCTCACAGCTTTGCAAAGTCAATTTGTAATGAAATGTAGCGAAACGTTCCTCCGGCCTGCTGACTGTGCTAAAGTGTGTGTGTGTGTGTGTGTGTGTGTGTTGATGCCTCATTAAACAGTGTGCTTTATCAACAGTATTTGTTCATGTTGCACTGCAGACCTGGCATAAAACAAGGCTTTAAAGGGGCAGCAGGAATCTATTAAGCCTAATTGAACTCTGGTTATAATTAGTTTGTTATTAACACTGAAACACATCATGTGACCAACAGGGTCTTATATTATATCCAGTCTTGTTATTTAGATCTCATCTCTGCTCTTAGTTAAACTGAATCTAGACAGTTCCACAATTTCAGTCTTTCAGATTAATCTTGTGATGACTTTCACCTAAATGTTTTTTTTAAGATTTCAGATTACTGGATCATATCAGTATTTACTTGTTAAAAGTCTTATTGAAAATTGATTAAAGAACTGAAGTAAAACTATCTGTCAGTAAGTTCAAGTCAGACAGCAGAGCCTGAAACACTACAGGACATGAAGGGAAATGTGAGCATCAGACAGGGGCTGTTCTAGAAAGATTTCAAAGGGTGGTCAGATGAGGGCACTGATGGGCTTAATGTATCACACCAACACTAAAACCACATACCAGAACAGAACCTCAGGAGTTGTTAGAAAGCCTCTACATCATGACATTATTAAAACGTAACCCTGATACAGAACAGCACAGACATGATTCAGTTCAGAGAAGTTTGACCTCTTTTTGAGGTTTGATTTAATTCATGCTCATAAGAATAACATGATGTGGCTTATTGCTTAGTTATTTTGTACTGCCCCTTTAAAACCTTAAGGAAATGTGTCTCCTCAGTGCCAGAATACATGAACTTCACTTTCATCTTTGTTTGTTACCTTTTTAGGACCGTTTCTGGTATACACACCTAACTACACACCAGAACTCCTTATGGTGATCAAAGACTGGTCTTAATATGGTGGAACTCCATTTTTGGGTCAGGGGTTATGTTTAGGACCAAGGTTTAAATTTGGGTTAAATTAAGGGGTCAGGGTTAGGCTATAGAAATGAATGGAAGTCAATGAACGGTCCCAATAAGATCAGAAATCCAAACTTGCGTGTGTGTGGGTGTGTTTTTGTGCAGCTTGAGCTACTTAAACATTTCGCAGTAAAGCTGAATCTTTCAATAATCATCAGAAAGCTTTTAATGCTTCCACTGGAGAGATTCAACAGTTGCCAAAACAAACTTCTCTTTTCTTGTGATAAATGTGTTTATTTAAAAGTTTGTACATATTATTTCTCACAAGAAATTCCTGTTCTAAGTTTGTTCATGTACTGTACAGTTTTCCCATCAGCCGGCCTGTTCTACATTATAACCATGTTTCAACACTACCAGCTGCTTCATTAAACAGTCTGTTCATACTCAACCTCAGCTCTGACAAAGACGGGATGTTCTGTAAAATAAAAAGAAAATGTAATTGTTTCATACTCAGTAAACCCATATTTTATTCACAATAGAACATAACTGATTAAGAGCCGATGTTGTAAAAATGTGTATGTCCCACTGTAAATAAAATATGGGTTGCTGGGACTGTAAATCATTTCATTTTTTATTTAAATTTACACACATCCTGATGTTTTCAGGGTCATGGTTGTAAATCTAAAAGCTTAAAATCTCTGCTGACAGTATTATATATATTTCTTCTTGGTTCAGGCACAAGAGCAGTATATTTACATTCCTGATGTTCACTTGATTTGATTCAGCAGATGAGAATCAGCAGCTCTGCAGGCTGGAACACGGTCTTCATATAATCACATGTAACTCGTTCTTCCAGTATTTTGACGTGTTTCAGGAACCTGCAATAAAACCAACCTGGTTCCTGATGGATTCTGCACTTTAAACTTTTATATTTATTTCTTTTGTTTTTGGCAACTGAAGAAATCTTGCCTCCCTTTAAAGTGTTTGAATTAATCAGTTTTTGAGGCAGTGAGTGTGAAGCTGTGGTGGGTTTCTTTTTTTTTTTTTTACATCCCTTCTTTTGATATCAATGTTTAAAAAAAAAAAGGCTTGTATTTACATTTTTATATTTTTCTTACTGGGAGCAATTTTATTTTTCTGTGACTTCAGGTTTGTTGAACTTTTTGGTGTAACTTTGTGAACTTTGGTGCGATTTGTTGTACAGCATGCATGAAATGTTTTTCTGTTGTCGCCTTAACTGCTGTGAATACTGTAAATACTGGACTGGATCTTTTTTTTCTCTTAAGTAAAAACCTCACATCAAAACTGAATGTGCTTTTCTCAAATCACTAATGTTCAATAGAAAACACTCCAAGTTTGTTTCTCTTAACAAAATATCTGGAACCACTGAAGAAGTTTGAATGAAACAAGTTTTTATCTACAACTGGTTAGCTTCAGCTTGTCAACTCAAAGTTAATCAACCTGAACAAGCTCAGTGTTACATGTCAACCTCTGACATTTACCTGTAAAAAAAAAAAAAAGCCTCAAACATCCGTAAATGTTGCAAAAAATTTGATGTTATTTATTGCTTTTTAAATCATCCTACATGTTAGATAAATTTGAAAATGAGGTTTTGAAAAAATCTGTAAGACTTGAAAAAATCTGTGAGATTGCTCTATACGTCTGTATACCTGCAAAATGACGTAAAATCCTTAAAACTTACGGCCAATCCGTACAAGTTGACATGTATGGTGTTAAATCTGGGACATGCATCTCCTACAAATACAAAAGTGGAAGAAATTTGTCATGAAACATAATTTTACCCATTTTGTCACATTACAGATATATTTTTGTTTTACCCGTGCAGCCAGTAAAATATGAAGTGACAAAGAACTTTTTAAAAAGAGGAAATTTCTGGATTTTATTTATACAAACTGACTTTAAATAATCTAAACATCACATTCTTCTCTTGTTTGTTGTAGCAGCAGATCTGTTTACATCACTTGCTGTTTCTGTTTTTTTTAACAATGTTATTAGTGTTATATTTTCACTAATGTATTTGAATTGATCATGAAAATCTGACATCAGAAACACTTTAATCAACATAGAACTGATTGAAAAGTTTTATTCTCAAACATCAGCCTTTCTTCACTGACGACTCAGCAAACCAGTTTTTAATGAGAACTGTTTCTCTGCTCTTCACATTGAAGCATCAAACATCACTGAGTTTGTCTGATTAGAGTTTGTCCTCATGTTGAGCTGGCAGGAGAGCAGCAGCAGCAGCTCAGGCGTTCAGGTACTTGGCATGGTGCTTCAGGTGGTCGTTGATAAAGGAGTAGATAAAGAAGTAGCTGTGGTCGTAGCCCTGCATGAGGAAACAACAACAACCAAGTGTCTTTATGCAAGTTGTAGACTTTTATATCTGCCTGCAGTTTGTTAAATAAAACATTTTCATTTAAACATTACAGCCTAAAGCCAGACAGTGTTGTATAAAGTACCACTTTATACATTGTATAAAGTACCACAAAGTGATACTTGAGTAAAAGTACAAAAAATTAATTTGGTAAAAATTTAAGTCTCCTTTAGGAATATTACTTGAGTAAAAGTCTTAAAGTATCTGATATATTTTTGTATTTAAGTGTTAAAAGTATTGATTTAAAACGAGCAGTTAGATTTTCTGTAAGGACATTTATTAGGAGGTGACCTTCCTAAAACAATGCAGAAATTACTATATCCTATTAAAATAATGAATTGATGTTAAATTTAGGATGCACTAGTCCAACTGTTTCAGTTTATATACATATATCAAGGCTTCAAAAAGCTTTTTCCCCAAAATAAAATTCTGAGGGCTGTGGACTAATGCAATAACATAATTCATGAAATACAAATACTTCTTAAGTACAGTCCTTTTATTTGAGTAATTATGTCCTGCTGGAGTGTGACATGATTTGTTTGTGTACAAACTAATACGGTTTCAGAATTTTGTATATTTATACTTCTCATTCAACCACAATTAAATTCACTATCTAGAAGGCACAATTTATATGGATAGTATTTATTTTTACAATAATAAGCTGGAATATAAACAAACAAAAATGAAATAAAAGTAACAACTTTCTACTTCTTGCTTTTTTAAAACTGTAAGGAGTAGAAGTAAAAAGTAGGCTGAAAAATAATTACTCAAAGTACAGATACCCATAAATTCTAGTTAAGTACAGTAACAAAGTATTTGTACTTAGTTACTTTACAACTCTGAGTAAAGATTTGTAGTATCTGAGCTTTGAACGAGAGCTTTTATTTTGGTAAAACTGACCGGCTGCAGTCTGAAGACGACCGGGATTTTCTTGTCGGAGCAGGAGCTGATCAGGTTGTCAGGCAGCAGCTGACCGGCCGACAGGAACTGATCGTCACGACCCTGATCGATGAGGATGTCCAGCTGAGGGCCAGAGTATGACGCCGCCAACACGGTGGCGTCGTACGCCTGGAGGACAGGAAATCAGCCTCGACTGAAAACTTGCTCTTAAAATGGTGATTAATGATTGTTTGCTTGAAATCCTGAGTTTCACTGAACAGTTTACCTCCCATGTGGACTTGTCAGGGCCCAGGTACCCTGAGAAGGCTTTCTGACCCCAGGGACACTGGATGGGGTTACAGATGGGGGCGAAGGCAGACACAGCCTGCAGGAGAGAGATGATGACTTCCTGACACCAGAAACACGATGAGGCGTGTCATCACTCATATAGACAGTACCTTATATTTCCCAGGGTTCTTCAGGGCACAGATGAGCGCCCCGTGGCCGCCCATGGAGTGTCCGCAGATGGACATCTTGTCCGGGTCAGCGGGGAAGTTGGCGTTGATGAGTTTAGGGAGCTGACAGAAAAGAGAACGAGAATAGTTGAAGTAATAATAATAATAACTGTGACATTAATCCAGCGTACCTCCTCAGTGATGTAAGAGTACATGCGGTAGTTATTGTTCCAGGGGTCCTGCGTGGCATCAACATAGAAACCAGCTCCGGTACCAAAATCCCAGCTCTCATCTTCACCCTCAATGCTGCAGCCGCCTGAAGGAGGAGAACCGGTTTCCTGAAAACTGATTTTAAACCCAAGCGTGCACTCTGCGTGTGTGTGTGTGTGTGGGTCATACGTGGGCTGGTGTCTGGCGCCACGATGATGATGCCGTGCTCTGCAGCAGCCAGCTGACTACCAGCTTTAGTGATGAAGTTTTGCTCCGTGCACGTCAGACCTGAAGTGAAATATAGCTCATATTTAAACGTGACGGAACTTTTCTTCAAGTCTTGTTGCTATTCTGGGTTTGGGCCTCACCCGACAGCCAGTACATGACGGGACATTTGTCTGTTTCAGCTTTGGGGGGCAGATAGACGGCAAACTTCATCTTACACTTCAGCTCAGTGCTACAGAGGAGAGGAGACACATGAGTCCAACTGTCTTCAGTAAACGTCACTATTTCTATGTGAAAGTCCACAGAGTGAGTCAAAGACTGGGCAACAAACACGTCTCACCTGTCATGCTCAAAAACCTTCTGGGAGCCACCGGCACATTTACTGGCAGATACCTGTGTGAGGGCCATCTCTCACCTGCACACACAAGAGACCAACGTTTGAAGCATACATACACTGAGGTGATTTCTGTACTCATTTAAAGATAGAATCTCACTGGGATGACTTTGTGAGTCACACAGTCTCAGTTTGAACTATGAAGATATTCAGAAATATTTACAAATTTCCTCTCTAAACAATCTGAATCATCATCTTCACAGCGTTAACTCAACTCAAAGCAAAAGAGACTTATTTAACAGCTGCATGGAAGCTTTGCTGACATGGATACAAAGCGATGGCAGTAGGGTTGGATAATATTGGCAAAAAGAGATTAATCCTGAATAATTGTGGTATTTAGCCAATAACTATTTCATGATGATTTATCACCTGTAGTCCCTGGATGCCTGCATGTCCCTAGTCACATTATCAATTTAAATCACTCTAGTGGGGAAAGATTTGCGCTCTGTAAATATCTGTATACATCAGTTTTTAAATTGTGTGGACAGACCATGGAAACCCGAAGTTATGATAAATAAATTACAGAACTTTTTTAATATGTTCGTCATATTTGAAGCAGAGAGGAGCATCGACCAGACTGACCAGGGAAATCTCCAGTCAGTCTGCCTAGTGGCATTAATTATGCCAAACCCTAGCAGGCAGAGGTAAATAAAATGCTGTGCACAGACAAAAATACAAGTTTGGCTGAATAAAATGCAGTTTCTCAAATAATTGTGTTTAAAACCCTCAGAATCAAGTGAAACTGCACTTGAAAAAATATGAGGCTAAATTTAAACAAATTTACAGGACTGGTGTAAAGACTGATTATGTTCTGATACATAAAACCATAGACCAGGGGGGTCCAGTCCTTGTGGACCAGTTTAACCTGTTTCTCTGCTCCAACCTACCTGATTCGATGACCTCTTCAGGTTCTGCAGATAACTGTTAATCATCCATTTCTTGGTTTTATCAGCTGAATAGCCCTGAACTAGCTTCTCAGACTACTACTATTTTTTTTTGCCAAACTCGGGCTCTTCTTTCACTGGTCTTTGCTGCACAAATATAGTTTTACATTAAAGTATGAACAAAAGTAAATATTATTTTAAAACCGCCAGTGTTGCATAATGTTCCTGTTCTGTAATTACCCTTCAGTAAAACCTTAAATTATCTGATAAACTACAGCAGAAAACTTCACTCTCACTCTCATATTTTTTTCTTTTAAAGAAACATTTTATGTCAGCCGAAGTGCACGAGGAGTTGTCTGAATCTTCAAAACATGACTCAAATCACGGTAAACTAATAAACACAGAAATAAGAAGTGGTCAGAACTAAAACACTGCAGAAACACAAAGCAGTTTTGTGTGTAACTTATTGACAGGGGGCGTGCAGGGGTTAGCGGTTAGCTCCTCTGCACATTTCTAACTTACCTTGAAAGGACTTTTATAAAAGTCTACTTGAAAGTCCGAATAAATTAATTAAACGAAATATCTGCATCAGTTACACAACATACCTGAACAAATCTGTGTATTTTGCAGTAAATCCTTGGTTGCTAACTTTGCTAACTTCCACGCAGCATGAACTGCAGCCACTCTTGTCCACTGACAGCGCGAGGAGCTCAGCGACCGACGTCAGTCAGCGTGTTGACGTCAGCGAAGCTCCTCTTCAGACGCTGCAGTGTTTACTGTTGGGCACAAGGTGGCGGTGTTGTTGAAGACACAGGAAGAGAAGGGTCAATTCAAATAAAACAACAGAAATAAGCAAAGACCAGAAGTCTAGAGCTGACCTTTAATATTGCCTACTAGAAAAAACTCTGAATGTATTTGGAGCACGGGCTGCCTGATTTTATACACATTAGTTTTAGTAAAAAGGTCACTGCATATCATTCACATCTATATGTTGTTTAAAACAAACACAAATGGTCTATCAGTTATTGACGTTCATCTAACATTTTGTTTTCTGAGGGATCATTAAATGCAGTCCAGTTATATTTTGCTAACAGACAGGGCCTAATATAAATAATCAATCAATCAACTAACCAACAAACCAATCCATTTATAAAACACTTTGCACACCACAAGGCAACCAAAGTGCTCCAGAGCAAAATAAAAATACAATAACAAACAAGCAACCCACACACAAAATAAACAGAGAGAGAGAGAGAGAGAGAGAGAGAGGGAGAGAGAGACTACATGTGCTCTCTGAAGTTTAAAGCCAAACCAAAAAAGATAAGTCTTTAAAAGGGATTTAAATTCATTAAGTGTTCTGGCAGACCTCACAGAAAGAGGGAGACTGTTCCAGGAGCTGCAGCAGAGAAGGCACTGTCTCCTTTCACCAGTTGAGCTTGTATCCGGGATATTGATCCATGCCTCATGACCATAGGTGAGGGTTGGAACAAAGACAGACCAGTAAATTGAGAGCTCTGCCTTTTGACTCAGCTCCTTCTTCACCACGACTGACCGAAGCAACACCCTCATTACTGAGGATGAGGCCCCTTCCGTCGATCCATCTCCCGCTCCATCCTACCATCACTCGTGAACCAGACACCCAGCTACTTAAACTCCTCCACTTGAGGCAGAGACCCGGAAGGGGCATTCCACCCTTTTTTCGGCCGAGAACCATGGCCTCAGACTTAGAGGAACTGACTTTCATCCCAGCCTCGGCTGCGAACCGCCCCAGTGCATGCTGAAGGTCTTGAGCTGAAGACGCCAACAGAACCACATCATCTGCATACAGCAAAGATGAGACCCTGTGGTCCCCAAACCAGACACCCTCCTCTCCACGACTGCGCCTTGAGATCCTGTACCTGCTCCTTTTGAATCCGAGGTTTGACTATCGATCGGAGCCTCCCTTCCAACACCCTGGAGTAAACTGTCCCGGGGAGGGCAAGAAGTGTGATTCCACGATAGTTAGAACACACTCTCTGGTCCCCTTTTTTAAAAATGGGAACCACCCCGGTCTGCCACTCCACAGGACTTGTCCCAGTCATCCATGCGATGTTGAAGAGACGTGTCAACCATGACAGCCCCACAACATCCAGAGCCTTCAGCATCATGGGGCGAATCTCATCCACCCCTGGCGCCCTGCCATCAAGGAGCTTTTTGACTACCTCGGTGACCTCTGCCATGGTAATGGACTCACCTTCCCCCGAGTCTTCAGACTCTGCCTCCACAAAGGTGGACATGGAGGGTGGATTTAGGGCGGCTGTGGGAGAGTGGTTAGGGCGCTCGTCCTGGAACCGGAAGGTCGCCGGTTCGATCCCCCGTCCAGCTGTCTCAGTTGTTGTGTCCTTGGGCAAGATACT
>JARVGW010000136.1:22136235-22147820 GCA_031762495.1 Anablepsoides rubrolineatus
CGCCTCACAGTCCATTGACTTCCATTCATTCTGTTGAGGCTGTTCAATGCATAACAGATCTCCAGTGCTTGCACGTCGATGTAGCTAGCAACGCGCTAGCCACGCCCAATCCAGTAATATATATCAATGGATATGTTTGCATTATCAGAAGAAAAAAATAAAAACACTACAAACTACTGTAGGTAGGCTGACAGAGCAAAAACCTGAACTCAGCCAATTAAAAACACCAACTTCATTAGCATCAAAAGTAGTCTATCAAAACACAAAAATATTACATAAATGTTAGTCTAATAGAAATAATACTTTTTAGTTTATGCCAGTAATTCATGACATACTTTACTGACCTAGGTTTTCATGACATGCTGTTTATCCTCAGATAGAATGATTAAAGTCAGAACAAGATTTACTAACAACAATCATTCTTAGATATCATTTGTTTATCTTTGAGTTTTCCTTGACCTAGCATTTCCTTAGGATGAAATCTTGCTTTATTAAGATGACATAATGGTGTTTTTAAACAGTATATATGAGGCCTCAACTGCCTAAAAGGCAGAGAAACTGAGAAAGAGAGCAGAGAGCAGGGAGACAGTCTGATGACTCTTTGTTGTTCTCTGTTTCCGGTTGTTGCAATAAAACTCAGCTGACCATCACACGGAGTACCTTCATTCTTGGACCACGTATTTCTGTATTTGTTAAATAAATACTTCCACGACAGTTAGTTAAAAAACTTCATATTTGTTGTTAAATGTTTTATTTCAATAACTGTTATCACTTAGATTGACCAAAGCAAACTTAACGAAATCCTGGTTTTTTTTACCTCTACGAAACATCTGAAGATCAGCTGACAGCAAAAAAAATAAAATTAATCAAAATTCTTTTTATCTTCTTTTTTTTCTCTTTAGGTTAATTTTGATGCAGATCAAAACAAAAACAAACTAGGTAACAAAATGAACCTTGTGACATGAACGTTTTAAAAAATCAAATTAGAAATGATCCCACTCTGAGTCTATGGCTCATCTAGAGGGATTTCCATCTGTTATTGAAATCTCACTTAGAAAAAGACCCGTATTCATTTTAGTTTAAAACAAAAACTATAGAGATAAAAGGCAAAGGCTGATTTGATCAAATGTAGGTAAATTTACCACAGACCTGTAATAATAGGTAATTTAGTTTTTTTTTTGTTTGTCTGTTTTGTTTTTTTACTTTTTCCACCTTCAAAATTTGTCCTAAAGGTATTATTAAGGCTAAAAAAACTTTTTTCTAAGCAAGCCAAGTGTTCCACCTTGTTATGTTAGTTCTTACCTTCCTGTCTGAAGTGATGAGTTTAAACGCCTCCGTCACCTGATGAGCTGTGGCTCCGCCTCCTACGTCCAAGAAGTTAGCAGGTGTGCCGCCATGGAGCTTGATGATGTCCATGGTGGCCATGGCCAGACCAGCTCCGTTCACTGCAGAGGACAAAGCTGATTGGTCGGTGCTGGCATGTTTGTAATTATTATAATAAAAGGTCAAATAAAGAAAATAAAAACAAAGCCTGGGAAACATCAATGATTTCTACCTAAATGATAAAACAGGACGAAAGTTAAACTTTAAAATACTTTATAAATATTTAAAATTTGCTTTTGAATAAACGTCACTTTGAAACAAAGAGTGTAAATAAGTAAATCAGTGTTTGAGAGTAACAGTAGGTGAAAAGAAGAGCCATCAACACAGACCCAGGCAGCCGATGGTTCCATCCAGACCAATGTAGTTCAGGTCAGCCTTGGCAGCCTGCTGGTCCCGGGGGTCCTCCTGGCTCCAATCCCTCATGTCGAACACTTTGTTCTGACGATAGGCTGCGTTAGAGTCAAAGTTGATCTTTGCATCCATGCACATCACTGTTGGAACAAACAGATCTACTTTTAGTTATTCTTAAAACAATAGAAGTCATGAAAGGGTTGTTAAATGATGGTTTAAATTATTTCCACCATTATATCTTAGGTAGGGTTCATGTAGGATTTCTGCTCCTTTCTTTGACAAAAAGAATAATTTGCCTCAAAGTATTTCCGTCCTGAAGCAGCTGTGCTCCAGTTTACTTCAATAATAGAGTCTAAGCTTATCAGCCTTCCAGCTGGTGACAGTGAGGACCATCCATCCTTCTCACTGTCCACACAAGCTAATGGAAGAGCAGTGTGAGGAGCTCACTTTTCATCAGCACCACTTGTTCTGCCCGTGTGACGGTCATTATCTGACCTGCTGCTCGAGGGTCAGTGTCCTCCTCCTCTGAGCACATCCAGGAGTGAGTCCCTCCTGATTAACTCATCACTGCTCATCAGGACCAGCCATTAACTCTGACTCACTGACCACATGAAGCGTACGGCAAATCAGTCTTCTCGTTTTCATCCACTGACTCACTTTTCTCTGATAGAGACCATTAATTTATCTCAGTCAGGATGCAGCAAATTAATCTGACCTTTCTGTGAGCACGTGTAGACAAACGCTTTGGACTCATTTAAACACAGAAACTTACAATTCTAAGAAATGGACAATACAGTCCTGATATTATGTATTTACTAGAAACTGTCCAATAATCCCATCATTAACAAGAAACCATTAAATTATTCTAAAATAATGATCGCTTGTGATAAAGTGTGTCTGACTCATCTGCACAATCCCTCAGCTGCTGAAACAATAATTCATACAAAAACTCTCAAGAGTCAGGACAAACAAAACTGAAGAGAGCAGACACACAACATGCTTATTAAAAACAACAGAACAATGCTTTATAACTACAACTAAAATACAATTATTTCCACATTTTACAAACAAACATTTCACATTTTGGGTGACATAGTTGCTTAAAAATACTACTTTTTAAATATAAATATTTTTGTTCACAATAAACTAATCTTTAAGACAAAACTAAAAATATTAAAATCAAATGACACTTGTAAATTTTTTATTTACTTTTAAGTGCCTGTGACATCAATTTTTCATAATGAATATGAATGTATTTATGGAAAGATTACATTACCGTATTTTTATGTGTATTTATAATATGATCTCATGTATAATACGACCACACCTTTATTGAGCTTAAAAAGCATAAAAAATAAATCCTCAAGCTACTTCTCATTTCCTATGGACTTCAGGATTTTTTGGCCTTTGCAGTCTTTATACATATCAGTAAAATGATCATTTGACTGTTAATTTTTTTAACAACATATGTATTATAAGGTATTTGACAACAAATCTGTCAGCAAACTATGATTTTAAGCTTTGCGGCTGCATCATATCAATGCATTTTACACAAAGTCCACCAGGGGGAGCAAACACACAACTCAGAGACTTCACATGAGATTTGGGCGATCTTCTGGTGGAAAAACAGATTACTGCACTTCAGCAATGCCTACTCGTGTGCGCCCCCTCTGGTGGTGAAACCTTTTTTTGGGCAAACCTGTTTTTGCTCAACACTGGTGAACGGCAGCCATTACAGACAAACATGTTTGTTGTTGTTCCAGGAGCGGCCCGGTCACACACTGATGTCATTAGTTCATTATCATTACTCAGCTGCAGCACTGTTGGTTTTATTATTTTTCTTTTCCCCCATCATGTCAGCCTGCCAGGGGGTCTGTTACTACCTCGCTCAGAGCCACGGAGTGCCAGAGGTGAGCTCGCTTCCACCGCCGTCTATGACTCTGTCACGTTTCCAAACTTGTGATTTTTGTGAAAATATATTAACCAAAAGACTGATCCGAATATATAACTATCCCCAACTTTGTGGATGATTTTATAGATTTACTATTTCATATTATACTTACATAAATACATAACAACATTAGGGTTTCCCCCAGTGTATTATTTCCCTTACAGGCTTAGCAGAGGTGCAGTGTTGTAGGAGGTAGCAGAGGCAGACTGACCTTTGAGAGAACTGGGAGATTTCCCAGTGGTCTCGCTGCTCAGTGATAAACTGGGGGCAGAACCAATGACTCGGTTCAGGTTGCTTGTTTTTTTTTTTGTTTTGTTTTATAACAAACAATTTATGGTGTTTTTGTTACTCAATCGTATATCTCCTCTTAGCCTAGCTGTCATAACAAGACACAGGGGAAAAGACACCCCGCTCAACCACACCTTTTCTTTTTTGGAGGTAGTCTCTCAGCACACACACATGCTCGTTTGTAAAATGCAAGAGAGAAATCATCATTAAAAATGCTACTGTACAGTTCTGCTTCTCTGTCTTCTGCCAGTCTGTGATTTTTACTCTTGAATTTAAAATCAAACCAGATGATATGAAACTCAAAAGTATAAAGATAGATGTAAAAGTAACAGCAACTGAAAGAAATGCATTATTTTATATGATTAATATAGATCAGAAAATACCTTTATAATGTATTACACTAAGGACCACTAGAGGGCAGTAAAGTTACTGTGAAAAAATTCAAACATTTTATAAAGAGTTTTAGTCTTCGTCATGAACAGTCGTGGTTGTTCACAACCAAACAAGTATAATAAAAAAAAAAAGAAAACAAACACAAAATAAATATGCACGGCTGGTTTTTCTGCCATGAAATCTTCTGAGGAATAAATAATCAACTTTAATCTGCAAAATAACTAGAGAAGTTCAAGTTAAAATTAAAACCAGGAAGCTTCAAAGTGAACTGTTCTGCCCTGCTTTAATATTTTCAGTCTCTGGAAAATAAGGTGTAGAAAGTGAGTAATACTTAGGGGTGCACTGATTGCAGTTTTCTGGCCAATCACAGATGTTTAAAAAGTCTGACCTGCTCATTTGAATTTTGGCCGAGATCTATTTTCTGAATAACTGACACTGTCAGGTGTTATAAGGTCATAATACACCTTTAATGCTTTAACTTTGCAGTCTTATTTTATTGAAAAACATTGAACAATAACCTTGAAACAATACAAAGTTGTTTTAACTGGACATGAGGTAGTGCTCACCGCAGAGCAAAAGGGAGTAATGCAAGTGCACCCCTAGTAATATTTGATCAACTTCTACCTACAGATATAATCAGGTCATTAAGCTCCACTTGGAGCAGCTGAAATACATTATTATTTCTCTCTGATGAATTTTACTTGAAACCTTTAGGTAAAATCCATCCCTCCGTAAATGAATCAGAAGAGCTGTTTCTAATTAATTCTGACTGCAGATATCTGAAGCTGGCTGTAATCAGACAGGTCGTTTGTCAGAACTGCACCCTGGTTCCAGGCCTTCAGGGGTGACAGCTGAGGTTAATTCAGCAGACTGTGAGTGTACTGGATCACTGGGGGGGTTTACCGATGCCAGACGAGTCCTCCACCATGGGATTGATCTCCACCATGGAGGCGTCGTACTTGATGAACAGATTGTAAAGTTTGATCATGTTCTCCGCTGCCTCGTTCACCAGTGCGGGAGGGAAGCCCATCTTCTGAGCGACCTGCAGCAACACAAAACATTTCAGCACCGATCAGATCGCCTCCTGAGGAGATCAGCTGTGGTCCCTGCTGACATTTACTGATACGCCTTGGTGTTCTGGAGATATTTAAATCTGATTTTAATCAGACAGCTCAGTTATAAAGACGAAATAGAGTTTTTAACATCAGAGTTCTGCAGATGTGGTCTGTATTTTTCCAGGATCACGAGTGAATTTGCCTTCATTAACACCTCTCTTGTCAAATAACCGGGTCGCTGGTACCAGTTAGTCAGTCAGCACTCAGACCTGCTGCTGAAGGAAGGAAAGGACTCATAATGTAAGAGGAAAACAGAGTAAAAGCCCCCCAAAAGCCTACCTGCCCCCTGTCAGAAACATTTCATCTAAAGCAACACAATGTGAGAAAATGAGCCGAAAAGGTTTTAGTCTAAACAAGAAGGTGAAAATATCCCTGAAAAGCTCAGGAGTTGATTGTGCAGCCAGCTCAATAAAAAATAAAGTAAATTCAAGTAAAGAACTTTTAACATCTAATCTGTACTCGTTTCTGTTAATGGTAACATCAAATATTAAACCCAAGTTATTAACCCTTCAAATCTATTTTACTGTTTCCTACAGAGCAGCTCACAACATGAGAACAAATAAACAGGAGTTAGTTCAGATGAGCTTGTTTTAAAACCTGATAAATATGACCAATTAAAAGAACATTAGCAGCTGTTTCTCTGTCTTTAGCTCATTAGCTGGTGGACTTCTGGGTTTGGTTCTACAACTGAAAAGAAAAGTGTGAAATAGCTTCAGTTTTAAGTTTAGACAGAAAGTAAAACAAGAACTGGTCACTGCACTAATAATAATAATTTATAATATCTGTCAGGTTGTCCCTCTCCACATGAGTGCTGAAGAAAAACAAGTCCAGGGTTTGACTAACTGCAGCAAGGACAACTGAAGCTGGTTAACTCTGTAAATGAACCCAGGATTTATCATTTTGGATTTGATCTGCTTCATGTAAAACAGTCAGAGCTGCATGAGAGAACCACTCAGAACAGGTAGAAAAAGCCCATGGGCCCATTGAGATATTTTAGGACCTTTTAAAAAGGCTGTATGATCTAAATTTGTTTTAAACATTAAACATATAAAAACAGAACCTCTGAAACACAGTGGTGTGTGACTCGTTCTGTCTGATACTGATCGTACCTTGACAGCCTGCTCCTTCTTAATGCCCTCCACAATGTCGATGGGCTCTTTCACGATGGCGTCTGGATTTTCTGCCGCCACATCTTCGATGTTCACGCCCCCCTGCGAGCTGCCAATCAGCACCGGACCCTGTGGGACACAAGCGGGAGCAAGGATGAGAAAAACAGTGTCTGAGGCAGAAATCATCCCCTAGTTAAAACGTAAATAAAGACAGATTCATGTTCTACAACAAATATTTGAGTCCAGGAATCCATTTGAACAAGTCAACTTTGACAAGTCTGTGTTTGTGATTTTTAAAGATGTAGTGCATTTTTACAACCCATCTGTTACAGAAGTGAGTGGTTCTAATAAGATATCAAGTTTAGTCTGCCTCAGTTAAAGTTTTAAGTCTGCGGAACAGAACCAAATCCTCACACTGAATCAGGAAAACGACAAACAGAAGAGGACAACAAAAACAGTCTGTGTCAAAAGGAGAGGATCGCTCCGCTGGTTGTAAAGTGGCGCCTCATATTATTAAAGCTTCACATGTAGTGTTTGTGATTTCAGGGCATTCAGCTGACTTACAATAGACTAATCAACCAATCACTTCAGCTCTGAAACAAATTGATTAGAAAACTCACTCACACATGATTACCCATGATGCAGTCAACACGCAACTGCATTTCTTTACTTTTTTTTATCATGATTCCACCTGACTACAGATTAAAACATGAGCCTGAAAGCTCATCTGGGAGACGGGGGTTTCTCCACAGACCCCCACAGGTTCTTACTTGTCCCTGTGAAGCAGCTGACCAATGACGACAAAATGATTTACAAGTTCAGGGCCGGTGTTTCAAACAGTACATTGTGCTTCATTACTCTTCTTTGTTAACAGAACTGTTTTACAACGTTCTTACAGACCTCACATGTTCAAGTATTATTTAGTTATTTAAACTTTTTTACTGATAAAGTAACAGTTTTACTTCTACAGAGACACTGAAGATTCCACATATGTACAAAAATGTATGTAGAAACTATAAACATTTGACTTTACCCAGTTTTTGTGTTCACATTAAATATCCAGATTTAAACTGACTCCACTTCATACATTTTCTCTGCATGTTAGTAAAATACAGGTCCTTCCAAAAGTATTGGAGGAGCAAGTCCAATTCTCTTGTTTTTGTTGTTCACTGAAGACATTTGGGTTTAAGATGAAAAGATGAGCATGAGACAAGAGTTCAGAATGTCAGCGATTATTTCTTGGTGTTTACATGTAGATGTGTTAAATAACTTAGGACTTATTTGTATTACACTACAGCATTTTTAGGTGAGCAAAAGTATTGGACCAAATTATCTTAAAATAAATAACTTAATATTTGGTGGCATAACCCTTGTTTGCAATGACTGCCTCTATCCTGCTGCGACTTGAGCTTTTGTGCTTTGAATCATCAGTTTCTTTCTTTCTCCAAACTTTGGCCTTTCCATCACTTTGGTACAGATTAATCTTGGTCTCATCGGTCCATAAGATTATCTTTCAGAACTTTTTTGGCTCATTTCTGTACTTCTTTGCAACGATCATCCACAGATAACAGGAGGGGAAGGACGGGGGAGATGAGTGGTGAACTTATTTCTAACTTTATCTGACTTATTTAATTTGATTTTTTGTTGTTATCGTCCTGCAGGATCTGAGAGAAAATAAATCTGAAGCTGAGTTTTTGAAAAAAATAGTGAGATTGCTCTAAATGTCTATAAAGCTGCAAAACGCAAAAGCTGTGTCAGTTACAATCTGTTCACGTGAGCAGCTGTCAGCACCTGTCATCCTCCAGAAGCACGACCGAGTCTGAACCGACCAATCACTTTTGTTGACATTGATCAGCTGATTGATTTAAATACATCTTAACATTCATGAGGTACTTTGCATTGACTGTTTATGGTTGAGTGTGGGTGTATAGAGGGCAGAACCTGAGGCGGGATCTTGTGCGCAAACTCTGAAGTGCAGCTGTGATTTATAAAGGAAAGGTGTGCAGAAACATGCGTACGCACGGTTTTATAAATCTGATTCTTTTTTTGGCGTACGCTATTTTCACCTGTTGGCCGTACGTTCACTTTTAGTATGATTTCCATGCAATCCTTTGTAAATCTGACCCCTGGTCAATAAGAAACACCTGTTAGTCATATTATATTATATGTTCCAATAGTTTTGCTCACCTAAAAATGCTGCAGTGCATTACAAATGCTGATAATATGTTGTGTGTTTAACACATCTACATGTAAATACCAGGAAATAAAAGCTGACATTCTGAACTCTTGTCTCATGCTCATCTTTTGATTTTAAACTCAAATGTCTTCAGTGAACAACAAAAATAAGAGAATTGGACTTGCTGTTAGTCCAAACCAAAATATTACATGATAAATATGCAAAGAAAGAGAGAGAGAGAATCTGTCCAAAATGATTTTGGGAAGTGTATCAATAAATCCAGACTGTTAATTACAGAAAGCTTTAATAAGCAGCATGTTCACACTCAGCCCACTCTTTTCAGCTGATTTAAATCAGATTCATCGAACGTGACGAGAGGCTCTGAAACACCAGTTAGCTTGTCATCAAAATTAAAAACGTGAAAAAAAACTGAAACATTTTTACCTTTAGAACTCTGTTGCCATCTAGTGTTGGAAACGTACTTTAATGACCACTCCAGACCGATGAACACCTCTGATTTTACACATTAATATCAAATTAAACGGTTTTATTGCAACAATAAGCAATCTTTTTTTGTGAGAAGCAGAAGCAGGAGCTGCAGGTTAACACATTTCTACTGAGATTCAGATTACATAATCTCAGTTTATTCAATCATTTGTATCCTCCAGACTCTGGTTGTTTTGTATGTTTTGTTGTTCAGCAGAGGGTTGATGTGGGAGTTCCCTACACTTTTAATATTTATCTGGTTGTAACATCTTTTATAAAAGCATAAATAAACTAATCTGTTTGAGATGATTAGGTGTTACTGTCATTTTCCACCCCTGTAAAGAGCAGAATACATCTTTAAATTAAAACTGAAGCAGGTCAGAAATGTGTCAAACAAGAAAACAAGATCAAACTGATTCAATCAGAGGGAATGTTTAAAAACTAATATGAGCTTTTTGTGTTATCATAACTCTGTTTCACTGTGAGACACACCGACTGTCAGACTATTTCCTGCTCCAAAAAAACCCTTTTCCTGTAAAAAAAAAACAGAATTGATTGTTTTCATTTTCAGGCTACTTTATTTTTAAAGACCCCATACCCAGCAACTCAGAGTCTGTGTGTGTGTGTTGTGTGTTTGTTCACCTGATAGGACCGCTCCATGGTGATGGCGAAGTAGTACTCTCTGCGTGGGTACCTGCGCTCGCAGATGAACACCTGGTTGCAGATCCGACCCGCCTCCCCGGTCTGTTTGGTGTACAGCTTTCTACCAATCATCTGAGATGAAATGTCTCGAGCCTCCTCTGGGCTGCAAGAAACATGACAAAGAGTTCAACAGACTTTTAAACTGAAATTAAAAACATAAAATCAGCTTTTTTTTTTATTTAGTGAATCAAATTTATAGTTTAATACAGCAGGGAAAATGTATTTTATTTATAATGAATAGTTTACAGACATATTCCTGTTTATTTTCTGTTGTTGTTAGCAAAAATACTAAACATAAACCACCACATGTACCCACTTCTACAGGAGTTTATCATTATTTGTGACTGTTTCATCTGATCACTCACTGGAGTACTGTGATGGTTAAGTACCAGTGCATGTACTGTTACATTAATACTACTGATGTAACAGTACTCTACTCTTACATCAGTAGTGTTTATACTTTTAGGAGAAGTTTGACTGGAGCAGATACTTACGAGTAGACGATTCTTACTCCTCCCTTCAGCCCACCCTCAAACGTCCCCTTTCCTCTGCCTCCAGCGAGCACCTGAGCTTTCACCACCAGGTCCTTTGAGCCTAACACACAAACACAAACAAATATACAATTTAATTTTAAAAAAATTATTAATTTCATTAAAAAAATAACTATATACAAAAAAAAAAACAAAGAAAATACACAAATCAAAAAATCAAAATAAAATGAAAGGTAGCAGAAGAAGAATAAATCATATAATGTCTGCCCTTTTAATCCCCAGAATATATTCAAACAAATATAATTTACAAATCAATACTAAATAAAAATAAAAACATCAACTCAAACAACAATTCATAAAGCTTCACATTTTGCTCTTTCATATACCTTCAAAAAACTCGCTTTTATTTGTCTCTTCAATATATACATAGATCTGGAATTTTTAAGATCATTCTCAAGACCATTCCACAATCTTATACCCTGGATTAAAATAAATCTTTCTCTTGAAATTAAGCATTATGTCTGTTATGTCAAGTTATTTACTGAGGGTTCATTAAAGAGGGAACTAACACTGCTGCATCTGCCAGAAACAACACAGTCAGACAGCTGAGCACCATGTTCCATCAGCTGACACCGCTGAAGCAAGAGGTAACTGAAGAACTGAGTCTTTCTACACCGTACAACACAAAAACTGGTCTGGCCCCCTTTGTTTAGGCTCAGGGTCTCTTACCGATCTGCTTGGCCACAGCGTAAGCCTCCTCGGAGGAGCTGGCCACCAAGCCGACGGGAACAGAGATGCCTTCCTCTTTGAGCAGGTCGATGCTCATGTACTCGTGCAGAGAGAGATTCCTCTGCTGCTGCCGCAGGTGGGGGGGCTGCCGCTGAGACGCATGACCCCCAAACAGACCTGTGGAACCACCGAGGACCTGGAGGACAAGGCAGAGGAGGCAACAAATGTTCAGTTTACACTGTGAGGAAAATAAGTGAAGAAAATTTAATTATTCTCAATGATGACCCGTTTGAAGCTGAAGGTTGGAACATGTGCAAAACAAAACCAGTTTCAGACATATACAGTGGGTTGCAAAAGTATTCATACCCCTTGAACTTTTCCATATTTTGTCACATTACAACCACAAACATA
>JARVGW010000136.1:22176729-22191156 GCA_031762495.1 Anablepsoides rubrolineatus
AATATATATATATATATACATATATATATATATTTATATATATATATATATACATATATATATATATTTTTGTATTTTTTATTATTCAAAGTTTTATTTATATATATATATATATATATATATATATGACACATGCTACCTCTGCACAAATAACAGCAGTATTGATTTATTCATAATATCTATTTAAATATATTAATTTTAATATATAACTTCCTCATTCACTTTGCTCTAGAGTAAAATGCAAAGATGTTTTTTTTTTTTTTTTACATTAAATAACTTGAACTGGTTCTTAGTATGGAAGGAAGGAAGGAAATTCAGATATACAAGAACATGTTTATCTTCATAAGATAATCTCTCTCTTCCTCTTCATTTACCGTAATTCTATTTAAACGGATTCCCACAATTATCGATGAAATCAAACATAAAAAATGTTATGCTGAGCTGCATCAGAAGGTGCAGTCTAAACGAATGTTCTGCATATATGATATTTTGGCACAGATACAAACACATCAACCATGTCAGAGTTTTTCATCTCAAACAGATCTTCTGTGGACGTCACCTGTGCTGATCAGTTTTCAGTCACTTCGGCTGTTTCTGTAGGTAAATGAATGCATGTGGTAGGTGGCAGCTGTTTGCAAATAATACCAACAAATTTACACGTTATCCATCTTCCTGCCCTCCAGCTCTTTAGCTGCTCGCTCCACAGTGAGAGGACTCAACCTTTATATCAACAGTAACAAATAATGTGTAACCTACGTTTCTATAGCTGCTAAAATGTGTGTGATCTGAGTTGTTGTGTTGCAGGGGGAGGTGTTATGAACAACTATGAGGTCGTCCGACAGATTGGAGAGGGTGCGTTTGGGAGAGCCTTACTGGTTCGGGACAAGAGGGATGGAGGCAGGCGATGTGTGGTGAAGCAGATCAGCCTCAGGAAGGTACAACTGTCAACACTGCTGAAGAAAACAAGCAGGAGAAAACCTGCTCAAGGTTTACATTACTAAAACGGGAAGTAATATTTTAAATCAGAACGTGTGTGCGGGAAAATGTTTTATTGCTGTTATTATTATTTTATTATTCACCCATAGAAGTGTGTTTGTGGCTCAGATGTCTGTGAAAGAAAAAGAAGCTTCAGGGAAAGAGGTGACGCTGCTGTCCAAGATGAATCACCCCAACATCGTTTCCTTCATCACATCGTTTCAGGGTGAGAGTCTGGGTGTGAGCTGACCGCTGGCTTTACCTGTCAGCTTACCTGTGTTTCCTGTGTTCTGCAGAGAGGGGCAGCTTGTTTATAGTGATGGAGTTCTGTGATGGAGGAGATCTGCTGAAGAAGATCAACATGCAGAGAGGAGTTCCCTTTTCTGAGGACCAGGTATCCAGTAAGACAACAGTCACCTGGAACTGGTCATGTTTAAATAGTTGGACAAAAATACAGAACGGTAATACAATGTTGGTTTAAACTGAAGTGACCTCTATACTACAGGTAAATTTAGGTGTATTTATAAAAGAAGCATAAATGTGATGAAGACACAGAGGAAGAATGCATATTACCCACAACCTTTCATGTCAGCATTAATAATGGAGTTAAACCACTTCAGTAAAATTAGACTCAAATGTTTTAGTTTTAAATCTATAATCACTGTTCTTTAGAGATTTAATACTCATAGACGTGAAGTCAAATGAACTGAGCTTCATGTTTCCAGATTGTGGACTGGTTCATTCAGATCTGCATGGGCCTCAAACACATCCATGACAGGAAGATTCTCCACAGAGACATCAAGGCTCAGGTATGACCCACCTGACCCACCTGACCCACCTGACCCTCCTGACCCACCTGACCCACCTGACCTGTAGCTGGCAGCCGTGAAATTTGACGTGTAAAATTTCCATTTGGCTGCCTTTCCGTAAGCTACTTTTGCTGCGACCCAGTTTTACTGTGACGTGGGAACTGGAATGCCCCTCCTGTGGAAATTCCCTGTTAGAAAGTGTGAGAGTTCAGAATTCACTCACCACAACACTTACTATTATTAGTATTTCTGAATGATTTATTTCACATTTAGTCAGTGTTTATAAGAAGAGGTGTTAAAACTGAGTTTCTACGCAGGAAATACAACGTATTACAGTGTTTGTAATGTTTTATTTTTAGTCAAAGTTAAACATGAAACATCAAAGTTTATTCCAACTGGCCCTTTGAGGACCACCATAACACGCCTGATCTAAACCTTCAGGTTCTTCTTCTGAGGCACCTTTAAATTTCAGCTTCTCACACTGATTACTGTCTACACACCATGTTCAGGGCCATGTACTTACATTTATTTGAGTCTTTTTATTTAATAATTTAGGAAAAAAAAGCTATTTCATTCTGTTAAATGTTACAGTTACTAATAGGCTGGAGGTTAAAATATGTCATCACTGACATCTGTTCAGCTTCAAGTACTGACCCTTAATGTTACCATCAATGTTCATTTAATGACTTGTAGAAGAGGACTGTTAGACCTCTGTGGGTCTTATATAAAAAAGAGAACAACACTTTAGTGAATACTTAGCAGCCTACTGTACTTGAGCCTTAAAATCCACAGAATAAACTTGATGTATTCAAAGACAGTTTAATTTCTACTCTCTGTCTGCTGTAGAATATCTTCTTAACCAGTGGAGGGATGAAAGCAAAGTTAGGAGACTTTGGAATCGCAAGAATGTTGAATAAGTGAGTTACACACACACACACACGCACACACACACACACACACGCACACACACACACACACACACACACACACACACACACACACACACACACACACACACACACACACACACACACACACAGTGCAGCTGTCTGTCACTGACTGCTCTGTAACACTGAAGACCTTCAAACAACAGATTATCATTCCACTCTGTATGGACCTGGCTGTCTAAACACAGAAGTCAGCTGATACTGTTGAGCTGCAACAAGCTGCGTACGAGCACGAAACTACTTTAATCTCTACGGATTTAGGATAAAACATCTGATTTTAAACTCTGTAGCAAGATTTAACTTAGTCTGTGTGTTTTCTGGTTCAGAACCCAGAAGAAAAAAAACATAGAGGAGCTCACCACAAACTCTGGGAAAACACAGGAGCTGCAATTTAGTTTTGTGCGAGCAGATCAAATATTATTTAGGTGAACAAAGTAAAAAGTTGTGAAGTTATAAATTTGATGTCTAAAAAAAAAAAAGCTTCCATTAATATGTAAAAATAATCTTGATTAATGAAAAGACAAATGATAAATTTAGCTAGGATAAATATCAAACCACTTTTTTGAGAAATTGATGCAATTTTTTAAGATTAAATAATGCAGATCAAACAACAGAGTTGTTAGCTACATGCATCAAGATTGAACTCAAACTAATTGATTAAATTTGCCTAATTAAAAGCTGCTGTCTGAGTTAGTGTCCATGTTTTTCACCATGTTGTGTTTAAAACATGAGCTGACAGGATTCAGAGTAACTTTATTCCCACGCTGCAGCCTGACTGACTGTTCATGTTCCAAACTGTGCAGCACCATGGAGCTGGTCCGGACCTGTGTCGGGACACCGTACTACCTCTCACCAGAGATCTGCGAGAGTCGACCCTACAACAACAAGACGTACGTGTGTGTGCAGCTTTACGTCATTTAGATTTGCTTTGGTTTGTTTGTTTTCTTGTGATGCAGGGGCAGCATCAGTTTGTTTAATTATCATGGCATCATCTGCTGGACCTGAAGTTTATTAAAGAGATTCAGCAACACATTTATTTCAGCAAATGCTGTCATTCATTCATTTTGATGCAGCTGATGTCAGCTCTCACACAAACATGCTTTAGAAATATATTGAAGGCTTTTAATAAACCAGCTTTCATTTACCCTAAAATTCACATCAGTTGACTCCCAGCTGTGTAAAATATCTACAGTCTCAAAGGATAAAACTTTATGAGGTCCACACAAAGAGTCCAACATCGTAAACACTTCTGATCCAAGACAGCAAACAGCAGAACATTTTTACAGAACCTGCTCTTTTTATAAACTCTACTGCTTTTAACTTTATGATTTTGTTCTTTTAATAACTGAAGCTCCAGGAAATAATCTACAGATAATCTTTGTTTCAGCATCCTGTTAAAACAAGAAACATGTCATGTGAAATAAGATGTAATGAATGTTTAAGATGATGTCATCGTCACACCCTGAGTTTATTAAACCAAAACACTTTAGTGTTAAAGTCAGAGAGATGTTTAGTGAATGATGTCATCAAACATCTGGTAGGTGAAATACTTGGATACATCTCTCTCTCTCTCTCTCTCTCTCTCTCTCTCTCTCTCTCTGTCTCTCTCTCTCTCCTCTTTCTCTCTCTCTCTCTCTCTCTCTCTCTCTCTCTCTCTCTGTCTCTCTCTCCTCTTTCTCTCTCTCTCTCTCTCTCTCTCTCTCTCTCTCTCTCTCTCTCTCTCTGCAGAGATATCTGGGGTCTGGGTTGTGTCCTGTATGAACTCTGCTGCCTGAGGCATCCAGTAAGCTGTCATCACACACACCTCCACTAACACTGAGCTAATGCTAACGTTTACACTAGTGTTAGGTTTAAAGGTTAGAAAAAAATTAATTGTGACAATATCTGCCAAATATCAGTTATACAGACGGTGCTATTTACATAATCCAGATTTAATTTAGATAACATTATTGTTTTACACTTCTAAACTATTAAAACTTGTGAAAAACAAGTAAAGTGACAGTGTTATCAAATAACTGCCAAAGCATCCAACAATCAACGAAAGCAGACACAAAAGATTGCTCATAGATATTACATTAGACATGAGTTTGCTTAGGATGTTGTGAGGCAGAGTGTAGGTGTTGTGTTGTAGTCAGACATGTGGGGCAGATTGTCTCATGTTGGGTGCCATCAGTACAACAGTGATTGTATTTGGAGTTGGGGTAACTGGGAGGCTCAGCCCGATGAAGAGGATGGTGTTTATCACATTCAGGGATGAATCTGGGTTCTGCCTCACCATGAAGGACTATCATGTGTGTGGTTGCTCTTAGGGGAGAGATGTTGTAGAGACACCAGTGTTATTGCTGACATCATGTGGACACCTTCAGAACATACCTGAAGTCAGTTTGGGTAAGAGTTCAGGCAGTCTTGACCTCCTGAGACCACATGACTTACCTCTTCTGACACAACACTAGTAGCCTGTCAACATGTTGAAGCCCAGAAACTCATGGTGTGGCTGAGTGGTTAGGGAGGTTGTCCTGTAACTGGTGGGTTGCCGGTTCCATCCCTCGTTCCAGCCATCTCAGTCATTGTGCCCTTGGGCAAGACACTTCACCCACCTTGCCTACTGATGGTAGTCAGAGGTTCTGGTGGCACCCCTCCAAGGCAGCTGTGGCTACATTGTAGATTGCCACCATCAGTGTGTGAATGGGTGAATGATTGAAGTGTAAAACACTTTGGAGTCCAGAGGGACTTGATAAAGCTCTATATATGTTCAATTTATTTACCATAAGACATGACAAATGTGTTTATGAACTGCCTGGGTCTAGTCAACCTCCTCATAGGTCCATCTGGGTCCACTTAGGTTCCAGCTCTGGTCCAGTGCCAGTCTGTTGGATCTTGAGGGCCAACAGACTAAGGGCAGATAATTAACTAGAGCGAATACAAGTATAACTCCATTGTATACCAAATTATCCAGACCTAAGTGGCCACACCAGACTGATATGTGGCCAGCAGTGTGCTACTAACGTTGAGTATGTAACGTCACACTAAGTGTTTGTAGTGATGTGAGTGTAGGTTTTTTCTAATGTTCTCTGGGCTAAATGTGTGTTTTCTCCTGCAGTTTGAGGGCAGCAGCCTGAGGCAGCTGGTCAGTAAGATCTGCAGGGGGCGCTACACACCTGTACCTGTCCGCTACTCCCAAGACCTGCGCCAGCTAGTCACTCAGCTCTTCAAGGTACCACACACTTTTGTTCTTGTTTGAAGCTCTGGTATGAGATAAAGAAGTCAGAATACACAGCAGGTACTAACAAAACCTGGACGGTCACTCATCAGTTAAAACATCCAAATGAAGCAGAATAAGTCAGAGGTGTACAGTTATTACTGTGTTTGTGTAGTCAGGGGCTGACTCAAGTATTAGTTTTATTATATTTGCTCATATAAATTCAGATGATAAATTGTGTTTCTGATAATACTTCATGTACATTATACTGACAGTGTTTAAATCTACATGTAACCACAGCATACAGCTTTTATAAATAACAGTTTGATCAGTTTTCTTGCCTGAAAGTTTCAGTTCTCTGTGTTTTGAACACCTGAGAGTCCTGATGGCTTCATGGTGACACAGAAGGTGACAGATTATCTAACTGTGTTTAGGGCTTCACAAACAGTGAGTCCACTTCTGTACCCACTCTATGGATCAAGGAATCAGGATTATGAGATTATATGTGTTCTTTCTCCTGAGGACTTTGGCAGCAGCAGTCTGGATTAGTCCTAATTGAATTTTCCAGATATCAGAGTGTCACAAACAGCTGTTAAAGATCTGAGCCTGAGCTCCATGTAGGAAACACTACTTCATCCAAACTGCAGTCAGTTCATCACTGATACTTTCACTGTAGCAGTCAGAAAGAAACAGAAATTTTTCACTCATTATGAATCAGATCACCACACTTCATCATCTTTAACTGCCTTGTCAACCGTTTGGTTGAGCAGCCTGCTCAACCAAACGGTTGACAAGGCAGTTAAAGGGTTAAAATGTATCTGAAGTTTAACTCTTGTTTATTTATTTAAAAACTAAAGAATCTGTCCTCTAGAATCCAGAGCTGACAACTCCTGGTTTCTGTTTAAAATAATCAAGATTATCAATAATTTAAATTTATTATAAAAATGTATAAATATACTCCTTTTCATTGGGTTCTAAGGCAGCTTAATTTGTAGCTATTACAACTTTCTTCAGCTAAGTTCAGCAAACTTGTTCTCATTATGATAATTTAATAAATTCCAGCTACTTTTTAGCTTTTTTACTGAAAATTTCAGCTGTTTGAACTATTTTATAACAAATTGTCACTTTTATGTAATTTTATGAATTTATTCTGCTAGTTTTACAAATTTTTACAACCCTTTCTCTAGTGTTATATATGCTTCTTACAGATGTTTTCTGTTATATTCAGCTATTTTCTGCAAGTTTAGCTAATGTTCAGCTGTTATAAGCTAAAGTTGACTTTTTTAAGCTAAATACACATTTTTATGTAGCAATTACAGCTTTGTTTCAGCAAACGTGTGCTGCTTATACTTCCTTATAATAATTACAGAATTTACACTTTTTAGCTGTTTTACTGAAACTTTTGGCTGTTTTAGCTAATTTACTACAAATTGTCACTTTTTTTACTTTTATGCTTTTTTTTTGCTGTGTTAATTTTTTTACAACTCTTTCACTATGTAGGTGTTAATTTCAACTTGTGGCTGCTATCTTTAGCCTATTGTATAATAATTTTAGCTTTGTTTGCTATTTTAGCTGTTTCTGCTTCTTCTTGCTATTCTTCTGCTTTTTTCAACTTCTTTTGCTTTTTTTCTAATTTGTGCTACTTATGCTTCTTACAGATGTTTTCAGCTATATTCAGCTATTTTAGCGCTTAGCTTTTAGCTGTTTACTGTTGTTTTCAACTGGATTTCTTCTCCTTTTTGCTGTTTTTCAGCTTAGGTTTTCAGTATGAAGCATTCACACTAGCATTTTCACAGGAAATGCAATTTCTCTAGTTTACTTATAAGTGAAAGTTTAGCTCCTGTTTTTAACTTTAAAATGAAATGTGGGAGTGTTTAATATAACAATAACTTTTGTTAATTCCTGTATAAAAGAGACTGTGAATGTCTTCAATTTATACTGTAAAAATGTGATTTTTTTAATTAAAATGTTTAATAAACCTTCCTGTTAGGTTGTTATACTAAATGTCTAACATTAGTAGGTGTGATGTTTGACTAGTTTATAACTAACCTGCTACATTAAATTTAGTTGGATTATTTTTTGTGTTCTGTCTGATTATCTGTTTGTAAAATGGAAAAATAGACAATAAACACTGATGAAGTCATTATATGTTCAAAAGCAATGCAGCTTTAATGTGGATGAGGGTTAGGTGGTGGTTTTCACTAACGTTGCGGACACACACACACACACACACACACACACACACACTGTGTTTCAGGTCAGCCCTCGGGACCGTCCCTCAGTTAGCTCAGTCTTGAGACGTCCCTTCTTGGAGAAACACATCAACAAACATCTGAGCTCTCAGGTAATCAGAATGATTGGTTCACTGATTAATTCAACAAAACATTAAATATAGTTCATGTTCGTTCTGTTATTTTTAAAAGAGATCAAAAAAAGATTAGGTTATTAACAACTTTCACTCCTTATATTTAGAAATAACCCCTCAAACACTCAGAATCCAGAGAGATAATGTTTAGAATAAAATCTAAAGAAGCTACATGTGTGGAGGATGTAGAAGAGAGAAGGACAGAATAGTTTTCTAAATGAGAATCTCTGTTTTAATCTGTGGAAGGAAACATGAGAAGACAGTTTGTAATGAAGCTCAGATGTAGACTGTGAAGAAGAAGAAACATAAACTAACAGACAGGCAGCATACAGTCCCCCTTTAGCCTCAAAATAAGACTAATAAGTCCTAAAATCTGTAGTAGAATAAACAAGTTTTAGCTTTTTTTACCAGCTGCTGGATGTGAGACTTGAGGGAGAGTCACCAATCAGAAGTCCTGAATATCTGTATTCAGACACTAATCCAGTTTCAGAACCTTGAACAGTGTGGACAGATGGACGATTCTAGACTTTCAAAACCAGTTTGGAGTTTCACAAATTCTGCTGAACAGATGGATACATGTGAAGACATCAATCAAGGCAGAAAAGGGGAAATGGAAGTGGTCTTAAAACAAATCCCTGAGGTGTACCTTCAGCTACATGAAGGAAGTTACCTAACCTGCTTTGAGAGCAGGAGACAGGCTCTGTGAGGTCATTTTAAACCTTTATACACAGTTATTTAGTATAAGTGAGAGTACTCAGGATTATTACATGTTAAACTCAGACATTAGGAGACAGGAGGGTTAGGGTTGTGCAGTTTTTATAATCTGTATGATGTTATTTGATGTTCTTACTGAGGGTCTTAAACGTGATGCTGTGTGCATGTGTGTGTGTGGTTTCCTGTGTTTGCAGGTGATGCCGGCAGAGTTTAACCATGTGGTGCCACATGAAAAAAGAGCAGCAGCAGCAACACAAACTGCTACAACCCAAAGAGGAGCAGCTGGTAACAGATAACATCAGATATTGTGTAAAACCTCACAAACAGAGTCGGCAGTATTTATCTATCTATCAGGAACTCAGTGTTTCCACTCAGCTGCACTGTTAATAATAAACTGATGGTTTAACACAGACACATGAGAGATCAAACATGAACTTAATTAAAGGCCAAGCATTTCTTAAAGGAAAGCTTATCACTTGTCATCCTTTAAGCCAGAGCTTTAGGCTGCATCTCCTCCTCTAGTGTTATTTTAACTCTATGGCTGCTCCTGGCATGTGGAGCCATCTAGTGGCTGTTTACTGACATGACAACAGCTCTGATGGAGTTAGTGGAAATATTTAGGACTCTTTTCTTGTATTCCTCTGTGTTCAGTGAAGTAAGTGTTGAGTGAGATCATCTCATCTATAACACACAGAGTTCTGTTGAGCTACAGGACCAGCTGTCCTCTGCTGTCATCATAAACAGCTGATAATAGTGCTGCGTCATTCATGGGATTTGGTTTTGTTTGTTTTCTTTCCTCAGAGAAGGAGCAGAAGTTCAAAGGAATAGAGAGACGTGGAGGAGCTGACAACAAACTGTCTGCTGAGCGAGACCAGAGGGTCATAAGGAATGCAGCTGACTACCAGAAAGTAATTACAACTGTTATAACAAGTGTAGTACTAGAGCTGGTCCTTTTACCAATCAAACAGCACACTCTGATAAGTTCAGACTCATCTGAGTTGTCAGATTTCTGAATCGACACACTTTCCTCAAAACCTTAAATATAAGACTGTTTTTGTTGTTCTGTTTTATATGTTGCAGCCTCGTCATCAAAGAGCAGCTCAGCCAGCTGCTGACAGAAGGTTTGCAGGGAACCAGAGGTGAGTGAAACATGATGATGGGTTTAATTCTGACAGGACTGATGAGCTAAGTCTGAATAGTCTGATTGCTGTCATCTTAAAACAACTCCAATCTCAAAAGTTTTGTTCAACTAAAGGCAATTTTTTAAACTTTAAATAAACGTTTGGTTATTCCTAACATTTAGGGTTGATAAACTTTATAATATTCTTACAGGGAGTGCTACAGTCACTGCTGCTGCTTGTTACTTTTTATGCCTACACATAACCACAGAGTTCAATGTGAAGTGCTGTTTATTAATAAGTTGACAATAATTTAAAGGTGTATTTCTTGTGGTTAGCTCGTCGGTCCATCAGAACTAATATTTTCTGTTCCTCCAGTATGAGGTCATCTAAAGATGTAACAACACCAAAAGATCTGAACTATCCCTTTAACCTCTGTCTTCAACAGCTGCTTCAATTCTTTTCCATGTGATATAATTCATTCCTGTTTCATGTTAAACACTTTCATTATCGTCAGTCTGTGTAAAAGTTACAATGATCTAAGTTTACAGATGAAGATTTTACTGAATTCTTACAAATATAATAATGGTGCAGTGGTTAGAGCTGCTGCTTCACAGCAAAAAGATCACAGGTTCACCTCCCAGCCTGAGGCTTTTTTAAGAGGAGCTCTTATGCTTTCTACATAAATGTTAGGTTCATTGATTACTCTAGGTGTGAGTGGGAGCAGGTGTCCCACACCTCTTAGAGTTACTACTAGACAAGGACCCCATCTCTCTGTAACCAGTGTAGAGCTGATGGATGGTTGGAAGGATGGATGGATGAATAGATGGATGAATGGATGAATAGATGGATGGATGGATGGATGGATGGATAGATGGATAGGTCAATGGATGGATGGATGGATGGATAGATAGATGGATAGGTCAATGGATGGATGGATGGATGGATGGATGGATGGGTCAATAGATGGATGGATGGATGGATGGATGGATGGATGAATAGATGTATGTATGGATGGATGGGTCAATGGATAGATGGATGGATGTTTCTAACATGTTCTGCTCTCTAAAGGATCAGTGAGCCTGTCAGCCATTATCATCACTACCATGCTCAGCTGGATGCCTTTCAGAGGAGGAAACAAGACCTTCCTCTTCCTGCTCCTCTTCCTCCTGCTGCTCCTCTTCCTCCTGCTGCTCCTCATGAGAACATGAAGGATGTGATGCTGGAATGTGAAGACCAGGCAGGTCCTCCAGTAGAACCATATCAGCTGTGAGTGATATGTTTAACCCTCTATGGCATGGTGTTGCCCTCAGGCAACGAACCACTATTTTGACTCTCACACAATCCCTTTAAAATTTTTGTTGTAAAAAATGGTAAATGGACTGAACTTATATAGCGCTTTATCAAATCCCTCCGGACCCCAAAGTGCTTTACACTTACAGATACACACACATTCACATACTGATGGTGGCAAGCTACAAAAATCACATTAAAAGTAAATGGTAAATGAACTATCAATGTGTTTAATAATGAAGATGAATTATCAGCCTGTTATCAACGTGTAATTAATGAACAGATTAATGTTCAGTCATGGGTTCAGTCTAACCCAGCAGGTTTCTTCAGTTGTTTAACCATGAAAATGGTTCTTTGTATGTTTTGTCAGTGTGGCTGCAGCTCGTAATGAGTACCTGCAGAGGAGGCAGGAGGCCAGCCAGTACAAGCTGAGAGCAGAGAAACAGCTGGTAGGAACAAGACACAGTCACACTGGTGCTCCTGTCCTGTTCTTTAATGCTTCTATTTATTTAATGCACAGCTTTAGTAAAGGTCTACATCTTTTAAGTGTATGAATTTAGAATGAGGTTAGACTGCTGCTAATCAATATTTATGTATTTATATAGAGACTGATGATTTAGTTCTGGTTTATAAATCTTAGTTTTTAAAAGTTATCAGTATCTTTATCTTTAAAGGAAACTTATTAAGAGGAGACAAAATAAAATCTTGTAGGTTTGATTTGAACAAAAACTGTTCCTTCAACACTCTGTCATCCTACCATCAGGGTCTGCGTCCGTGTACAGCAGAGTCCAACAGGAAGCCTGGTGGTCCAGAGCAGGAGGTGAGTCGGCCTGAAAACCAACAGGCTCCTCAGGACAGGAAGCAGGAGGGTCAGCAGGTGAGACCCTTTATTACAGAAACTAGTCAACATGAAGAGTCAGGAGAGCTGATGACTCTGAGTTTCAGGAGTATCTGCGCCAGCTGCATCTGATCAGACTCCAGTACCACCAGGAGATGAGACAGAGGAGGCAGAGAGCTGAACCACAGGTATACTGTTTTCATTACATTTTTAGTGCTATCAAAACACGCCCAAGGACTTGTAGGAAAAATGTACGTTGTTCAAAGTGGTATGTCTGAATAAACAGAAACCAGCTGGATTTCTTCTTTAAAACTTTATTTTTGATCTTCTGACTCCAATCAGGTTCATAATACAGCACACAACACACAGGCTTCTGAGAGACTTTGGGTAAATCAAAACACAGCTGCTCTGCTCTGAGCAGACTGCAGCACACTAACAACTTCTCTTTACTATCATAATGAATTGAGCTTATAATGTATTTCACTTCCTGGTTACATCCCTGGAGATGTTACCTTTTACATTAGATGTCAGAACGTAACTCATTTTGTTTAGACTAAAGACAGAACACATGATAAAACACACACCAAGTCTTTGTCTGCTTTAAACTTACAGGCTGAAATGATCAGAAAGTATAAAATACAATACTGCATCTAATATTCAATTAATCAGTTACTAAATTTCCTTCAGACTTTTTAAAGAAATGAAACACAGTGTTACATTTTTGTCTCTAACCTTCAGTCCTTCATAAAGTATTGATCAGCTGAATTTAATTTAATGTGCACTGTGACTGCTGGATATGTACACCAGTGAACCCTGCTGTGACCCTGAAAGGAAGAAGCAGGTATAAATGATGGATGGATGGATGGATGGATGGATGGATGGATGGATGGATGGAGACAGTTTGTCTGAATATGAGAGACCGAGATAAACAACAAAATAAAAGTTCTTTTGTCACCTGTAAACACAGAGAATAACTTTGACTCATTCTGTATATTTCATCATGTTGTGTCAGACTGATCCTCAGAACAAGCAGAGAACCTTTGTGGTGGAGAATCCTTCAGACAGTACAGATGAGCAGGAATCACCTGTTCAGGTAAACTCTGTCCTGTTAATGATGCTAAATCCTAATTTTATGTCATTTTAATGAGGATTTTTATATGTCATTTTAAAAAAACCTCAAATAGTATTTGAATATTGAGATTTCCCAGCTGGAAAGAAACAAAAGCTGTCATAGCTTACAGGGAAAATCTCAACATTTTAAGGCGTTTTTCCTCAAAAATCAGGTTTTTGGTTGCTACTGCTCAAAAAAGTGCTTCAAAAAATTATTTTTGGATAATATTTCAGACAGTTCATTGAAATGATACATTGATAACACATTTATTTGTTATATTTTGACAAACTTTTTTTTAAGCGCGTTAATCAAAACACTATATCTGCCTATTTCTCCACATACATGTCAATGTGATGTGATATATATATCTGTGTGTATGTATGTATGTAAGTATGTAGAGTTTTTTAAAGAGATAGTTCAGCCAATTTGAAAAAGGTTCTGTGAACAAGTTATGAACAGTTAATATCTTACCTCTTGCAGATAACTCTTTGAACAAGCTCAGTTTGGAGAAATAGAGTTTAGTTCTCACTGATGAGCTAAAGCAGGGGTCTCCAAACAGTAGTTCTTCAGTGCTTGTGAAAAATTAGAAGCAAAATTTAATTTGTTACTGGCCAGACAAACTTTCATTTAATTCCAATCAGTCTATATCTATAGACTGATAGTCCCTCCCCCTTGGTTGCCAATCAAACAATTTAGGACTCAGTGTGGTTCTACCTTTCATAGCCCCTTCAGACACAGAGCTCCTGGGGAAACCCCTCCTGCTGTGGTATATGTCCCTGCACGGGGTTTCTTCCTGCTAGAATCTACATGTTTTTTGTGCAAAACAAGCTTATTTCAGTGGTTTAAGTTTAAGTTTAAAATTAAATGTTGCAAAAAGTAGCTCTTGGACAATTAAATTTTGTGAAAGTAGCTCTTAAGAAAAAAGTCTCGTCCGATCCCAGCTAAAACCTGAAAGATCTTAAACAGCTCCTCTGGAATTACTGTTAAAGGGGCTATATCATGTAAAATCCACTTTTTGGAGCTTTATACCATGTTATAATGTTATCCTCTCATCAAAA
>JARVGW010000136.1:22200756-22211026 GCA_031762495.1 Anablepsoides rubrolineatus
CTGAGACTGTGGAGGACCTGAAGAGGACCTGAGACTGTGGAGGACCTGAGACTGTGGAGGACCTGAAGAGGACCTGATAGTGTGGAGGACCTGAAGAGGACCTGATAGTGTGGAGGACCTGAAGAGGACTTGAGACTGTGGAGGACCTGAGACTGTGGAGGACCTGAAGAGGACCTGGAACTCTTTTACGAGGGGAAATCTGAGCAGGTCCAGGTTTGCTGCAGATGGACTCTTGTTTTGGTTTTAAATCAGAAAGTTTGAATTTCAGGCTGTTAGATTTATTCACCTTTTGATTATTAATTTTCTTTGTCTTCAACACTCATCATTTTTTTATTTGTACAAAATTTAAGTTTCATAAAAGTTGAAAAGGTTTTGAAATGATTTATTTTCAGCTCAGTTTGACATCATGAAACTCTGTGTTTCTGTAACATTTATTGTATCTGTCCTGGTTGGTTTGGGAGTTTTTTCTTTGTGTGAACTTTATGGCCCCCCACAGCAGTCTCTGTGGTCCTGACAGAACTGGAGACCATGAAAGCCCTCAGAGTGGGTGTGTGAGCTCACCTTAGCTGTCAGAGTGCATTGCCTTATAAAGACAAAAGATTTTTGATTCCTGTTTCTGAAGTTGCGTGTCACTTCCTTCCTCGTAGATTTGAATAGATGTGTCGTCGCCTCGCTCTCTGTCCTCATTCAGAGCTGCCTGCAGCAGAGACCAGACGACAGAGACCCCCAGAGAACCACCAGCTGCCTCACCACACCTCTCAGGTAAAGATCCTCACAGGTGTCCTCCTGAACACATCATGTCAGTGGAACATCAGGCTCCTGCAGGCCACTTTGACTCAAAAGATGCATTTAATGACCTTCAGCTGCCTACAGTTAGACTCTTTATTTCAAATCCAGACCAGGAGTTGTTCTGCACTGGAGCTCAGTCTGCAACTCTGCTTGCAAAGTCCGCTCTTTCTTTCTAAAACCCAAAGTTGTGCTGACCTCAGACATTTGGTAGTCGTTTCAAACAGATAAAAAAACATGAGCAGTCAGGAGAGAGCGAGGCCTACGAGCGAAGGGGAACGAGTCAAACCCTGTAGAGAGCTGAGAGGAAGTTTGTGGTTAGCTTCACTTCAACTGAAAAACTCCCTCTGAGGCAGCGTGGGCCAGAGCAGGGCTGAACCAGGTCTGAACCAGAGCTGAACCAGGTCTGAACCAGGTCTGAACCAGGCCAGGTCTGAACCAGGTCTGAACCAGAGCAGGGCTGAACCAGGTCTGAACCAGGTCTGAACCCAGAGGCTGAAACAGTTCACTGGACTTTCTGCTGCATCATCTAAAACTAATGTTTCTCTTTTGATGTATCTAAAAACCTAACAGTTCAGATTCTGTATCTGTTCTGCACTAAATCAGTTATAACAACACGAACTCTGATTTATTTATGCAATTTAATTTATGTAATAAATATCCTGTGGAAAACATTTTAAATATGTAGAAAAATGATGTTTTCTCTGAAAAAGCAGCATAAACACTAACTTCTGAAGAACAACTGAGTTGTTAATGCTAAAATAATCAGAACACTAGCTAAAAGCTAAAAGCTAAAAGTCGCAAAAGGCTAATTTATATTCTAAAAGCAGCAAAAGTAACAAAAAGAAAGCTGCAAGCCTAAAGAATCAAAAGGCTGACTGAGAGTAGAAAAAAGTTAGTTATAAACTAAAAGTAACAAAACCACAAGCTAAAAGTAGCAAAGTGTTAAAAATAATTGAGCTAAAACTAACATAAGAGGATAAAAACAGCAAGCAGCTGCAGCAACTTTCAGAACAACTGTTTTAACGTTAAATATTTGTACTTAAGGCTGCCTGCTGAACAAGCTGGATGTTTTCATGTATGAAGAGGTAAAAAAACACGTCTGCAGAAATAATTCAAGGAATAAAAACAGATGTGTGAAAGCTGACTCAGCATTAACCCAATAATAATAATAATATTAATAAAACTTCAATGTTTCAAAGTGTTTCTTACAGTTTGAGGTATGAGTTTTAAAAAAACAAAACTTAATATCATCTTTGTTTATAAAACTGATAGAATCCTCACATTTGTATTTTATATAGTATTTATTATTTGTCAGTTTAATGCCATTATATTCTGAACTCTGCTTCCTGCTGTTGGTAATAAAGATAAAAGGGGAAAAAAATGTTTTTCAAAGTAAATGAATAGTTTAAATCCCATAAAAATCAATGATTGTTTAACAATCTTTAAAATGTTTATCTGCCTGTTTTTGTTGTAAAACTTTTAAACTAAATCAGTTCATCAGGGACTGACTCCATGGCTGAATATCTCCAAAAGTTATTCCTGTTAGTAAAAACATCTAAATCAGCAACTTAATTTAAAGTTTTGAATTAATCACATTTTAAAAAGTTGTTATTAAAATATAAAAGTGCTCCTTTTAAAAGAGGAAATGCAGGGAGAGATAAAGTTTCTGAAACTTCCTGCAGATTTTCAGTCTGATCTGGTTGTCAGGACTTCAAACAGAGTTCTGCTGTTATTTGCTTTTTAAAAAAAAACTATGTTTGACAGAATATCTGATCGCTGATATAAGGACATAATTGTTATAAAAAATGCTTCCTGTTAAAAAAAACTACACATCTAACCTCCTTTAGCAGCAGCTGCAGCATGATGTCATAAATCCTGCAGAAACACTGAATGCAGTCAGAATCATTTCTTCTGCATTTTAACCCAGAAAAGATGCAACGTGTTAAAATAAAAAGGGAAATGGTGTATGTCATGTCAACATCATGCAGCCTGAAGAAACAAAGATGCTTTAAGAAGTTGGTGTAAATCTAATTAAAAACAGGAAAGAGATGGTGTTGTTTCAGCAGCTGAGGTATCACACCTCCATGTAGCTCCGAGTTTATCTGCAGAAACTCAGAGAAGTGCTGAAAGGTTTCAGGTTTCATTTCTGCTTTGGAGCTGTTGCAAGAAAAAACTTCTGTTTCCTCAGAGAGAAAAACAGAAAACAGGAATACATTCTTTAACAGCAAAAAACACATTTTCATAAAAAAAAGAGATCATTTCTCTTTTTCTTTCTTTTTCTTCTAACTATTTTTATTTTACTGCAGCCCACACATGCACCAAAAGCAGAAAAAGTTGTAAATTAATTTGTAACAGCTGAACTTTGTTTATTAGTTTGGTTTATTAGTGACATTTTCTTGGTGTTTATCGATTGCTCTGGGTTTAAACACAAAGAAAAGTTTCAACGCTTGGGTTTTACTTTTATCCGATTTATTTTGTTCCCACATGAACAAAAATAGATTAATTTCGATTATTGTGTTACAAAGTGAACTGCAGACAGCCAGAAGCATCAGAAACAAAAACTTATTTATTATAAAAATAAATAAATAAATCTTGCCGTTGCAAAAAATCTTCAAAAATAAAGTTAATCCTAAAACACAGGAACCAACAAACCCCACAGATCCTGACAGACAGACTGAAATAATCCAATATTTTACTAACACGGTATGATGCTGGGCTGATAAAACCCCAAAGACTCTAAATAAAACAAACATACATCAACATGTATGAGGGGCCGTGCAGGCCATTAACCATACTGCCACTCTATATTCTCATAAACATGAGTGTGTTTTTAGATTTAAACAGGTTTGACAGTTCGTTCACTGACAGACATGGTCTTGAAATGAACTTGTTTCTACATTTAAGATCAATTCCTGCTGATGATCTAAAGTGTTTTTTGTTTCATTAAAACCCTTTAAGTAACAAAAGAAAGAAACCTCAGCAGGTATCAAACACCTGACTTTTCATGCTTCATGTGGGTAAAGTCCTACAATCAAACCAGGAGAAGCTGAAGTTGCAGTTCTAGAATATGTCTTTGGGTTTTTCTGTGAAACTTTAGGTCTGAACAGGCAGATTAAGACCTAATCCAGGCTGGGATTTAATCCAGCAACCTTCCTCCTGAGAGGACTGCTGACTGCAACAAAGATGTGATGTTTCAGAATATCTGACTGTCATTCAGACGGTTCAGTAAAAGTTCTGAGCCAGGTTAAATCCAGGCATTTCCCACATGTTTAGATCTGTTTTTTTTTTAAATATTAGAGCGTTTTAGTGAGGGGGATTTATCATCGTCTGTCACTGTCTCAATAACAAGATTTAGAATAAAGTCATCTGACTTTTTTTGTCACCATGCAGGAAGTTGATTCAGAGCTTTGAAAAAAAAAGTCTCTTTTCAGATTGAACGTGTCCTCTCAGCTGCCAAAATAGGATCTGCGAATAAAATCAGTCAGAATGAATCATCGAGTCTGAGAAAAGGTCTTCTGCATATTCATGTGCTCACTCTTCCTCATGTGCTGCACTTCCTTTTATAGAAAAACACAGAAAGATGAAAAGTATGATGTCTGAGAGCAGAGGATAAAGGGTTGACCCTCGCTAACCTCCACTGATGAAACCACACCACAGGTTTATAACTCTGACCTTTGACCTTTCTGTAGTTTAAAAATAAACCACGACACGTCAGCATCATGTGACTCAGCAGGTTTCAGCAGCATCTTATCCCCCTGTTCGAATAAAATGAATGTTTAATCTTGTCTTCTCATGTTTAATATAAAATAAGGATTTCTCCGGTAGGATTTCAACCGGGCTGATCAGCAAAGAAGCGTAGAACAAAGAACTGATTTTTACCAGGCTACTGTTCTTGGTATTTTCCCTCAAAAATCAGATCTTTAGATTTTCCTTCTGGGTGATGTTTTTGACAGAAAGTTGGACCAAAAAACTGACAAATAAAATCTAGTTTATATGTAAAAATATTTGATTTTAAAGACCTGAGGGGTTCATGTTTGAGACACTTCTTACTCCACCTCACACGCAGCAGAGATGTTTGCTACCCTTGTCTTTCTGAGTTTGTGTTCCAGTTTAGGTTCAGGTTAGATGCTGGAGTCAAAGGTTTAGGTCTGGAGTTAGGGGACAGGGTTATCTGGCAAACATTAGCCCGCCAGACCAGCTGTGAGGAGAATGTGTTCAGCAAATAACAAAAACCCTAAACAACAGTCAGGAAGTCCTGAAGTGCAGCAGCAGGGAGGTTTCACGGTGGCAGAAGAGAGAAGTAGAAAATATTACATCACAACACAAAGTTTGTAGGCACCAACTTCCTTCTTTTCTTCCTGGTTCTACCCGCTGGTTTCTGCTGCGGCTCGGCTCTAAATAAACACTTTTATGGGTTTTTCAGGGTCCAGCTACTGAGTCAAGATCCCAACATGGCCGCCACACCAATCTCTGCTGAGGAGATGGAGGAACTTAGAGAGGCTTTTGTTAAGATTGGTAAGAATGTCGTCATTTCTTCCTGAGCTTGTGATGGAGGGAGGAGCATCACAGAATATAAACTTTATTCTTTATAGAGTTAGGCTTTAATTAGCTAACAAATCTATTATTAAAGACATTAATGTTTGAGAACAACTTCTGTTTGAAAAAGTTTGATTCATGCGATCAGGTTTTTAATAATCAGTTATGCTTTTATAAGAACATGTAAGAAATGCAGCTTCATCATTACACTGCAAATCATTTTACAGAAGACTGTATATAAAAGGATTAAGAGTTATAGATCGAAGGTTTACTGGACCCTTATTGGTGTTTCTGACAGGTTTTAAAATCTCAAATAGAAAAGCTTGTTCTTTTTAAGATTTAGACATACAGATTACAACATGCCAGCTGCTTCTGCATTTACACAATAAACCTACAAAATACTGAACAAGTTAAACAAAGAAACTGATCTTTTCATATCCAATTTACATAAAAACATATTTTAATCACAAAAGTTGGACTGAAAAATAACCTAAATTTATTCCGAAAGCTGGATGATTTCAGATTCGGTTTGAAAATGCTGTAGAAGTTGTTTCCTGTGACCTGTGACCTCTCTGGCTTTCAGATGTGGACAATAATGGGTTCATCAGCAAAGACGAGCTCCATGACCTCTTTAAAGCTGCCAACCTGCCCCTGCCTGGATACAAGATCCGAGAGATGGTCCAGGAGCTGATGAAGACCAGCGACAGGCTGACCTTTGAAGAGTTCACCGAGGTGAGCTTCTGCTCCGTCAGATTCAGTTTTGACTCACTCACTTTCAGGTGTAATCAAACATTTTGTGGATGTTTCCACCTGCAGATGGTCCACGGGCTGAAGAGCTCTGAAGTGGCCAAAACCTTCAGGAAAGCTATCAACAAGAAGGAGGGAATCTGTAGCGTGGCGGGAACATCAGAGCAGTCAGGCACTCAGCACTCATACTCAGGTCTGTTCCCACAACACCACAATACTGGACATAATGTGTGTGTAGGAGTGTGTGTGCTCAGATTAACAGTACATCACAGTTAATCTGATTGGAACAAGTGTGAAGACTCAAATTATACAGAAACATGTTTCTGATGTTTGGGAGAGAAATTCATCATTATTTTTAGAAAGAAGCTGAGATGTTAAAATAACTCTTTAGAATCTGTTATTTATTGTTTTTATCTCCAGCTGAGGACAAAATATTTTCTTAATTATATATTGTGATGCTAGTCCCCACCAGAGTTCAGAGTCCAGGATATTATCCTCTCTTGCTCAGTTTACCAGAGTTTAGAGTTTCCTCCTCCTCTGCCTTGGGTTCACAGGCCAGGTCCAACACGGGTGATGGGGGTGGGAGGGAATCAAACCCTTGTTGACATGTCATCCTTGGGGAGTTTAGATAAGCATGGCAGTTGAGGCTAAACCGCTGGGAGCCAATAGATAAACACAATTGATTTTCTATTGGAAAACAATAGAAAAACAATTTTTCTACAAAAAAAACCTGAAGCAGCCTTGAATTTTCTGCTGCTTTTAGTGTCTTTACTGCATCTCTGAAAGTGGTGAAAAATTCCAGTCAGCTGAATTCAGGGTCCTCCTCGCCTCTCACCATCTGGAGCTTCACCCAGATATAATCCTACATGCCAGAGGCTCACTCCTGGGCTGCAATTCTCATCAGAATCACATCCAGTTTGTGATTTATCTCCCCCAGCAACTGAGTCTGTGTGCTCCCAGCCCAGCAGAAACCTTCCCATATGCCCAACAGCCTCTCAAAGGCCCGGACTGTTGTTAGGGTTGCTTTCACTTTTCAATAGACCAAAAATCTGCCTCCGCCGATCAGCAGAAATCCAGTTATGATAAATCCAAATATTTACAAATCTTCCACATCTTCAATGGAAAGTGGTGCGAGACATATCAGGTTCCAGCTCCTTCAAGAACCACTGATGCACCCAGCTGCAACCATTCCAGTCGGACAGCTACGTTCCCCTCGTTCCATTCTTAATGTGGAAAAAATAGTGTCAATTGCGTCAATCCTACCATACTCTGGATGGTAGGATTGATGCAAAAAAATGGCTTGAAAAAGCAGCAAAGCAGGGGGTGGGGCAGGTTCAAAAGAGAGCAAAAGCATGTCCGACTCTGAAGGCTGAAGCAAAAAAAAAAGAATTAAAAAAAAGTCCCCAAGTTCAACCGTGGGAGGTTGCAGCTATAGATCACACCAATGGTATCACACCTGTGCTGATAGTTTCCACAGAACCCTGCTGCACCACAGTGATAAACCACAGTGTTGAGTATGTTCAAAAGCCTTCATAATCTATCACCTATAACACATCACTTTCTGCTAAGAGAGCAGGACGTTATATATATTTTACAGAACAAGACGAGTCAGTAAACAAGCTGTAGTGAGAGACACATCTGGCTGAAAAACATATGGTATTAAAACATCTGGTAGTGAAACATTTGGTAGTGAAACATCTGGTATTAAAACATCTGGTAGTAAAACATCTGGTAGTAAAACATCTGGTATTAAAACATTTGGTAGTGAAATATTTAGTAGTGAAACATCTGGTAATGAAACATTTGGTAGTGAAACATCTGGTGTTAAAACATCTGGTAGTGAAACATCTGGTATTAAAACATCTGGTAATGAAACATCTGGTATTAAAACATCTGGTAGTGAAACATTTGGTAGTGAAACATCTGGTAGTGAAACATCTGGTGTTAAAACATCTGGTAGTGAAACATTTGGTAGTGAAACATCTGGTAGTGAAACATCTGGTGTTAAAACATCTGGTAGTGAAACATTTGGTAGTGAAACATCTGGTAGTGAAACATCTGGTATTAAAACATTTGGTAGTGAAACATCTGGTAGTGAAACATTTGGTAGTGAAACATCTGGCTGAGGCGAGCTGCTCTGATGTGGTGTTTGTTTTTTCTACAGAGGAGGAGAAGGTGGCCTTTGTGAACTGGATAAATAAAGCCCTGGAAAAAGACCAAGACTGTAAACACGTTCTCCCGATGGACCCCAACAACGACGATCTGTTCACCAGCATTGGAGATGGGATTGTCCTCTGGTAATTAAGACTTAAAAAATGAATCCGTTGAGTACTGAAAGGTATTTTCTATGAATTGTACAGTTGGGAGCCTCTGCTTTCAAAGGCTGAAAGAAGCAGAGTGTAGCAGCTTAACGAAGTAACGAAGATTAAATGTTTAAATTAATGTAGTAATGATTTATGGTAACATTTATTTTGTGGTACAAAGTATTGTTGAGGTGAAGATGAGACTGAGGAACAAGGTATCAAAGAGAAGGTTTCATTGAAAGGAGGTCAGTGTCTGTGAGGTCAGAGATGGTGGAAACCCACATAAAAGCTTCTGTATTTGGTGTAAAACTCGATGCAATATATCTGCTAGAGTCAGAGTGGTGTTTGAGTTAAAACCTGGAGTCTTTCTCTGTAAAAGTGTTTCTTTGATTTGTCTCTGTCAGTAAAATGATCAACCTGTCTGTCCCTGACACCATTGATGAGAGAACCATCAACAAGAAGAAGCTCACGCCTTTCACCATTCAGGTGAGGACCACCTTCTCCCCACCACCTTGCTGATAAACTTCAGCATCACTGAACACCTGGTTGTTTTGGGTCCAACAGGAGAACTTGAACCTGGCTCTGAACTCGGCCTCGGCCATTGGCTGCCACATGGTCAACATTGGAGCTGAAGACCTGAAGGAGGGCAGGCAGCACCTAGTCCTGGGTCTGCTGTGGCAGGTCATCAAGATCGGCCTGTTTGCAGACATCGAGCTGAGCAAAAACGAAGGTGAGCTTCAGCAGAACAACAACATCTGGGTTTACCTGCAGCACAGAACTGGGCTAACCAAACCTGCCTTTCTACTGGTTCTGGAAGAACGACCCAGAACACAAGTCCAAATGGAAAGCAGAGACTGCAGTCTTTATTTTTAAAGACAAGTTGTTTGTTATTTTATCAGAGACATTCAGTTATTTTCATCTATAGTCCATGGGCTAGGGTGGCTCACCGTGCACCGTTTACCATCAAAGTTGATGGTCTGTTGGATAAATCATTATCTGTTGGATAAATAACCAACAAAAGCACATTTAAATGAGAAACCATGTTAGTATTTATCATTTAACACCAGATTTATGACATTTCATTCTGACATAGTAAATCTACAAGTAAGTTTGACATCCTGGAAATTCTGAACTGTGCACACAATGAGTAGGGATGTGGTGAAAAAATGGTCCCTGTCCAGTAGTAGCTACAACTTTGAGGTTGTTAACAGACCTTTTCTGAAAAAGTGGATCCTAATGTGCATGAAAAGGCTAAGTAAGTTGAATATTTAGGATCTGTGTGCTAAACTCAGATAAAAGATGAAAACTTTCATCTTCTATTGGGGTTGTGACATTTTGACCCTCTGATGACATATTTGCATATTTGTTTAATGAAATTTAATTTAAATTGAAGAGCTAATGAATATGAATCAGCTGATACCTTGTTTTTAAAATTTGGTTGGTTTATAGCAAGTTAAGTTTCCTGTATATACCTAACTTTGATGTTTTTTTATTTAACATGAAAATAGTTTCTTGCATCAATGGTAAACTTCTAATTTATGATTAAATGTGACAAAATAAATTTAAAAGGTGAAAAATAATAACTATTGTCCTGCCCCTGAGCTGTTGGCTTTAAGTAATTGAGCAGTTTAGTTGGATATCACTGTATTAATGTCTGAAAATAAGCTGCTATATAGTCAGCATCAACTATAAACTAAATCTGCCATAATGCATATTAGTTACTTATTATAAACTCATCAGTGAGTAAAAACTTTATTAGTTTTACTTTAATAATATTTCTGTATTTATTTCAGATGTAGTCAGTCATACACTTAGTTCTTATCAGTGTTTAAAAGAGGACATGTTAAAACACTGTTTAATCAAAGTTAAACATGAAACATCAAAGTTCATTACAA
>JARVGW010000136.1:22303902-22316144 GCA_031762495.1 Anablepsoides rubrolineatus
CATGTTTTTGATCTGAGTTTGTTTTACAGAATGAAATGTCTGAATGAGTGCTCATCCAAGACTGCTGATTCCATACTATTTGCCAGGGGTTGTATTAAGGAGACTCAGTAACTGATCACATCAGTATCTCTGCCCTGAAGATTTCAGGATTTATTTCCATGTGATCCAGTTTTTCTCTCTGATGATGTCACTTCCTGTGTTTTACCTCAGCCAGGCACAGGTACTTTTTCGTCCATCTCCTCCAATTGTGTTTTTCTCACTTTTGTTTTTAAGCCCCGCTCTCCTTTTTCTCCTTCTCCTCTCGCCTTGCTCCCCACCAGTCACTGTGATGAAGTGGCCAGTGAGTAGCCGTCTCTGCCGGTAATCACCACGGTAACTCATGGCAGCGCCGCGGTACTGGCAACAAGCCATCCATCACCGCCTGCGCTGCTGCAGGAAAGTGATATATCAAGATGTAAATTTTGGCCCTGCTGCTGCTGCTCATCCTCCTCTGTCTCAGAGGGGAAAAAAAGGAGGTGATGATGGAGGAGGGGGCGGTGGTAAGGTGAAGAACAGAATTATGAGGAAAAAAAGAACAAGTCAGGAAGAAGAGAGGTAAAGAGGTGAAGAAGGTGAGATGACAAAGAAGCTGCATGAAGGAAATGGACCAAAGAAAGGTAACAGGGATTAAAAAGGCCATCCAGAGGACCTACTTAACGTTTTTTTGTAACAGAGATTACAGTTTAATGATAGAAAAGAATGTGAGTAAAGAAATACAGCCATCAGTCCAATAAAGTTAGGACATTGTGTATAACATAAACAAAACTATGGTGCCAGGATCATGTCAAAACTATTGCGAGAGTAAACAAGATCTAATATCTGTATTCTATTAATTTGTGTGCACAGAATCTCGTTTACTCTTGCAATAGTTTTGTCATGATCCTGACACCATAAAAAACAGAATACCATGATTTGCAAATATTTTATATTCAATTGAATACACTACAAAGACAAGATATTTAATGTTCAAACTATTTATTAATTTTTTTGCAAATGTTCACTCATTTTGAATTTGATGCCTGCAACACGTTCGAAAAAAGCTGGGAGAGGGTCATGTTTACCACTGTGTTACATCAGCTTTCCTTTTAACAGCACTCACTAAGTGTTTGTGAACTAAGGACACTAATTGTTGAAGCTTTGTAGCTTGAACTTCAGTTGTTCAACAGTACGAGGTCTTCGTTGTTGTATTTTGTGCTTCATAATGCTCCACACATTTTCAGTGGGGGACAGGTCTGGACTGCAGGCAGGCCAGTTTAATACCTGCAGTCTTTTACTACAAAGCCATGCTGCTGTAACACGTGCAGAATGGGGCTTGGCACTGTCTTGCTTAAACATCCCTGATATAACTTTGACTTGTTCAAATTCTCTGAATCTTTTGATCATTTTATGGACTGTAGATGATAAAATCCCTAAAATCCCTAATTTTACATTGAGAAACATTCTTGAACTGTTGGACTATTTGCTCACACAGTTGTTCACAAAGAGATGAACCTCACCCCATCCTTACTTGTGAACAACTGAGCCTTTCGGGGATGCTCCCTTTGGACCTAATCATGACACTCACCTGTTCTAATTAACCTGTTCACCCAAGGAATGCTCAAAACAGGTGTTTGTTGAGCATTCATCAACTTTCCCCGTCTTTTGTTGCCTCTGTCTCAGCTTCTTTGGAACGTGTTACAGGCATCAAATTCAAAATGAATGAATATTTGTAAAAGAAACAATAAATTGTATCTGTTTGAATGATAAATGTCTTGTTTTTGTAGTGTTTTTAAGTGAATATATGTTAAAAAAAATTGCAAATTATTGTATTGTTTTTATTTACAGTATATTTTACACAACATCACCAACTTTATTGGATTTTTTGTTGTACAAGAGAGGATAAAAGGAAGTAAAAGTGGAGGAGAAAAGCCAAACACTCCTTTGACTGTCATCCTAACTTGAAGCAATTTAAGAGTCACACACAGACAAATTATCCTTCATTACCTCACACTCAAACAAAGGCTGGTTTTGTTGCTGACTTTAGTTATTGATTTCAGGACCTCAATTTAAAAAATAAAGCCTAATCAACAACATGGCCTGATATTAAACTTTTATTGTCTGGGGAAATCAAAGTACTACCTGTAAACTGATAAATGATGTTCCATGACCAACTGATGTTGGTCATGGTTAAAAGATTTTGTATTTAGATACAAATCCATCTATTTTTAAAGTATTTTCTGTTCAGTCTGGGTTTACCATAAACTGCTTCATGATTCTTTGTTGTGTTGTATTTTTTTCCATTGGATAATTGGATGGATGAATGGATGGATAGATGGATGGATGGATGGATGGATGGATGGATGGATGGACTGTTGGATGGATGGATGAATGGACAGACGGTTAGATGGATGGATGGATGGATGGACAAACGGTTGGATGGATGGATGGTTGGATGGATGGATGGATGGATGGACGGACAGTTGGATGGATGGATGGACGGACAGTTGGATGGATGGATGGATGGATGGATGAATGGATGGACTGTTGGATGGATGGTTGGATGGATGGATGGACGGACGGTTGGATGGATGGATGGATGGATGGACGGACGGTTGGATGGATGGACTGTTGGATGGATGGATGGATGGATGGATGGATGAATGGATGGACTGTTGGATGGATGGTTGGATGGATGGATGGACGGTTGGATAGATGGATGGATGGATGGATGGACGGACAGTTGGATGGATGGATGGATGGATGGACGGACGGTTGGATGGATGGATGGATGGATGGATGGACTGTTGGATGGATGGATGGATGGATGAATGGATGGACTGTTGGATGGATGGTTGGATGGATGGACGGACGGTTGGATGGATGGATGGATGGATGGATGGACGGACGGTTGGATGGAAGGATGGATGGATGGATGGACGGCCGGACGGACGGACGGACGGTTGGATGGATGGATGGATGGATGGAGATGTCAATGCATGTTTAAAGCAAATATGTTGTTTTTCTCTGGCAGTTGTTTTCCCTCCTGATGTAACCTGGACTCAAACCTGCAGCTTCAGGATGATGAGACAGCAGCACTGACCGCTGAGCTACTATTAATCCACACAGTTCACTGTGATCTCTCAGCCTGCAGTATATACACAAACACTCACAAAAACAACCAACACTTTACATTCTGGTCATAAAAGTAGAAACCTCATTAAAACATTCTTTTGTATACTTTGCCAAATACAAAGAGAACTGACTGCAACACCTCTAACTACTTTTTTTTTTCTTTTTTTTTTCTGTAAAAAAAAAAAAAAACCTCAGTAGACATGAACTAAATATTAGAAATATTAGTTTCTTAATTTCTTCATCATCAGTGTTTTTTTTTTCCCCTTCTTTCTTTTTTTTTTTCTTTTTCCCTTTTTTTTGTGCAAGAAAAAAAAACACCTCTAACTACTTAATGTAGTTATAAATTTAAGATAAGAGGTTGGTCAAGGTTCTCTTGGAACTAGGATTTTCTGCTCAGCTTTTTTTTTTTATTGTGAAAAAACTAGAAAAAAATGAACATGTTTCATCTTTCAGCCTCCTCTATTATTTCTACCTCAACAAATAACTCACAGTTGATAAAATGATCTTATTGTCTTTCTTTTAGCTGTTTCAATGCATCAGCTACAAAAGTGAAACTCATTTTCACCTCACATACAGACAGTTAAATATACCTCACAAACACAACATCTTCAGCTGCTGTGGTGGAGTTTGGACTAAAATAAAAATATATCAGAACATTCAACCCTGAGGATCAACAATCACAATAAACAAGAGTCAGAAAGGGAGTAAACATGTTTAAAGCATGTTGCCTGATAGTTTTACTGCAGGAGTTTAAGTTTAAAAAAAATCTGCAGAATTTTACCAGAGATCACTGGTTAAAATGATTATTTTTCATTTGAACTTTTCAGGCTGGATGAAACTTACTGTTTATAGAACATTTGTGTGTTTTGACCTTTCAGATCTCAGCATGGTATAAAACCCACTAATCTTATTAAAGTGGTGAGGGAAGTCATGTTTACAAAGAGCCTGAGGTCTGGACAGGATGACTCAGACAACAAAAATCTCATTTGACAAATGAACTGAAGAAGCTTCCTGATAAAACAGATGATTCTAATCACTCTATAAGTCTCATAAATGCCTGAAACTCCAGATGGATTTAATAGTGTTGACGGTCAGATTAACATAAACTTTTGTTTGAGTTTGTGTGTGAGTAACTGTGTGCACAAATTACCAGAGTTAAATTAACTCCATCTCCTCAATCTGCTCCAAAAAAAAAATCTAAAAACACTCCTGATTAATACACCCCATAAAGTGGAAGAGCAGCCATGGTCTGAAACGTTACCATAAAGCTGGTCCAAACGAAACAATCTGTTATTATCCAGGTGGAGATGATTAAAAAAAATATCCAGCTTTCATCCGTTTATAAGTGGAGCCAAAACTGAGGACTGAAGACGACTAAAAAACACAACAAACATTATACAAGTTTTGTTTTTAAAGTGACCCTAAGTTCAAATTTATAAACTGTGTTTTACTGAGATCCATCTGTGATTTTAGAGATTCTGATTTACCTCTCTGTGTTTTCTAGGATTTATTGTGCAAATGAAAATCCTGCAGAAGTACAAAAAAGTAAAAAAATAGACATACAACATGGAATGTATCAGTACCTAAACATACGATGATACTCATATATAGTATTCATTTATTTGTCTTATTGTATAACCCAGAATCTACTTTTAATGTTGTTATAATTCATTAATTGTTCGATTGAACACATGTTCTACAACTTAAGTTCCACTAAAAGCATTCAGGACTACAGGCTAGTGATGGACTTCCAGCTTTTCTCTGGATCATTTCACTAAAAAGATCCCAGACAGGAGCTGAAGTCCTCATCATCATTCTGAGGCTTTGTCAACACAAACAGAAGTTTTTATTAAAGGAACTTTTAATTTATAGTTATAAAAAATATCCTCATATGTCTAACAATGTTTCTAGAAAAGATCCACACAACAGCACTGGGAATGACCCAAAACCAAAATGACCAATGGCAGGCCATTGAAAAAGACCAGAACAAGGTGTGGAGTGTGTGCATAAAACATTGTTATGACTTCATCGCTTTCAAAAGGTTGGATTTTAATTATCTGCCCAAAAACACAAAGAGATGCTTCAACATGTTTTTAGTCTGGAATTCATTTTCAAAAATAACCATTTTGAGTTTAGGTCAGAGTTTGAATGTGGACACAAGGCTTTTACATAATCACACAAACCATTCAGTCCCAAAACATCTAAAGAAACTTAAATCATGATATAAACATCTATTTACAATCAAGCTTTTTTCTTTCTGTTCTCATATAGAAGCAGCGTTCTTTGAAAGAATGCACCTCTCCAGCTGCCTGAGCAGTTACCAGAAGAGAGGATCATTAGAGTAAGTCTAGTGTCTCAGAATCTCTACATCACAGTCAGCATTGTTCCAAAATCAACAATGAAGCATTTTATTCATCTGAAAGCAGAACCTAAAAAGCTGTCATGCTGAAGTAACCACACAGAGACCTGAAAACACCAGAGCATAGAGAGAAAAGTCCAACTTACTGCAGCAGCTCAGCTCGGATGGTTTCTGTGGAGACAAACACACAGGCAGAGGTTTTCATTAGATTTTAGCTTCTCATAATGAAGTAAAGTGAGATGTGTTCAGCTGTTAGCATGACATCATCTCAGCCCTCCCAGTCCCTGAAGCAACACACCGACTCTCTGAATGTTAATGCGCTGATGGAGGAGCTGAGTCTCCAGTGAAACCACAGGACGATTTATTGCATCCTGAGGCGCATGTCTGCACACACACACACACACACACACACACACACACACACACACACACACACACACACACACACACACTGAGCACCAGCTGGGCAGTGATGACCTTTCTAAATAAAGGGTAAGCAACAGAAACCAGCAGAGAAACAAAAGCAGTAAAAGTATTGAAAGAAACAACAAAAAGCCCACAGAATACAGCTCTGAAACCTTCATCTGTATGACAACATAAAGCAGAAATCTTCATCATCTGTATGACAACATAAAGCAGAAATCTTCATCATCAGTATGACAACATAAAGCAGAAATCTTCATCAGTATGACAACATAAAGCAGAACTCTTCATCATCAGTATGACAACATAAAGCTGAACTCTTCATCATCAGTATGACAACATAAAGAAGAAACCATCATCTGTATGACAACATAAAGCAGAACTCTTCATCAGTATGACAACATAAAGCAGAACTCTTCATCATCGGTATGACAACATAAAGCAGGCCGATAAGTAGATGTGTTGTTTTAGCCTAAACTGTAACAGGTTTAAAGTATCAAAACCATTACTAATTAGCAAATGAAACCAACAAATCCTGACATTTAATACTGAAGATGCATTCATCAAATAAAAGGGAAAAAATACTTCATTTACTTAAAGTAAAAACCAGAAAACCAGGACCTGGTTCAGAACCAGGTGTCTGATGTGTGAAATATAAACTGAGGGAACTAAGACCAGTGCAAAAACACAATAGTAAAATCCTTTTAGCTGTGACACAATAAGAAAATAAACAAAAAAAAACAAAGTAGATATGAAAACTAAAGAACCCAAAAACTACAACTTAACATTTTATTATTAGTCAAAGAAATACAAAAATGTTTTTATTTTTTGTCAAAGTATCAGCCTGATGTGGTTTGAGGTGCGTTTTTGACTTTTTAATCAGAATAATGTTTTGCTTATTTATGAAAGAAGCAGGACTTTAAACTTTTATTGGATTTATCTGTTTGTTTGTTTCCTGGATATCTAAATTTTTATCAAAACATTTACTTTCGAACACCAGGACTACTTTTCTGATCATGGCTGTCACGTTTTACTTATGTTATTTATTTGAAGTAATAAAAATGCTTAAATCAAATGGTCAAAATGCAGGTAAAACAGTGATGCTGAACTTGTGTTTTATTTTTCTAATATGATTTCTGTTGATCTGACAAACATCCTGGACATATTTCATAAAGTCTTACAGCTGAACAAGTCAACTTTTTGTCTTATTTATTTATAAACTTTATTCATTTCATAAAACAAAATTATATGTACAATAAAAACTACAAATCAAAATGAAATGAAAGGCAGCAGAGAGAAGAAAAATATCCTATAATACAATTTATAAGTTTAAATCATTTACTGTAGAAATAAATGAAAAGGAACCAGTTTTAATGACATTGCAGCATTAAATAAATCAAATGGTGAAATAAAGAGTGACTGTCTGCTGTTTAATGTTCAGCCAAGTGAAGAGTGCAGCCTGTCGCTGCCAGAGAGACCCATATGGCAGGAAGAGTCCAGCCAAGACTGGACTGAACTGCTCCAACTTTCCAGCAGCTTCTCTCTGCATCCAGACTGGTCCAGTATGAGGTCACAGGGTGGGTCTGGACCTCAAAAGACCAAAGATGACTGACAGATTTTTTTGTACAATATATTTTGTCCCAGACCCTGCTGTCCAAATAATTAATATCAGACCTGGGTTTTATTATTAGAATAAACCTAAATACACCTTGAGAACCAATCTTAAGCAGGTGGGAACAATATACTGTATACTTGTGCATCGCCAGATAAACAACAATCACGGAGTAAACATAAAAATCATAAAAAACAGATCATTTTGTGTACAAATTAAAGTGGAAAAAATACTAACGACTCCAACATTGTGATTAATGTCTTCAGGAAGTGTTTCTGCTCTTTTGTACACAAGGCTTATAGGATAGGCATGTCCACTAATTAAGCACTCCTTAGGTTCAGCTGTTAAACCGAGACAGCACCTAAATCATGCAGGACACCGACCTTTGAGGACTGATTTTGGACACCACTGGCTTAGGGTGTATTCACATCTGACACACCAACTTTTTCAGCTGAATCTGGTTCTAAATGTAGGTAAAACTAAGTCCATGCTGTTTTCTGGTAGGAAGAAGATCCCACCAGTGGCCTCATTTCTTACCACATTCGATGGTACCCCCATCGAGGGGGTGGTCTCTTACAAATATCTGGGAGTTATTATCGACAATAATCTTTCTTTTGCCATGCACATTTATTCCTTCATTAAAAATTGATGATGCAATTGGGCTTCCTTTACAGGAATAAACTTTGCCTCTCGTTGGCTGTTAGGAAGTGGCTCATCACTGCCATCTTCCTTCCCATTTTGAATTTTGGTGATTTAATTTATATGAATGCCCCAGTACCTTCACTTCACCTCCTGGACGCAGCTTATCATGGAGCGTTAAGGTTCATGACTAGTTGTCAGTTCTCAACACATTGTTGTACCCTACTGTCTTTGACTGGTTGGTTTCCATTGGCTGTCAGGAGGCGTATCCACTGGCAGTGTTTTTATCTATCTTGGTCTTTTACCCACTTATTTGTGTGAGTCTCTGATGAGGAAGAAGTGTGGCAAGCGGGGCCTTCAATCACAAAACATGTACCTACTGTCTGTTCCTAGGATCAGGACAAACTTTGGGAAGAATGCATTTAGCTATGCAGCCCCTTCCACATGGAATAACCTGCAAAATGATCTGAAATTACAGTCACTTGTACCTATAGGCCAGTTCAAATCAACCTCACATGAGCTTTATCTACCATCACTGACCTGTCAATGCTAGACATATGTTTTATGAAATTAAGTACGCTTTGAGCTGTTTTTATGCTATATGTTTTGTTTTTATTTATTTTCTATATGTTATGTTTTTATTTGATATATTCTTATGTGACTGGATATGTTGTTTTTATGATGTTTTGTTTCTCCTTCACCTTTTCCTTATGGGTGTCTCTGGTACCCACCAGGCTGACATTGTAAATAAGAAGTTTTTCTTAATGTTTTGCCTGGTTAAATAAAAGGTTAAATAAAAATTAATTAATTAATTTAAAAAATCTGGTCTGCTTTAAATGGACCTTTTTATGCAGGTGTAAATACAGTCATTTAAACCCTGATGCTGACAAAACAACCTGACAGAGACTCATTTTGAGGTGGTCTTGGTCCACTTCCAAACAAACTCTGGTGCAGTTAGCTTTAGTTTGCTTCTGGTGTGAATACAAACCAGCCTCAACCAACTACAGGAAGCATGCTCCTTTTTGGACTTCACTGTTGCTAATCAACATAGTAAAATTAGCCCCCCAGTGTTGCTAATGCTAACACTGCACTACAAACAAGCCGTTGTGAGTCAGAGAACACAGAGCATCTTGTCTCCTTTAGATTGCGGCACACATTTCACAACACCATCCCAAAATTAGAAGTCCATCATCGCAAAACCTCCACTGAATGAGCTGCTCTTGATATTCTTAATAGTCAGTTGTATTAACAGAACCATCTTTATTTCCTGGCTGTGCTGTCCTGCCCCAATCATTTCTCTTCAATGGGATCAATGACAGTCACCTGCATGGCTTTGTTTATAAATTATAGTCCACTTGCAAAAAGCACAATGTGAATGCAAACTGCACCAAAGGAAAAAAACCTAAGTCCGCAATTTGGTCCAGACCAAACAAGTGGACCAAAGGACTTTCCTGGTGTGAATACACCCTTACTGTTGACATAAAATCTATGATTTGATTGGCAAATGGTCATAAACTTTGCTACACTGAGACAAAGAGGAAACAGCTGAGCTTTAAGATCAGTAATGTTGTGATAAACTTCAGTCAAGTTCACTTCTCACATTTCAGAGCGAGCTGCAGAGAAACACTGAAAATAACCTCCATCCATCAACAAGAGAACAGGTGACAAATATTAATCAGTCTGAATGAATCAAGCCATCAGTAATGATTAAAATGTGTAGAGAGCAGGTGATCAGGCTGCAACAGTTCATGGATTTGTCATCGCAATACAAACATCATAAACAAATGAACCACAGCAGAGTTCTTATCGGAGAGGATCCACATTTTCTCTTTTAGTTATGAATTGTCATGATAAACAAAATGTAGAAGAAGATACTATCTAAAGCATTCCACGCCAAAGCAAAGCAAAAATGTTTTATAGCAGAAGAAAAAGAAGAACTGTTTTAAATCAGCTGTAAGGAAAAGTTGTTTTTAATTTATCCTTGGCAGCTGTGATGACAGAGAGGTGGATGTAAGGGTCGAATATGTTTATTAGGTCAGTTATTAACTGTTTTAGGTTTAAAAGATGGCATTTGGTATAGTTGTGTTTTGATCATTTTGAATCACTGGTATGTGGGATGATCATTTGAAATATTTGCACAGAACTATTGTTTAATACCAAGACATAATTATCAACCAGTAACAATTCTATTAGCTGCTTTCTTGCTGGGTGGTTCATTTAGAACGTGCAGAACAGAATTTAAACGCAGCCAACACCACGATCCAAAAGCTGCATAATGACTGGGTTGAAACTGCAGCAGACAAATGAGTTTTCTTCATGAATATGATGCAGGATGATGCATTTCCATTCACGCCAGAAGAAAGAGACAAAACTGAGTCAGACGTGTTGATCTCATTAGAATAAATTGATTAGTGCACATGTTTCCAGGTTCTGAAGACAAACGTTCAGGTCTCCACAGACCAGCCTTTCTATTCATCACAAAGAGCTGCTGTTGGCCCCTCACACTAAACACACACACTAATTGTGTGTGTTGCGTGTCTTTCCTCTTTATGGCCTTCTGTGTTGCGTTGATCAATCACTGTGTGCTGCAGAGTGAGCAGGGAGGGCGGCTGGTGGGGTTATGTACCCACATCCCACCTATTGGCACCATCCGTGTTCCAGCAGGCCCTCCTATAAATCACAGGTACTGACACCGAGGAGGAGGACGACAAAGCTATTTAACTAAATACTCTGCTCAAATCTGTTCAGGCTGTTACAGTTTACACCAAATAAGACAAAAACTCATGTTGCTCCAATTAAAACCTTTTAAACAAGAAAGACAACAAGTAAGCATTCGATAATGTAGAGCAGTGGTTCCCAACCTCTTTAGACTCCTGAGGCATTTTGTCATACCACTAGTACCCCCTCTGTCAAACATAATGATGATTCTCCAAAACTATAATGTACAACAACTGATTATTAAATGAAAATGATTTATTTAACCCCCTAAAACGTTTAATTCTCAGATATTTTATTCTTTAAAAAACAAATTAAACATAAAGATAAAAATGTACCCCAAAGTGTACACGTACCCCTGGTTGGGAATCACTGATTTAGAGCAGAAGCACTGAAGGTTTGACTAAATCTTACAAATACCTGTGTCTCAACAACCAACACCTGTTCTGATTACATCACCTTATGGCCCTTTTCCACTTGCACCTCTACAGCATGGTTTTACTTGGCTGATCTCTGTTCAGCATGGTTTAGGTGGGTTTCCATTACACTTGAGTAACAGCTCTAGTGGGTGGGTTCATTGTGAAGTTGGGCGTTCCCAGAGTCCAAAAATTGATGCCACATACAGTACCTTACCAGCTGGTGACAGCTATGCTCCATTAAGCTATTTAGCCAACATTAAACACAGTAGAAGACCCCGAAAACATACAAAAATGGAGGACATGGTAGTGTTGTTATTACAAATGGTGGATCAGGTTGTTGTGAGATTAGCTCTTGTGATGCAACCAGTGAGCCCACCCCTAACCAATCAGTGACCAACAGTCTTCTAATGTCATGTTTTCAGGTAATCAGATGAACATCTAGTAATGAAGTTCTGTCCACTGGTTCATGAAATATTTTCCTAACAGGACAGACAAATCTGAGTTTAGTCTTTCTTGTGATTTTAAAGTGGCCACCTGGAGTCTATTCAATGATTGTTTCTGCATTTCTTTCCCATTTATGCAGAGGTTTGTGCAACAAACACTTGAAATCCATTCAGTAAAAAGCTGAAAAGCTTTAGTTTCAGGTAAAGACAAGAGAAACTAACCTGGGGTGTTGTGGAGTCCTTTCAGACAGAAGCAGCAGCCTGAACTCTCAAAGAAATATAAAATTCTGTTTTCTATTGGTTCTGATTGGTGTTTTATCTGAACTCCAATGAGGACAGAGAGTGTGATATGTATGGGGCGCCAAGTGTAAAATGAAATGTTTAAAAAAGCTACTAACAGATTTCTCATTATTTAGCTCATCGCCAAGTGTAAAATTAAATGTTTAAAAAAGTTACTAACAGATTTTTCATTATTTAGCTCA
>JARVGW010000136.1:22330569-22341291 GCA_031762495.1 Anablepsoides rubrolineatus
TCCCCGGGCCAGGATTTGAACCAGCAACCTTCTTGCTGAGAGGCATCAGCTCTACCAACTGAGCCACCGTGCCGCCCTGGTGTATGATGCAGAGAATATTTCACAATAAAAGTATCATCTGATGCAGTCGAGACTAACTACTGGGGCTGAATGTGTAAAGTTTCACTTATGATCTGAGAAATTGATTTTATGTTTTATTAATCCCAATAATTTAGTACAATGCTCTTCAAATGGCTGGACAACTCTGAGTTTTGAGTAGATTGTTTATGATATTTTCTGGGGGAGTGGAGCTCTGGACCCCCTTTTAAACTGCTTCGGTCCACAGCTGCTCGTTAACATGAACAGGTGTTCCTCGTTGCTACATTAATTATACTGTCGTCTGTTTTAAATGGTCAACCTGGTTTCTAAAGATTAAAAAAAACATCAAAGACAAAATTATTTCATTTGGTATGTGATTGTAAATTAGCAGTGACATTTAGACAATACAAGGGGCACCACCTGATTGCCTAGGGCACAGAATTGGCTTGGGCCAGCCCTGGGTGGGATGGTCCAGACCCCTGACATGCAGGTCTTGCTTTTACAGTTTTAGTTTATTTTTTAGCAGCCAGTAAAACAAGAAGTCTGAAGTAAATCCTGGTCTGAGGGGGTCTGGTGCAAAGTGTAAAGAAGTAAAACGACCAGATGAATGCAGGCTTTGCTTTATTTCTCAGTGTCCGCAGCATGAGGCAGCTGCCAGGACTGTTCCTGCACCGTCCTGAGGACTGAGACACACAGAGCCTCTCGCTGAGCCATGAGCGCCGGTGGGGGCTTCTCTGGTGAATAATTCCTCCTGTGCACGGTGGAACACAGCCTAATACTCCCACCGTATCTGAAAATACCGCCACAATTAGCAGCAGACGTCCCCATTGAGCTCTGCAGCGTGGGGTCAATTAGTGATTGTGAGGTGGTGTGGCAGAATCTGCAGAAAAACACGAGGAGGATGGATAATCGCATTACAGAAGCTAACAGGCTGCTGTTTGCCTCGCGGTGTAATGAGATGCAGGACAGGAGGCTGAGGAGGAAACAGGATCTGTGTGTCTGAGCTGAACTAAAGAGGTCAATTTGTTTTGTTTTCTACTCATCAACAACACAGAGACCTGCAGAAAATCTACAAAACCAATCCCCTCAGAACCCACAGAAGCACAACAGAATCAGGAAACTGGTGGCTGATGGGCCGGCTCCTTTTGTTTCAGACAGCAGCAGCGTGGTGTCCATTTATTTAAACACTTTTATAAACCTTTACACCTGCATCAGTTAGCATATAATTTAAGTCATTTGTGAGAACAAACAGCTGCTGTTAGTTCAGCTCAGTTTTGTTGAAATAACCCTTTAATTGAAAACTTAAAGGCTTAGTTGGTGTAGAGATTTTAAGATGGCAGGACTCTGCTGTGATTGGTTGTTCGCTCATAAATCTGATCAAAATGAGTCATGACGCGTTTCTCCAAATTGAGTCTGGATTTACCAGCTTTTATGTGAATTTTATATTTTATAGTTGAATGCACATCATTTATTGTTTCAATAAAAAACAAATCCACATCCTTTCATTCTGTTTGTTCTGATTCAGGTGAAATACAATGGGTTCTACTTTTATTTAACAAGATTGTTATTCATAAGCACAATATTCATACCATATTCATATTTTTTATTGGGTTATTTGTCTACAATTTTGCGTGTTAGCAACCTGTTTTCCTGAGTAAAATCTAACAGTGTTTTAGGTTAAATAACCTGTCTGAAAGGTTGGAATATAAAGTCCAACCGTTCTGGTTCAGGACGTCTGATCTGGGCTCTACAATGTGGAAAATGTGACGAGAATCACAGATTTGAATGTTAAAACTGGAATTTTATTACAAATATTGTTGCAGAATCTGGATGTTTTTTAACAAACTACACATTTTTTCATACTTTAAAACATCTTAATAAACATTGTTACATTGGTTTAGATGAAGTGTTTATAAACTGGTTAAGCTGCGTATTAAAGGCTCCAGAAAACAATAGGTTGACAACAAAACTACAGAAACATATTAGAGTAATGATTCTCAGATAAATAATACAAATAATATTTATTATTTTAAATGTATTATACAGTAAATATTTAGCTTGAATTACTTTAAATTTATAAAACAAAAGACTTCATATAAATTTCAGAAAGCAACTTTTCTCTTTTATTTTTAGATATATTTTAGTAAGAACAATAGTAAAGTTTTTTTTTAATCAATATAACTGAACCATTTCTCTCTGCCTTTGTTGTTGTTGGAAGAACCAATCCAGACAAAAGGTTTGTTATAACCTGCTGTTTCAGATGACCTCAGCTGTTAGTGATGATCAGCAACAACAAACAGAACCTGATCTGCCTCTCAGTCCCTCTCTCCTGCATCAGTTCTGCATCTGTTGGATGTGAGTGCACAAGACATAAATGGATGTCAGGTTACACTCTAACATCTCAAACGTGTTTATCCTGCAGCTGCCACACCCAGCGTATAGCTCATGTCCTGTTTCGTGTGTTGGTTTAAACCAAATGAAAACCTCAGCATCCAGAGGCAGCATGTCAGACTGAGACTCTACAGTCATCCTGTCAGCTCCTGATGGCTGTCTGCCTGCAGGAAACACACAGACTGACTGTTTTCCTGTCACTCAGTCACTGAGGGGCCAATGTTACACTCTCACAATCATCTAATCACATTTTGACAAATTATTAAGCATTACTCAACAAAAGGTGTGAAAACTAACAAACTGAACCAACACCTGACTGGACCACTTACTCAGTATTTACAAACATACTAAACAAAACTGGTTCTGGCACCAAGAGGAACACAGAGATGTCAAAAGTATTCATATTCATTACTTAAGTAGAAGTATAGGTTTTAAAAGTTTTTTGGAAGTCGAAGTATCAACTCAAGCTTTTTACTGAAACATTTGTAATTAACTGACTAGATTACTTGTTTCAGCCATGATCATCTTCATACTACATCTGCATACATACAGTCTGTCCTGCTGGAATGTGATGTGATTTGTGTCATACAGGTGTGATGGAGTTCAGGATGTCAGAATGGTTTATATTTACACTTCTCATCCAAACACAATCAAACTCATTCAGTCCATGGGCTCCATGTATCTGGATAGATTTTTATTCTTTTTTTTTTTTTTAACAATGAAAAGATGGAATAAAAACAAGTCAAAGTGAAATAGAAATGAAATTTTTAAAAAGTAAGGAGTAAAAAGTACAGATAATTGAATTAAAATGTAAGGATTAAAAGTAAAATGTAGGCTGAAAAATAATTACTCCACTAAAGTATAAATAACCTACATTTCTACTTAAGCACTGCTACTTTTTTATTTATTTATATATATATATATATATATATATACTGTATATATATATAATTTTCTCAAGTCTTCCTTCATTGTTGACAAAACCTGCTCAATTCTCAGTTATTTATTTCAAATAAAAGCCATTTATTGAAAGGTTCTTCATGGTTTGGTTTGATTTCCCTCCTCATCAGTTTACAGCGGTGTTCGTTACCAACCCTCCCTGATGCTGCAGCTGATGTTGCCGCGGTGACGGGTTTCCAGCAGCTGTGCGTGCTGAGCGTCAACACGCTGAGCTGAAACTAGGAATGAACAATGCTTCACTTTTCAAAACAACAAACCAAACATCAGAACAGTTGTAACGTCACATGATGCCGAACGGATTCTGAAACGCAGGTCTGCGCTCAACATAAACAAAGCTTCCTCTGCAGAGAACCAATTACAAGCGTTTCATGACAAAGCAACTTTAAGATGATTGAAGCCTGTGGCTGTGAATAAATCTGAATCAGACAAGAGAAGACGTATAGCAGTGGTGTCCAAAGTCTTCCTCAGTTTGCCATCAAGGTCTGCAGAGGCCTACTAATCAAGCACTCCTTAGGTTCAGCTGTGTTGAACCAGGGCAGCTCCAAAAACATGCAGGACACCGGCCCGAGGACCGACTGACGTATAGTGTTAAAAAACAGAGGAGAAAAAGATCTGTCAAGAATAAATCTGGAGGATCAAGCAGATCATTTCTTAAATACAGAGCTCTGTTTTCTAAACCTGTCAGGTAAATGTTTGAACCTGACTTTAATCTGCCTCCATGATGCAGCCCAAACATCTCAGAAAAATCATCGTTCAGCTCAACCATCATCAGCCATATGAGAAAAGATTCTGCAGCTTTTCTTCCTACTTTATAAATATGTGTGTGACCAATGGGCATGTTGGACAGGATGAAGAAAAAGAAGCACCTGAACTGAAACCAAACTTTGATATTTTCTCAGAGCGTCTGCAGCTGACAGCAGGTGATAAATGTGAGCAGAACCAGGACAAAGGAGGTTCTGTGCTGCTGAGGGGTCGTCAAGGTGACTCCAGAGCAAGGGCATCTCCCCCTCCTCCTCCTCCTCCTCCTCACACAGATGTTGGACAGGTGTGGACTGAGGAGAGTCTTGTTGTTGACTTTCTTCCTTTCTTCCTGCTTTAAACATACTTTAATAATAGACCAGACCGATCCCACCTGATTCCTGTCATTGTTTGGTGTTTCTGCTCTCTGAAGAAGAAGAAAACCAGGATCTGCTCTGAGGCTGAGCAGACACCTCATCTTCATCATCATCAACTTCAGCAGCGCTAATAGAAAAAATACTCTTCATCATTCCGCTCTCCAGGTTTCCTTGGCGCATTAAATGTGAATAACACACACGCGCGCGCATACACACACAAACACACGCGCGCGCACACACTAACCGAACCGAGCGGACCTGCCTTACCGGGTCAGAGGCAGGAGATCCGGCGGGAAGCGGGTCGGTAAAGTCCCGGAGCTGGAGCTCCAAATCCTCCGTGTGCTGGTTCTGAGAGGCTCTGAAGCATCTGAGAGGAGAACCGAACCGAACCGTGAGCTGCTGCTGCTGCTGGAGGAGGAGGACCGACAACCCGAGGGCGCGTGACCGACAGACGTGCACGTCAGGTCGGCGTGTCAGCGGGTACCGACCGGTGGAGAGCGACCAGAACCAAACACTGCCTGTAGTTATTTAAAACTGTTAGTTATTTTTATTACCTGGTAAATGACATCTATATTTTATAATAAAAAATAATTAATTAATTTCTCTGAGTCCACTATAGGCGAGAGCGGGGTAGTTATCACACTCTAAATAAAAAAAAAAGTGCTTTGCTTAGTCAATCTAATTTTAATGTGTAATGGATGAAATAGAAGAAACGTATCCTTCTCAAGAGGAGTTATTTAAAATGATATGCACTACCAAACATGACTTGTGCAATTATAATGAGAAAAATTTAGAATGAGGTTTTTTAAAAAAAAATATTACTTTTAATACAATTTTTACATTAACAATGTTTAGTTGATAAAAAAAAAACATTTTATATAGGTAGCAACATCTTATTTGCCATAAACTGATAAGACTTGTCAAAAATTAGAATAAAAAAACAGATTCAAGTTGCCTGCATCTGACCAGAATAGAGCATTCAGTCATTGTCTGCATCACAGTTCTGACAGATTTAAAGAGGCTGGCAGGCACCAAATGGACCAATTTCATCCCCAGAATCCTCTGATTGACCTCTTTTTTGTAGTAGACTATCTTGCCAGTGTTTGATAATTGATATTAAAGTTCTTTGCTGTACTTCAGATAGATTTGTGTAGCAGTTTCATGGTGCAGATTTCCCTGAGCATCACATCAGGTGGTGTCTGGTCATAAATGGTCATGTGACAACCAACCCCATCAGGAATTTTTTTGCTAGAAGTTGTGCTAGCAAGCACATGTTATAGCAAAGGGGAAAAAATAACATTCTAACTATAGCTCTGCCTTTTTACTTTCAAATGGCAATAAGTGTTTAATTCTAAATACACTGTTTAAAGGCAATTCAAAATGATCACAAAAATAATCAAACGTTACATTAGGGTGTGAAAAACACCTCTCATCTCATGGAAAGATGTCACACTGCTATAATAAAAACGTAGCTAGTCTGTGACAACGTTTTTGGAAACTAACATGCAAAAAATGTTGTAACAGCGTTTTCTATAGGAGAAAAGATTTAGCAACTGTGACAACCAACCCTGCTCTCCCCTACCAATGATGTTTTTACCAGAGTCAATTTACCTGTTCAAGATGGCTGCCACAGCTAATAAACTGCTTATAGATCAGTTTTACTGATAAACGCAAGTAAAACCTGGTGTGGTAGTAGCTGACAGTCATCCTCAACACACTGATGAACTGTCAACTGTCTGTTAGCAAAATATCTCATGAACTAATGTTTGGTTTTAGGGCATGTTGAGCACAAGAGCCCACATAAAGTTTAACCAAAACAACAACAGAAGATGGTTTTAGTTTAAATATCTTGGACCTGAAGGAGCAGCAGTCTACGACTGAAGAGAGAGAGGTTGAGGTTTGGTGCTGAGATAGAAACAGTGAATATCTTACCTGTTGTAACTTTTTGAAGAACCTTAATTTAGAAAAAAAAATAGTTTAACTTTTACTGAAGTTAACTTTAGTTGAAGACCAAGACACATTTTAAAATAATTCACCACTCTTTAAGCACAAAGCAAACATTATTTTATAAACTTTGACATCATGATCAGTTTTATATTCATTTATTTTTTGGCATAAACATTATATTACAGGAATTCCTGCCTGCTGCTGTTTGCACTTCTAACTATGAGATTTTTTTATGCAAATAAATCACATAATGGAAAAATAAAAGATTTATAAAATATCATTAAGATAAATACATTGTTTTAAATGCTTTTAAATCCTCCTTTTTCACGTTTAAATCATTCAGTTGAGGGTTTATATAAAGTGGAACTGCAATGATTTGCTCTGAATTCTTCCTTATTGGAACTCTTCCACCTATTTTCTGAGGTGTGTGTCAGATCAACTCGTTTTGATGCTGTCCCTTTATCCCCTATACATCTTCTCTATCCCCAATCATATAGCAGCACAGAAATATTTTATTTACAAATAAATTAAAAGATGTCAACATTAATTTAAACTTTTCTACACTCCTAGAGACTCCAAGTACACAACAGAATGTATTTAATGGCTAAAAAGTACATTTTGCATGATATGCCCTCTTTAAAAATCCACAACAGGTAATAAATACTAGCAAACTGAAAAGTTTAGTGTTTACCCCAACAATTAGATTAAAAATTATTTTAGTGTAAAATGCTGTTTGCTTGTTTTTCACAGGTCTATAAAATAATTGAAAAAATAAATAACTAAAAGTAAAAATACCTTAACAGAAAATGACTTTGGTAAAAACTGATGACAGTACTTTAGTAAAAGTCATAAAATCTCAAAGAAATAAACTGGTTCCATAAAGCAAGTTGAATTAATTGGGCAGTAAAATAATTTACTTTTAAAGAAAATATGTACATTGCTTCATATTTACTAGCTTTAGTGGAAGCAGTTGCCATGACTTGGTTGAGTAAATTCAACACTTCATTTTTTAGAGAGCATAAACAACTCCTTTAGTGATGAGTTCAGATACATTTATTTTTGTAACAAGTAACCAGATGTTAAATTTTAAAGTAAAGAAGTAAAAGTATCATTTTTGGGTTTTAAAAGTAACAAAATAAAAGTAAAAGTAACAATTTGAAAAAATACTTAGTAAAATTACAAATCCTCAAAAACTTCCCGCTGTATTCACTCAGTATAGACTTCAAGTAAAAATCACAGCTGCCTCTTGGGGAGCGAGTCAGACCACCCATACAACCCCACTTAAGCCTGCAGGAGGGTTAAGTACTGCAGCAAAGTAAATGTACTTATAGTTACTATTAACCTCTGGTATTTTTAGGTGAAAAACATTTAATAAGATAATTTAGCAATCAAATAAAGATGTCAAAACAAATAAGGAGAATAGAGTTTGTTCATCCTAAATACTTTTTAATGATTTTTAAGTAAAGCAACAGGAAATGTTGATCAGCTACACACCTACAGTGGATCATTCATTCATTCATTCATTCATTCATTTATTTATTTAGTTATTTATTTATTTATGTATTTATTTATTTATTGATTGTTTAAACTCATAAGTAATTCTAATAAATATTTTAGCTTCAGTTTCATGTTTCTGTTCTTGTCTTGGTAAAGATCCTGAACTCTTTAGTTTAGTTTATTCATTTATGAATAAATGAGATATATTTGATTTAATTGCAGCATCACAGTATGAATACATCCAGCAACATGTTCAGTGTTGGACAAAATGTTTCTAAATTGTCTGAAAGGTCATAATATGACCGGGCCTTTATCTGTTGCTTGTTATGATGAATTATTTGTGTTGTTCCAGCAGCCAGACTGAGCTGAGCAACAACACAGAGCAGAGGAGTGAATAAAGTCAACAGTAGTTGTAACCTTGGCAGAAAGATTAGCTCCATGACAGCAGCTCTGCAGGGCAGCACGCTAAGTTCAGCTGCAGCAGAACCGTCCTCTGAGACTGACGGGCCTGTCAGGAGGTGAAAATATCAAACAACTCATTTCAGACTCAAATCATCCAGAGTGGAAACATTTATTTATTCATCGTGTTTGAAACATAGCTCATTAAACCTCTGAGGAGTTTAAATATCAAACAGATAAACAGTCTTCAGATCCTGATGGGTAAATTTGATGTTGATAGTTGGCGCCCCCTGCTGTTCGTTTAAAGCAAACACATTGTGAAGCACTTTGTGATATCCAACTGCTGTATAAATAAAATGTACTTACTTATACTTCACACAAATATTAGTCTTGTGTATTTAATACCAGCAGTTATGCATAAATCATAATATAAATTTAAACATACAGGTGCTGAGGCTTACGACGGCTTCTCACCTGCAGTTTCTCTTGAGTATAAAATGTGAGAAAAAAAAGTTTAGATGTCTTATGTTTTGTTGAAGTTTAAACCAGGTGAAAGACCAAGCATTACCATCTACAGCAGTGCACTATTCCAAATATGTTAATTAGTTTTTGTTTTTTTTTTTGTGGGTGTGAGAAAATCTTAGACCTTTCCATTTATAACATTGACTGATTACACTGGGCTCAGACATTTTTCAAAGATTCAGTCCTATCAGAGCTGCTTCAGTGTTTTCTGATGATTTCTGCAGGGAGAGCCAGGCATTAGAGGACCACCAGGACTTCCTGGGTTTGAAGGACTAAAAGGAGCAGAGGTTAGTCATTTTCAAGATCCAGATTGTTACATGAGTTTGAAAACTGTCTGCTAAATAAAGAAAATGATAGATGTTTAAAAATACAACAACAAAAAATAGATAGGTAAAAAGATGTGCAATGAGAACATGTATAGGATTTCTTTTTTTGTCATTTGACTGACGTCCTCAAAATATCTAGTGTTTTTATTTTTATTGTTGTTGTTGTTTTATCTTCATCCGTGTAATGTAACAAACATTTAGTCAGTTTTTTATGAAAAATTGGGTCAGCATTTAAGCTTTTATGATAACAAGAACATCAACACTCCCCTGGAAAAAAAGAGCAGCAGGAGCAGCCTCTATAAAGGAGTGAGCACAAAACCTCTGATTTCTTTCTTGTTTCCTGAGTCTCAACTAATCCACTCCAATTGTCTTCAACCAAATTATCGGAGGGAGGCTAAATAGAGTTTAAACATATGTCCAAGATGATTTAGCTTAAAAATTTAGGCTTTCTGATTCTATTTCTTTGTTTCAGAGGATCAATTGTTCCCTCTCCAGCCAAAGGTTGCAGGAACATAGCCCAATTGGAAAGTTAGATTTTTTTTATGTGTAAATGATTTTTAAAAAGTTATTTAATTAAAATAAATAAATGTCAAACTATTGAGTATAAAGCAAAATAAATTAATCAAACGTATGTGGGTGACCTTAAACGCAACACTGTGTGCTAAACAAATATCACGTCAAAATATAGCAAAAAAAAAAAAAAAACTGAAGGGGAGGTCAGAAAATGTCATCCAACAACATATCAACTGAGAAAATGAGCATGATTGGTTTTCTCTTTACATTGATAGGGTCAAAAAGGGGGCAAAGGTGATCCAGGACAAAAGGTAAAATCCTCCCCGAAAGAGTTTCTGTGTTTCCATTTACTGTGCAATGATAAATAAAATGAAATCTTAAACTGTTAAGTCTTTTTACAGGGACAAGCCGGACGGGATGGGCTCAGTCTGCCTGGTCTTCCAGGACCACCTGGACCACCAGGTCCTGTTACCAACCTTCAGGATGTAAGTGGCTTTAGACTTAAGGTGGTTTATGACCCTTTGCTTTGCTTTCAACCAGCCTGTCAAAGGATGAAATTGTTTTCATTTTTTTTAATAGTCTACCACCAGCCTAATAATGGTAAACGGACTGAACTTGTTTAGCACTTTATCAAGTTTCTACACACTTCAAAGGGCTTCACACTGCAGTCATTCACCCATACATTCACACATTCACACTGATGGTGGTAAACCTTGCCCAGGGACACAGCGACTGAGATGGACGAAACTGGGTATCGAACCGGCAACACACCAGTTACAGGACGACTCCCCTAACCGCTCTTCCACAGCTGCCAATATGTTTTACTGACAGAGTTTCCCTCATATCTTCTCAGATACTGCTTAATAGTACAGATGGTGCTTTCAACTTCTCAGGGATATTTGAAGCTCAGGGATCTGCTGTGAGTATTAAATGAAAACAGTTCATTATTGACCACATTTTAGTTTAGTATATAT
>JARVGW010000136.1:22343841-22356329 GCA_031762495.1 Anablepsoides rubrolineatus
AAAATCGGCTGCACTTATCGGCGTATCGGTTAGACTGATGTCAAAATGATTGGTATCAGTATTGGCCTTCAAAAACCTGTATCGGTCGATCTCTAGTATATGATCATTTTGTTCCATCTGTTTATTTATTGAGCTTGTTCTTCTTTAAATAAAGGTCATTCACAGTCAAAAAAATTTATTTCTGTCATTTTTACCTAGCTGATGATAGTTAAATTAATTGTTTTATATTTAAGTAAAATTATTAAGTACATCAACAGTAACAAATATGCATTAATATTACTCAAAAATGTAAGGTAATAAATATTGTAATCTACCCACAAACGTTAGGTAAATGTCACCCAATCTCTCACAAAAGTGTTTCAGAGCTGTTGACATTAGATACTCTTTACTAACAGTATTTGGTTAAATTTACTCAATTAAAGTATGTGCAAATTGTTACCTCACCTTTTTTGGGTAAATTCTATAGGTTGTTTTTAACAGTGCATGTTTCCAAAGTTTCCTTCTCCTTTAAGATGCTGTTTGTTTTCCGTGTGATTTGATTTTATTGCAAACTGCTCAGATTTAAATGTCATGATTGAGTCAGCAGAAATTTGCCTGATCTGACTCGTTAAAACACCACCTGTGTACTTTTGTTGGTGTCTTGTTTCTTTCCAACTTCCTCCTTGTTGTGTTGGGGTTAATAACTCTGTACTTTCCTCATCAGCTGCTGCTGAATGACAGGTGAGTTGGTCTGGTTCACACAGAAGGAAGGTTTGGACTGAGTCAAACTGAATGTAAAGACTTTACTGCACTGTTCCTGGAACACTGTGTCACAGAATGAGCAGGAACTTCTTGTTCCTCCATGACAAACCACAGACTCTACCTCAGCTTCACAGTGACTGAGGTCCTGACTGACAAAACCAGAACAAACTGTGACATTACTGTGTGAACTCTGAGCGCTGACTCACCCCTGAATCTGGCTCAGGAAGCTGAAACCAAGCTGCTGAAACTTAAACAAATTAGATTAGCTGAAAGCTAAATGTAGCTGTAGCTTAAAGGTAGCTGTAGAAAACAAAAACAGAGTCAAGCTGATGCAGGTTAAAAAGACAAAAATCTGAAGGAAGTAAAGAGATTTCAGTTTTTCTCTAAAGAATATGTTTGTAGTTAAATGTTTTGACAAGTTATTGAACCAGTCATAGTACTCATCTCCTGAATGAGCTGAATGTTTTAAAACCTGTCTGCAGATGTTTGTCATAAAACCATGCAGAAAAGTAAAAATCAGGAAAACAGTGTGAATTTTCTGCACGGATGTTGTCTTTGCAGATGTGTCCACTGCCCATTGCAGAGACACTGATGCACCCCCATACCATCAGAGAGGCAGTTGTGAGATGGAAAAGAGGGCAGTGGTAGATCCAGGAGTAAGGGGCCCTCAAGGGGCCACAATATTCAAAGAGGGGCCAAGTATTTGTTCAGCATCCTTGCATTTAAATCCCTGGTTTTGGTAAGGTGATGTATACATTTTACCAGTCATATGTTCAAACACATGTAATGAAATGTTATTAAAAAAAAGCTTGAACATTAAATTATCCTTTGCAATTTTACATGTATTTTTACAGTACATAGATAAAATGCTCTCAAACGTACAGCATATGAGAAAATGCAACCATCATTTGTCAGTTGAAAGACTTTTTCTGCAAGATTGATTAGATTTTCTTAAGAAGAAAAGAATTCTCTAAGATCGATTCATGCTGGACTTTCCTATTTGACTCATTAGCGCCACTAGTGTTTGGACATGGGACTGCACACACCATCACCTATCTCAATCAAAGGACAGATGAGTGACAGGACATGGGGCACTTCAGGGGGGCCAATCAGATTTCAGCTGGGGCCAATGCCTCTGTGGCCCCGCCTCTAGAACCGCCTCTGAAAGAAGGGGAAGAAAAACGAATGGATTTATCGGAACATTTATTTCAATTACCTTGTGGTTTCAAATTAGATTGCAGGGAAAACAGCATTTATATATTATGTGACAAGAAATATAAAAATAATCCATTTAGTTTTTAAAACACTTTCAAATGTAGACCTAAAAACAAGTGAAGTGTTTCACAGTGGAACATATAATCTTATCTGATGTTGAAACTAATAATCAGTAATCAACACAGAAATGTTGGAGCAGCTGTGGCTCCAGGTCCTCCTGCAGCTGCAGCACTGCAGACATGTTTACTGAGATGATGAGGAATAAACCGTGTGAGCAGCAGTTTGCTGTGACCCTTCAGCCTGGTAAAGTCAGCTGTCAGCAGCTGCAGCAGGAAGCTGCTGAGTCCAGATGTGAATTTCCAGCGGTTCTTTGGGTTTTCCAGTCTGGGCGGAGCAGGAAGTTGTGGCTCAGTTGTACTTTCTACACACCGTGCTGTCGCTGAGGCTGCACAAACACACGAGGACCGGACCGACCCGGACCGGACTCGGCTCGGAGCAGGATATGGCCGTGCTGCTGGTGGATCTGATCCACGGCTGCTGCCCGGCATGCACCGCGGCCTCTCTGCAGCGCGAGGCGGACGCGCGGGTCTTCCTGCTCTGCGGGGAGTGCGGGTTCCCGGAGGACCTCCTGACTTCCCGCGGCAGCGTCCAGATCCTGGACTCCGGCTCCACCGCGGAGTGCCTGTTCAGGTTCAAACAAACCCTGGACCGGCTGGACCTGAGCTCCGTCAGGGTCTGGACCAGTCCCCGGGGTCGAGAGGAGCTGCTCCGGTACCAGGAGCTGCTTTTTACGGCCGTTTATAACTTCGAGTACCAGGTGGAGCAGCTCACCTGTCCCAGCTGTACAAGCCCCGCCCACACGGACTCACCTGGTCTGAGGGTGCAGGAGGACGTGTCCAGGTTTGTGCAGCAGCTGCCCGCCTTACGGGGACCCATCCGGGTTCTGAAGTCTACACTGGTTCCAGGTGGGTTTCATGATCCTTCAAGTGCAAACAGTGAGTTATAATCTCACCTGTGCAGGTGTGTGATCATCTGATCCTTCAGTTAGGCTGCAGAGCATCCCCATCATTTTAAATAAGGATCAGGGTTTTTAGTGTTAAACTCTGCAGCTGCAACAGTTTCAGACATATCCTAAAACTCTTTCTTTTTTAACTTTGTCAGAATAATTTTAAATACTTCCAAAATAAATTAACTTTACTGCCCTCTAGTGGTCTGTAGTGAGAAAACCAACCCTTTGAAATCCATTATTAATGCAGTTTAATCCTATATTTATCAAAGAATAAAATAATGCATTTTTTTTTCAGCTAAGCTATTTTACAACCTAAAATAAATTAATTGTTTAAAATTAATTAATTCAATTAATTACAATTTAATTTAATTAATGAAAGAGAAACTAGTTGTGGAGTTTAGTAAAACCACAGACCCTTAAGGGGCTAAATCTTTTGTAAAGAGATGTAAATTAGATATTTATACTCAGACTGAGACTGATTAGTTTATGGTGAACAAAAAATATTAATGAATGCTTCATCAGTTATGTAAAATGGTTTTTTTTTTTTTTTCCAGGAACTATTATTGTCATAAATAGAGTTAAATGATGGATTTATTTTTCAGAAGTCATTTCAGGTGATATGACCAGTCAGTGCTACAATATGCATCTTCTTTTAGTCCAGATTTAAACCAGGCCGTTGATAGAATTCATAAAGCTGCAATAATACAGATTTTTGCCTCGTAAATCTTTGGTTTGAACGTTATCTCTCTCTTTGTTCCAGAGATGATCTTTGGTCATGGCTTCAGCACGCGCTCAGGAGGCGTGTCTTCCATCCCAACTCTGGCCTCCTTAAATCTGTTCTGCAGCAGCCGGAGGAGGGACCCCGAGGCTGTGGTGATGGAGAACAAGCGCAGGCTGGCCCTCCACGCTGGCTTCCACCCTCTGCCTCTACGTTTTGTCAAAGTACTTACTGAAAGAAATCTGTGATTGTTTTATAATCCAACATAAATAAAATCAGCTGGTGTTATATTCAAACCTGCAGGTGAATCACGCCAGTGATGTGTTTGTTTTGGGGAAAGCTGAGCCTGAAAGCTACGACTCCATAGTGACCGATCAGAGTGGAGTTGTTCTAACGGCTCCAGGTGCGGACTGCATGCCCATCCTGTTCGCCGACCCGGTGAGGCGGGTCATCGGAGCCGCTCATGCAGGTTTGTGGACATAGACGGGGTTAAAACCAAACATCTACAAAATAAAAATACACACGCACAAATATAAATTAAACAAACATTAAAATTTCACGCACAATTGTGTTGCCGTCAACCTCACAAATCTGATAATTACACACACAAACTGGCTCCTACGCATACAAGTCGTTAAATACACACGGACAAATCTACATTTACGCACAGATCAGGTTACGTGTGCACAAATCATTTTGAGACTGTTTCATGCTGCTGAGAGCTCCCAGATTCATGTGTAGATGACGCGTTTACTGCTAAAAAGCTGGGACATTTGAACTTCCTTCAGAGCTTTGTATTATTTCCTTGAAAACGTAATTCTTCCCTTTACTTGTGCCGAAGTAAAGACGTTTTTTGTTTAAGAAAAAAGAAAGAAAAATAGCTCATTAGTTCTACTTTTTGATATTATGAGAAAAAGATAATGACCGGTCATTTTTGATTTCTTTCTCTTTGAGCCATGACCCAGAAGTTCTCATTCACACACAAACGTAATTACGCACGCACAAACTTAATGAGTCTATTTCTCTCCATAAACAACCAAGTAAGCAGCTGACATGTGATCACACTCGATTAAACACATTATGACCTCATGAAGTCATGTGATCAGTCTGATGATAGTCAACTTGTTTTCAATCTGTTCATGATGTCATCCAGATGAGCTCTGCCTAAAGCCAACTTGAATCTACGTTTTTATCAAACTGCATGTTGTGATGTATCTCACAGGGTGGAAGGGGACCATAATGGGGGTAGCCATGGCAACTGTGGAGGCGATGGTTGCGAATTTCGGCTGTGAAGTGAGCGACATCGTGGTGGCGGTGGGACCATCGGTGGGTGTGTGTTGCTTCACGCTGGACAGAGCGCAGGCGTTGGACTTCACTGGGGTCCATCCAGACTGTGTACCCGATCCAGAGTCAGCCAAGCCCCACGTGGACATCCGCCTCGCCAACAGGTGAGGCAGAAACTCCCAACAGTCTGCAGGATGGGGGGGGGAACTGTTCAAAAATGTCAAAACATGTCCAGGATTCAGTTTGAAATCTTATCAGGACTGAAGGGGCACGCAGAGTTTTAGTTTTATCAAACGTCCTGTAACGATTTAAACTGAACTTCAGTATCTCGAAGTTTTCAGCCCGCAGATTTATCCAAACCTCTAACTGTTCCAGAGTCCTCCTCCAGAGAGGCGGTGTCCTGCCACAGAACATCCACGACCATTTAACGACGGAGCGCCCCCTGGTGACACCCTGCACCTCCTGTCACCCTGAGGACTGCTTCTCTCACGTCAGGGATGGACTCAACTTCGGCGCCCAGGTGGGATTCCTGTGGATCAAAGAGACCACCGAGCAGCCTGGGCCTACAGACGAGCTGAAGACGTCCATCAGAGACCCTCTCTGAGGAGGCAGCTAACCTGCAGCAAGAGCTGAGAAAACAACCACTGTAAGGGTGGATATAAGACTCTGAGGGTCCTTCTACCCTGATTGCTCATCTTTTTGAAACCTTCTCATGTCAGAAAACAACACATGGACAGATCCAGTCAACAAAAACAATGTGAACTAAATCATGAGCTGCTCTTTGTAACAAAACAACATGTGAATAAACAGACAGTAGAATGTTCATATGTGTGTCACTGATCCACCAGGTGACAATAAATGAACTCAAATACAGCTGTGTAATGTCAATGATAAGCAACATGTGACTCATGTCTGTTTCGGTTTGGGTTTAGGACTAAGGTGTGAATTGAGTTTAGGTTAGTTTTAGGGTCAGGTAGGTACCTGTGACGTTAACTTTAGGGTTGGTGGTCAGGGTTAGGATATAAAATTACAAAAGAAAATGAATGGAAGTCAACGGATGGGCCCCACAACGATATAAAAACAAGTATACAGTAGTTTAAGTAGCTACAGGAATGAACTGTAATTTAATCTAAAACATGGCAGGTAAATGAAAACCCAGTTGTTTTGTAGTTTGTTCAACATATTTTGTTATGGATAAAGTTAAACACTGTGAAGACCTGCAATAAAAAGTTTATTAAGTGTTTGAAATATTATTTAGACATGCTTTAATTTGGGAGAGCAGCTTAGTGGTCACCCTTACCAAAAAGTAGTGTATGCAATAATCCTTTAAGTATACTAATTTTAAACTAAAAATAAAATAAAATAGTATACTTCCAGTTTATGTTTTAGGTACTTACCAGGTTTATCTTACACCAGGGATCATCAATTCCAGTCCTCGAGGTCCGCAGCCCTGCATGTTTTACTTTTTTCCCCTCTCTAACACACCTGATTCAGTCAGTGAATTACCTCTTCCAAGTTCTGCAGAGGTCTGATAATCATCTATTCATTCAAATCAGGTGTGTTGGAGCAGAGAAACAAGTAAAACATGCAGGGCTGCGGACCTCAAGGACCGGAATTGATGATCCCTGTCTTACACTATACTTGGCTTGTACTAAAAATATACTTAAAGTCTAAGTATACTTACTTTATGCTTATGTTTAAACCAGTGGCCAAGATAAACTTAAGTAGTAGTACACTGAAAGTACATTTCCACACAGACTGGTTTATTTGTAATATTTCAAGATGTCCTGTTTTTAAATAATTTCCTGTCAGTTTTTGGAACAAATGCAACAATGAAAACTACAAGTGAGCTGCTGGACATTTGAACAATTTAACTATTTTACACAATAGCTCAGAGGACTATGAACTGCAGTGAGTTTTAATGTGACTGTTTGGTGGAGTCAAACAAAATACCTGAATCTATTTTTTGTCACATTTTTTCCCTCAGCATTAGAAGTAGAGTAGAAGTGGAACTATAAGGTTATTTGGAGTTTACTGGAGAATGTAGGGTGGCACGGTGACTCAGTTGGTACAGCTCACCGGACCGAATCCAAGTCCGGGGACCTTTCTGAGTAGAGTTTGCATGTTCTCTCTGTGCATGGGTGGGTTTTCTCCGGGCACTCCGGCTTCCTCCCACAGACCAGAAACATGACAGTTAGGTTAATTAGTGACTATAAATTGTCCCTAGGTGTGAGTGAGAGAGTGAATGCTTGTTTGTCTCTATGTGTGACCCTGTGATGGACTTGTGACCTGTCCAGGGTGTACCCCGCCCCTCATACAGTGATATGGGCACCAGTGACCCTGAATGTAAGAAGCAGCTATTGATGATGGATGGATGGAAAATAGTTCAGAGCATTAAATACACATTTATACACTAAATGGTGTAGAAATGTATTCTTAGTTAACAGCAAATCTGTTTACTTAAGTGTACTTTTATAAACTAATAAAATGGCACTAAATTTTACTGCTAGTAAACTAATAATATACCTAGAAGAGTACTTTCAGTATACATTCAAGTGTACTTTAATAAACTAAAAGTATACTTAAAAATATATTATAAGTAAACTAATAGTACACCTGGATTACTTTCAATATACTTCTAAGTATACTTTCATAAACCTAAAGTGGGCCTATTAAGTCCTACAAAGTATACTTGTTAGTGTACTTGGTAAGCAAAAATACACTTAGGGAAATACATTTTTATATCCTACAGTATACATAATGACAGTTAAAGTAAACTTATTTTTGGTAAAGGTAGGGCTGTAGGTTTGTAATCATGATGCTCGAAGTTGGTTCTGGTCCAGGTTGTGTCAAAATATAATCCAATTAATTTTAAACCAAGACCAAACTCCAGTGGTTCAGGTGTAGAGAAAGCATTTATTTTATTTAAGAAGACAGTAGTTTTAAATAGTCTCAAATGCAGCCTTTTGAATAAAAACAAAACATTTGGGCTGCTTTTACCAATTGTCTGTGGAAATGAACAACAGAAACAAACATCTAACATATTCACAAACAGAGCATTATCAGTAAAAATAAAATAATTACTACATACAGTTTTTTCTCCTTCAGCAAGAGAGAAACTTAGAGTCAGAATTTGGGGACAAAGTTTTCTGCTGTGTCAGTTTTTAGAGTTTTAAAACAAAATGTTCCCTGCTTCTTGTTGACAAGTATCAAGTAAAACAAATAAATAAAATACATTTTACAGAACACAATAAGATATAAATGGCAGGCCTACTGTTCAATAAATAAAACTACCATCATTCAGTCTCTGCACACTGTCTTCATTCTGAGAAGTCCTCAAACATTAAGGCTGCTTCTTTGGGTTTAGTGCAAACATCAACATGTTGTTTTGTTTTTTAGAAAGAATAATGGTTAAACAGTGAACACTCGTACTCCAAGTGGACAGATGTTTAAGAATCCATAGAACCAGGGTCAGAATTCAACTAATTGATATCAAAAGGCTAATTTCTAATTTAACTCTTGGACAGATATTAAAAACAGACAAACATCTGTGAAACCAAAAGAACATTTTAGAACAAAAACACTTCAATGTAACTCCAGAGCAGCTGAAAGACAATCAAAACAAACATGACATCATCATCCTGACTTCAAACTTCTATATGGTGTCATGAGTTTGATTTTGACAACAATACTAACATTTCAGATAAACAGTAAGTACATTACCACCTACTGTAAAAAAACAAAACCTTTTATGGTAATGTGACTTTACTACACAACAGTTCTCCACCTCACTTCCACCAAACCAGTAAAATATTCTGTTTTACATTTGTTCTGCTTCCCAACAGGTCAGCTGATGAGAAGTTCAACTGAGTCACACTGAGCTCATTCTTTTTAAACCAATCAAATCTTCTTTTAGTAAATAACCAAACCGCAGACACAAACAAAGCTTTCTATAAGAAATAAGTCAGCAGAAAAACACACCTGGGTTTTAAATCAGCACTTTAGTTGTGATCCTAAAACATCTCCAGGTTTAACTGAGTGACATGAAGTCATATATCTGTAGTTCAACAAACTGACAGATCATTGTTTCTCTGGACCCTCTTCCTTTGTTTTAAAGTTAACCTCAAATTTTGAATATTTTCACAACAAAGTGTGCTTCAATCATTGATCCTGCTAATGTTGATGTATTTCTCCTCAAGGTTTGAGTTCTGAAACAAACACTCAGCACCTCTAACAACATAACTAACTTAGCTAAAGATTCTCCCAAAACATCAATCTTTTTGACACGATTGACCATTTCTTTCCTTTAACTTTTTCCTTTTTAAATCTTTTGTGTGGACAGGTGATGCAAACAGCAGAAAATCTCAGTTTAAAAGTATCCAGATAAGTGCAGGTTTAGCCTTAAACTGTTAATGTCAGCCTCACAAAGAGAGCGCTGCCAGATGTCTAATATTTATCAGTCTTCTTTTATTTTGGCTTTTTAATGCTTCAGTCCGTTTCAAAACTCATCACAGTCAGGAAACATGGGTTTCTGGAGAATGGGATGTGAACACACTTGCGGCACCGTCACTGAAATGTTGTATAATAAACTAATGTAGTGAATCTGCAGTCGGTTTTTACCTCAACAACAGATCTGATAGTTGTTGTTTTTTTACACAAAACCCATTAAATTCTTCTTCATCATAACAAGAAACCAAATGATTTTTTTTCTCTGATTTCAGTGTAACACATGTCTGAACATTGAAGCTGATAAACAACATTTAAAGAAAAACAGCAGTCATGATTAGCTGATCCAAGCTTCTTATGAATTATTTTGTTGCTCACATGGCAGCTGTCTGGTCAGCTGGCCTCACCTTTTATAATTTAGTCTGGAGTCCAGTTTTGAAATGAAAATAGGCAGGTTTGGGACAGTTTTTAAATTATTTATCATCTATAAATCTATAGATCTGATCATAAGGAGCTGTAGTCTTGTGAGTCACCCAGGGTTAGAGATATTTTCTTTATCCACCAAACAAACAAACATTTAGATCTCCATGTCTGAACAGCTGCAGATTTGTCCTAAGCACTCAAAATAAATGAGGTAATAAATGAAAGTGATGAGCTTTCACCATAGACTGCCTCTTAGAAAATATTTACATTTTATTTACAATTAAAGTTGTCTGCATAAAAGATCTTTCAAGCATTTTAACATTTAAATCCGTTCCCTCCAGCTGCTACAGGAGGTCACTGACCTGCACAGATGCTCCTACAGATTTCATTTATGATTCTAAAACAAGCCAAAGAGCAGATAACATGTTACTCTTTTCATGGGTTCCTGTTTTGTTCTCATTTGGCTTCATCAAAAATGGCAGCCTGCTGTCAAAACAAAAGCAAACTGAAAAAACGTTTAAAAACAGTTCTTGTGGAGCTATGTTGACACTAGAAGAAAGTTTGAATAGAGGTAAAAAAAAAAATGGAGGTTGTGTTAGAGGAAAAAACTGAAACAACCAGAAAAATCCAAAAAACAAAGTCAGAGTCAATCCTTCATGTTTCACTAAGTGATCTGTTGTCAACAAATCAAATGGTTCAATAAACAAAAAGTCCTTCATGATAAAATCAACCAGTAAATGTTTCTAATCAGAACAAATATGAACATGTTTACATGCACTGCATTGACCCGGGTACTCTACAGTCCCTGTATGACCCACAGAAACTACACAGATACAAGTACTGATCCAGATTTAAAGATGAAAGATTACTTTTGTCACATTTAGAAACTCTTATTTCAACTCTGATCTCTGACTGATCTTTACCTGCTGGACAACATTTATAACAAAACCTAAAAGTTCTGGAGACTTTGATGGAAACATGCTTCAAACACTGAAACATGGCAACTTAAAAAAAACTGCATTCTGTTTGAACAAGTAAATGATTCACAGATTTTTTTCTCTATAATACTGATCAAACAATGATTTAAAAGGATATTCTGATCATTTGGAAGCAGGGTTATGTGGAAAAGATATATAAAGTTTACCTGGAGATGGTGTTTTGAGCAGCCTCAGCCTCAGAGAGAAACATGAAGTCCAAACTGCTGCCAAATTCAAATGGCTCCAACTTCTAAATATTTATAGACTGCACTAGATAAAAGTTAACTTTGTCATTAGTTTAAGATTACATGTTTGTTTACATAGAATTAATATAATGTAAAGGAGTAAATCCAAGAAACACCTGGTGACAAGACCTCGAGGCAGATATCAAAAAGACGAGCTAAACCTCGAGCCAACTAGACAAAAACTGGTACATTTGGCAGAATAAAAACCCTTGGACGGGGTGAAGGGCAGGAGAAGAAGAGGAAAGGAGTAAATAGTGGCGGCAGCAGCAGCTAGCGGTAGCACTTCTGGTTTAACCTGAGGTCAACTTCTGCAGGAATTTAAAACTATTTCTGCCAAAATAACTGTGTGACACCAAACAAACAGCAGTGTAAAGATTTAAAATGATAGCATCTTCACAGAGTAAAACAGTTTTAAGACGGCAGTGAGACACTTTGGTTTTAGCTGCTTTGGGATCAGTTCTTATCTCATCAGTCCAGACAGAACAAACCACTCAAAGACTTATCTACAACAGGTAAGATATTAATTGTTCATATCTTCTCCACAGAATCCTTGTTAACTTGACTGACATGTTCCTTTAATTACTGACAGAGATTCAGTTTAGAATGATTGTGGCGTTTTCATACTACAAGTTTGTATAAAGTAACTTTATTTTTCTTCTGTTAAACTAACAGACGAATTGTTTCGGTTTCTTGTAAGAAAGATGCTTGAGAAAAGCATAAAAAACAGCTTTGGTATGTTTATATGAACCAAAGTTATTAAAAAGAGAAGCATTAGCCTGTGTTCTACACTTTCCTGCTAAATAAAGCAAAGAAGAGTTTTATACAGCAGTGCTCTACCAACCAGGGGGTGCTTCACTTTGGTCAGAACAGTTCACCTGAAAACATCCTCATCACTGCCACATGGTGAGAAGTCAACCATCTTTTCTTTGCATAATGTGGCTGAGACCTCTGCACTGTCTGGCAGAAATTCTTCGAGGTAAATCAGGTAATAGTAAGCCCTAAGTTTCTGACTTTACTGACAGCTGACAGTAACCTGGTTATTGAAGTGCATGTAAACACACCGACCGACTCCTGAAGAGCCCTGACAGTACTGAGATCTACTACAGCTGCATGAACCCAACAATGTGTGTGTGTATGTGTGTGTGTTTGTGTGTCTGTAGAGGGAGGGGGAGGGGGTACAGTAAAGAAGAAGGTTTAGCTACCTTGATCTAGAAGTAGGACTACAATGTGAAATGAGTTTAGGATCAGTTTAAGGTCAGCTATGTGAGATGGGAATGGTGAGTAGGGATGAATAAAGAACCCATATGAGCGGGGGCCTCGTAAGTCGGCCCATTGCTCTCCCCAAAAAGACACTGGGCCTCATGCAAGAACATGTTCGTATTCTTCTCCTAAATTTCTCTTACTTTTGTTCGTAGGAAGGGTTCGTACGA
>JARVGW010000136.1:22356429-22366615 GCA_031762495.1 Anablepsoides rubrolineatus
ACAAATTCTCCTAAATCACTCGTACACACAACTTAAGAACAAATCTGTGCGTACGAACGGTTCTTGCATGAGGGCCACTGAGCTTTAATAAAACCTTTGTGTCCCTCAGATGAAGGACACGAGGTTAGAAACACTCAGTGTTCTGAGCTTTTCAGGATTCATAAAAGGTGACCGGCAAATGAATGGAAGTCAATCCAAAGTCCCATTGAGGATAAAAGAACACATGTATGTGTGCGTGTGTGTGTGTATGTGGACAGATTGTTCCTACAACGTGGGGACAATTTTCCCCAAAAAAAGCAGCCTCATGGGGACTGAATTTAATCGTGGGGTCCTGTCCAATTTCAAATTACAGGTGTGGGGTTAGGTTTAAGACCAAGGTTTAGGTTAGTTTTAGGCTCAGGTAAGTACCTGTGAGGTTAATTTTAGAGTTTATGGTCAGGGTTAGGCTATAAAACATGAATGGAAGTCAATGGAAGGTCCCCACAAGGATAGAGAGACATAGTAGATGTGTGTGTGAGTGTGTGTGTGTTATCAGCTGTAGTGGCACAGTAACAGTCCAGCCACCAGAGGAAGCAGGTTGAGCAGAAGGAGCCACAGAGTGATGGCCAGACCTGGAGAACTGGAGCAGGGATCTGAAAGGAGCAGACTCTGATCAAAGTGTGTTCAAAAACCAGGAAACAGGAACGCACACATTCTAAATACAGCTTAGATTAAAAAGTGTTTCTTTAGGTGTGAGAGACACTGACCAATAGGGCTGCTCCGTGTGGTGTTAATGGGCAGCAGCTGGTGGGGCAGGGGGCAGTTGTCACAGAAGTCGGTGCAGGCGGGACAGATCAGGACTCCGTTGTAAACCCAGTCGCTGACTTGAACACTGACACTCAGCAGCTGACCCTTGCGGGTGCAGTGGAAGGAAAGATCCTGAACGTACACCGTCAGGCCCTGAGCTGAGCACGACACCTGCACAGAGTATAGTATATTTATGTAGTATATTCACTGCTATACTTACAGTATATTTTTTAATTATTCTCCTTCAACACTGAGTATGGTAAATTGGTATTTTGATATTTTTACTACAAATGCTCATCCACTGTCAGGAGCTTAGACCAGAAAAAAAAACAATTTTATTGACTGGATCAAATTATTGGGGGGGGATCATAACCCCCCTAACCCCGTGTAAATTACGCAGATGCCTGCCTCAGGTTCTGCCCTCTACACGCCCACGCTCAACCATAAACAGTCAATGCAAAGTATCCCATGAATGTTAAGGTGTATTTAAATCAGCCAGCTGATCAATGTTAATATGCAATTGGCCGGCTCAGACACACGCTCCGTCCTGCGTCTGGAGATGGCTGCTCACATCAACAGATTGTCTGTAATTTACACATTTTTCCTCATTTTGCAGGTATGCAGACCTTTAGAGCAAAAACTAAATTCAGCTTTGTATTTATTTTCTCTCCTGTAGGACTTTAAAAAACAATAAATAAAATAAAATAACTCAACCGGTTTTGGTACTAGAAATAAGTTCACCACTCTTCTCCCCTGCTTTGCACTGCAGCCTGCACTGTTATCTCATTTCATTGTGCTCTGTACAATGACAATAAAGGTCTATTCAATTCAATCTGCAGATGACAGTACGCCCACACCCCCAACCCTCATCCCCCAAAACCTTAAACCTTATTGCTGTTGTGTTCGTGTTGAAATTTCTCTTGTTGGGAGGGGTCTGTGGGTCGTAGTCGTCTGAGGAGGAGGGCGGCCAGGAGGGGGATGGATGGAGATGCGTAAGCTTTTATTAAGATTTGGCTTAGAATGTCTTTTTTTTTATTTGAAAGGTTCTCATGGCTCACCAGCAGAAGTATAAATAACACTGTTAAGAAAGCTTATGATAAAGTTGATCTCAAATCTAAGTTTGATTATGAAGTGAAATTAAATATCTGACAGTGATCATTACACCGTGTGGCTATATTTCCTCACTTCACCATGTGTGTCGCAGCTTCCCATCCCCAAAATGTCACCCCTAATCATTTATTGAAACCTGATACATAAATGGAACAAGACTGAGATCCCAGATACAAAATGTTAAATCGTTGTGTGTGAAGACAGATATTTAACTGCAAATCAGTGAACATTTTGAGCTCATTACCTGCTGTAACCTTTTTAGAGTAAAGCTTATGATAACATTTTGTAATCAGTCCTGACAGCCTGAGCTCAACTGTCTCGATCATTTGCACATGAGAGTGTTAGTGTCATGTTTCATAGAATGTTTTACAAACTGACTGCACCTTGTAGCAACCAGAACCCCAGTCCGGGTACGTCATCTTGCGGGTGCACTGCTCCATCACGAAGGCTGACTTCTGGTACAGACACACAGAGTCTGATCCATACTGCTCTGCTCCATAGTTCCTCCACCAGTCTGAAGAAAAAGGCATGCACTCGTTTTACAGACAGAACCAGCTTCAACAGCTGGACAAAACAAATGTTTTATCAGTTCAATAAATAAATAAATGATTCTGGGCCCAGCTGAGAGAATACCCTTAAAATATAAGTAAAATGTAAAAACATCTTGTTGTTTGGTAAATGTGAGCCTTGATAATAAAATGAGTCAGAAACAAACACAAACAAACTGATATTTGTTGTCATTTAGACTTGATTAAAAACAAGTTCATAGCATATAATTTTCCTAATCTACCTTTAAATCGATGTTTTCTAACAGGTTTGTCATCATAAATAATCATTAGTTGAACTGTTTGCTACCTGGCTGGTTCTCTGACACTCTGCAGTACGAGTTCCTCTGGTATTCTCCGCTCAGGTGCCAGCTGAACTCCTGGCTGAAGGGGCAGTAATCAGCGATCTCAATGGCACCGCCAAAGAACGACAGCTGATCAGCTTCAACATCCGGAATCTGATCAAAGTACTGACACAAACACAAACCGGTTACAGCATAAGGCCATCTGAGTGGTGACCCTCCAGCAGTAGAGCAATCTGCTAATTCCTCACACAAAAACAAAAACGTGTACATTTTCAGACATGTTTATATTTTTGTGGCTCACCTGGTACTCCAGAGGGAGCTCCTGGTTGTATTTCTGCAGGTTGCAGACAGCCACAGCCAGCTGGTCCTGTCTGCAGGTCAGCTGCAGAGGAGAGGCTCGCACCGTGTTGCAGTACGGAGTCACAGGATGTCGCCTGCAACAGATAAACACTGACACGTCAAAGATCTGACCCACTCTTCCTGCTTAAAACATCTCAAAATAAAAGGTTTACAAATCTGCAGAAAATACACTCTTAAAGTAATTAAAAGACTCATTTAAGAAATACATTACTTTTCTGTCTTACTGCTTGTTATTGCAAATTTAGTCATGATCAGATCTCTGTTAACAGTGAGGTTTTTTTCCAGATTTAAAGTTCAATCAGATGGTTTTGTTGTTATAAGAATGAAAAGTCCAAACTAAAGCTTAGTATGACACAAAGTAACCTCTGTCTCTGCTTGTCCATCCAGAACTTGCAGCTTTTCATGACAAAGTCACAGCCGAGGCCCCGGCCCCAGTCCAGTCTCTGAGCCAGGCTGTAGTTGGCCCAGTACCAGCCGCTGTCCTCCATGATGGCCAGCGTGAGCCGAGAGAACACCCTGTTCTGGGTGTGGGAGCCCGTCATCGCCTCGTTCTGAGGGAACGATACAAGCAAACACGAACAGTGAAGACGTGGGAGACAGTGTTTGGTACTGGAAGCAGCAGAGAGGAGGAGCAGACCTCCAGCAGTCTCTTCTCCCAGTGATTGAGTTCAGTTCCTGTGCCTCCCTGGTTCTCCAGCTCCATCCCCTCCAGGATGGGACAGTTAAAGTGTCTCCTCGCCTCCTCCTGAAGAAGCAACATGCAGCTCAGACACTTTAAATTACAAAATAAAATCTAGATTTGATCAATTTAACTCCACTGCTGTGAAAAGTCCACGTGAAACAAAACATTCAATAAATACATTAAAGGAAAACTATTCTGAAGTAGTGTTTTGTGGAAAGGTAGTGGTGTTATCTTACCTGTTGCAGATTGGTTTTTTAACAGAATAAGTTTGGAGAAATACTAATTTTAGCAGACTGATGTGCAAACAGCTGGTCTGAATGTCAGTCAACCAATTTCTTACCAGAAATATCAATAAAGCCCTTCAGGAAATGACCTCTGGATGCCTTAGAATTGCTACAGCTAGCAGCTGCTCCTGCTAACACTTTCAAATAAAAATATACATTTATGACACATCTGTGTAATGCAAACTGAGCTTTCTAAATTAGTGTTAGAATTAACCACTATGAATATTAACTAACTGTTCTCTAAAATAAGATCCTATGAAGAGCCATATTCCAACAGGTCAAATGTTATTTGTTAATTGTAAATTCCATATTAGTTTTCAATAATCTGCCTTGTCATGCAGAAAATGCTGACACGACAGTCTGTTTTAATCTTTATAGACATGCAAATCATCTGAGAGAAAAATGTAATGTTTTATTACTGCAAAACAGAATTGTGCTGACCTGGCAGGGTCTCATAAGGCTGTTTTGAGACGGAAAATCAAGCTGTCCTAGAGTCCGACTGACCAAGACCTTAACATCTTCTCTTCAAATTGACAAAAACCTATAGGTCTTAACCTGGGTCTCTTGTCAGCTAATTATTAGAAGAAAATGTTTCCTTTGGGAAAAATATATTTTCATTCTATAAAGGTTTAAACATCCAGACCTTAACTTAGACGTATAACATCAAGTCAGCAATAATTTTTATCTTTAACTGTTTTGAAACCTTATCACTTCGTCTTTCATGTTGTTATTTTACAGTTTCTATTCATGATTACATTAAATGGATTCTTGCTATATTTTTGTAATAAACTACCATAAAAGACAAAGCTGGTTCCTCATCTTTGAGTATTTTTGGCCTGAGATAAGAATTCCCTGCATATCATACTATCCCACACTTAAGTAAATATGAGCCTGATTAAAAAGACTGAATAAATATTGATCAGTAAATCTGATCTGGTGCCTCAACAGGGCAGATTATCTGTCTCATATTCAGTCAGGACATACTGTTTTAAGAAATATGTAAAAAAAAAAAAAAAAAAAAAAAGCTTTACGGTAAACATCAGAGATGACCAAAAATATTGCAAGATGGTCAAAAACATAACAAAGGTTTTATAAAAAAAAAATCTGTGACTAAATAAAGAACAAACCAAATAAAGACCCAAAAATAGCACAAACTGAATGAAGCAGGTCAGGTCCTTACCACAACCCGAGGAGTGACCAGGACGTGAACGTGGTGACGAACCATCTCTCCTCCTCTGATGTCCCACAGTCTGCTGACTCTCCGGATCACTGCCTCGCTCCACTGGTACAGACCCAGACTGACAAACAGATTACAGGTTCTGACTGATGACAGCGTGTAGCTTAAATCTGCTCTGCAGTAAGACTCTTGTGGTCCACATCAGAGACTGAACAGACACATCACACCTCAGCAGGTTTGATCAGGTGAGGTTTAGTACTCACCTCTCATTGAAGGCAGGCAGGCCACTGGCAAAGCGAGGAGTCAGAGGTTTACCCTCATCGTCGTGGTAAAAGGCAAACAGACCAGCTGAAAACCCCTGCAGGACAGAAGACACAGACTATACTGTTCACAAACTCATACTGCAGAAACCTGAACCCTACGTGGAAAGCGGTAAAAGTTCAGATATTTACCAGAGCATGGATGATCTCGTGTTTGACCGTGGAAAGCATCCCTTCAAACTCCTGAGGCTGGGAGGAGATCATAGCAGGACACAGGTTGGCATATCCTGCTATGGGTCTGAAAACACATACATCTTGTTAACGTCATGTTATCCAGTCCAATGTGGTGAAACCCAACAAAGTTTATCATTAAATATCTTGTCTTTGTAGTGTATTCAATTGAATATACATAGGTTGAAAAGGATTTGCAAATCATCCTATTTATGTTTTAGTCCCAACTTTATTGGAATTAGGTTTGTAGAATGTGTTCGTGATCATCTATAGCACTGGTTTGCAATTCCGGTCCTCGTGACCAACTACCCTGCATGTTTTAGTTGTTTCCCTGCTCTTCAGCAAGTCTTTAAGTTCTGCAGAAGCCTGTCAATCACTTGTTCATTTAAATCAGGTGTGCCAAAGCAGGGAAACAACTAAAACATGCAGGATCGTGGGTCACGAGGACCAGAATTGAAAACCACTGATCTATAGGATATTGTATCTCTTGTTCTTGTGGTGATAAATTGCTTTTTTTTGTAGAAATTTTGTAGAAATTTGTAGAAAACAGGGAAACATTTCAGGGTTTAAATAATCATTCAAGATTTAGATATCTTTACAGTTTGTATACACTTTGATAATTTTTGCCACACAGTTCAGCTGTACTACAAAGGCCTCAGGTTTAAAATCTGAGAATGATTTATGTTGGAAACGCGTTATTTTACCTGTTTAAGGAATATTTAATTCTATTATGAGCCTGTGCTGTTCTCCCACCTGTCCAGCTCTGCCTCCAGCTGACAGTAGGCAGCGTACGCCACAATATTCTCCTGCCCACATCGCTCCGTGGTCACGCCGCTGACGTACAGCACAAAGTCAGAGCCCTCCACGCCGGGGCCATCTGAGGGTCCAGTGGGGCCACACGACTTTCCAGATTCACTGCATATCTTGCATTGCTGAAAGAAAAATGAAAACCCCAACATGAGTGTCGCAGTAATAACAGACAGCAGGAAAGCTTCTCCTCCTCTGTCTACAGTAACTGTAATCTGATTATTAACCCTTTAATCCTTTTCTAATGTAAACGCTTTCTTCTCAAGAGTACTGGCTGTGTTTTTCTGATCTAATTAAGAGTGTGTTATAAAACACAACATCATACAAGTCAACCGCTTTGGGGATCTACCCGTATCATGACCCTCAAAAATCTGTAATTTTCAAAAAATATTTGTACAGAACATGAGGTGAAGAAAACAGCAGCTGCAGTGAAGAGTCACTGAATTTATTGGATGTTTTTACGTCATAGAACAGATGACAGGATGTGGCTGTAGCTTTCAGTTCTCAACCTCCTTACCTGCTTTATGTTGGACCTTAGTACTAAACTCATCAATCTACAGGAATTTATTCACTTTCTTTAACAAGATTTACTCATTAAAATATTATATATGTTAAATATGGAGTCAGAACATCCTTAGCTTGGCTCTCCTCAAACATCTTTTCTTCTCTGTACTGTTTCAAGTTTTCTCTCAGTGATGCAGTATGTGTGTGACAATAAAATGATGATGATGATGATGATGAGGTCAGAGTTGTAAAGTAACTAAGTACAAATACTTTATTATTGTACTTAAGTGGAAATTTTGATTATTTGTCCTTTACTTGAGTAATTATTGTTTAGCCTACTTTTTACTTTTACTCCTTACATTTTTACACAGTTATTTGTACTTTCTACTCTTTATATTTTTTAAAAAGTTATTTTTATTTCATTTTTGCTTGTTTTCATTCTGGCTTGTTATTGTTAAAAAAATACTATCTAGATTAACTGCACCTCATGGATAGAGTGAATTTAATTGTGGTTGAATAAAAAGTATTTACTGCATATATACCATTCTGACACTGTATTAGTTTGTACACAATCTATCACAGCTGCATGTGACACAAGTCATATCACACTCCAACAGGACATAGCAGACATAAATGTATAACATTAACATTTTAATATGACATTGTATTCATTCTGGCTTTTAGAAAAATGTTTTTGGAGAGGTCACCTTTTAACAAATGTCATTATAGAAAATCTAACTGCTCATTTTTACTCAATACTTTTACTTTTGATACTAAAGCACAAAAATATAAGATACTTGAAGACTTTTACTCAAGTAATATTCTTAGAGGAAACTTTAACTTTTACCAAAGTAACTTTATGTCAAGGAACTTGTACTTTTACTCAAGTATCATTTTGTTGTACTTTATACAAGACTGGATGAGGTCAAGATGAAAGCAGACAGGTGTAAGTTCTAGTGCACGAGGTGAGAGTGGGCTTGTGTTAAACAGGCTGCTACATCACTGATACAGAAAAGTCTTAACATAGTTTTACTCACAGATGGGATGAACACAGAAGACCACCTGAGTTATTTCAGACTTAAATGAGACGATGTGTGTCTGTGCGCTGACCTGCAGATGGTGCTGCGGGACGATGATGGGGCCACACCTGGTGACCTCTGCACAGGCCTCCTGGCAGTAACGGTGAGGGTCACCTCTCTTCCTCATGTACTGATTGGTTGCACATTGTCTGAGGACACAAACACACGTGTCAACAGCTGCACCGGCTGTGACGTCCTAACCAAAAACACGACGTCAAATATCTCACACTTGAAGTAGTGGTGAAATGTAATTCAAGTTTTCTTTGACACATTTTTGCTGGACTTCAGGTAGTATTTATTTAATGTTGGCTGCTATATAGATGATATCACTGAGCTGTGTGTACCTGCTGAGCAGTACAGGTCCCACCCTGCGTCGAACACTGAAAGCCCTCTGCAGGTAGTCGATGGCCTGAGGAAACAGCTTGTCCTGATGAGGAACACACAGCTGCTTCAGTCAGTCTTTACCCAAAAGTAAGACCATCACATCCTGATTCAGATTTATCTTTTTATGGTTTAACTTAAACCTCCTTATTCAACTGATAACCAAACTAAAGCAGATGGATGTTGGAAAAAGATTAGAAGAAATACTACAGAGCTGCATTGCATTTCTAAAACAACACTGGGTACCTTGTTAAACCAAAGTACCAGTTACAGTATGTCTAACTACTTAAATAAAACACTATTGCATCTTTCTGCTTTTTGTCTTGTAACATTGTTTTTACAGAATGCAGTACAGTCATCAAACGATAAACTCAAAACATCTCATTACATGTCTGACATCACAAGAGCTATACAGTCAATGAGAAGCATCAGCGTATTGTTCTACCTTCTGCTCTTGTTAAAAAATATATAAAGCAAATAAAGTATTCAGGTGTTCTCTCACCTTCACTAGTCTCCGCTTGTCTGCAGGAAGCCTGTGGAAGAAGAGAAAGAACACACCAGCCTGTGATGGAAAATATCACCTGGACAAAAATACAATAAAGTGACACGTTGATACAGAAAACATCAAATCTTAAACTGTAGCTCCAATTCCACATGAAGTCTGAAACACTCATCAGAGGGGCGAACTACAGAGGAAGAGCTCAGATTTGAACTGATTTATTTTCAGTGTTCAGAGTGTGGGGACATGGCTGCGGTCAGTGAGCAGACATGACCTCAGAGTTTCAGGAGCACAGCCCGCTGACTGACGCTGTTCAGAATAATCTCCCACACAGAAAAATCTGACTATTATATACAGTCAATTCTTTCTGGAGTTAAAGGGTTTTATAAATTAGAAACTCTACTGTATTCAAATATTCACATGAATGTTTTTTATTAACTCATGTGATTGTCAGCATAATACTAGCGGAGAAATAAGTGAAAGTGCTGCTGGATGGTGAGCTTGTTTTATGAAGATAAATGTTGAGTTGATGACTTACTGATCAACACTGCTGTCATAGATGATCTTTATCTTTAGCTGCAGGTCGTCAGAGCTTCTTTTGGTTAAGCGGTCAGGCTTCAAGTACACTTTATGAATAACCTACAAGCAAAGAGCAGAAAAACAAAGATTTTCTTTCTGTCTTTCAAGTTGGGACCAAGTCGTGTGCAATTAATCACCAGAAAAACCTTATTAGATTATTTTTTGGCACTTGACGATTAACACGATTAATGCCACCAGGCAGACTGACTGGAGATTTCCCCTGTCAGTCTGTTCAGTGCTCCTCTCAGCTTCAAATATTAAAAGAAAAAAAAAAAGTTCTGTAATTTATTTTTTTTTTTACTTGGTCTATCAACACAATCTAAAAATAGATGCATAGCCTGAAGTCTGTACTTTTGATACAATTTGGAACAGATTTTTACAGAGTGCAAATCTTTCCCACTAGAGTGATTTAAAGGGACAATCTTATGTGTTTCTCAGGCATTGATTTACATTCTATACTATAATAAAGTATCTATGTCACCTTAAGTTGTTATTAAAATGCTGTTTATATGTTTAAATGTTAAATTATAATATCTTCTCCTCCGTTTCCACTCTATACACCTTGAAATTGGCCTCTGTGTCTTTAAGAAACCCCCC
>JARVGW010000136.1:22391411-22404656 GCA_031762495.1 Anablepsoides rubrolineatus
TTTATGTTTGTGGTTGTAATGTGACAACATATGGAAAAGTTCAAGGGGTATGAATACTTTTGCAACCCACTGTAGTTCTCAGTAAGTTGACATTTCAGGATTAAAACCTTTTGTTATTAGTCTTAACTAAGAATTTAAATTTACTGAGAAACAGAGGTTTGTGTTATCATGTTCTGTGACACCTTAATCATCTAAATGAACACCTGAAATGCCCTCTGTGTGGACTGAAGCAGCTATTTTTCTTGGTTAATGAAGCTTTAAATAAAGCCAGATTTGTTTGGACTCCTGCAGGTTATGAGGTGGACAGCATCCATGAAGCTGCAGACCCTGTCGACGCTGTCAGAAAGGCTGAGGGCATCTTTATAGGTGAGATCTGACAGCTGGAAGCAGCTGAGATATTTTTTCTCCTGGTTGTTTCTTCATCACATTCTTCTAGGGATCCTCTTGTCTGGTCCAGTTCTGTCTGGTTCTTTAACTGAGGTGTTTGTTTGTAGGAGGAGGAAACACTTTCCGGCTCCTCAAGAGTCTTTATGACAACAAGGTGGTGACGGAGATCAGGAAGAGGGTGATGGAGGTGAAACTAAATAAAGATTTAGTCACTTAGTCAAACAATTTGTTGTTAAATAAATAAACCTAATAAAAGCTTTGGTTGTTTGGATCGATCTGACTGATCCTGTTTCATCCTGCAGGACGGAGTCCCCTACATGGGCTCCAGTGCCGGCACCAATGTGGCCACCGTCAGCATCAGCACCACCAACGACATGCCCATCGTCTTCCCTCCAAGCTTCTCCGCCATCGGCCTCGTCCCCTTCAACATCAACCCACACTACCTGGACCCCGACACCAACAGCCGCCACATGGGGGTCAGTCTGCAGTCTTTAGTCTTGCTTCCAGACTTTAAACCAGGGGTCTCCAAACAGTAGTTCCTCAGCTCATTTAAAGTAGCTCTTCAGTGCTTATCAAAAATTAGGAGAAGCAAAATTTAATTTGTCACTGGTCAAACAAAAATCCTCTACAGATGTCCCTCCCCCTTGGTTGTCAATCAAACGGTTTAGGGCTCAGTGTATTTGATTCGCAGACGATGTGCGGTTACTTGGTTGTTCGGCGTTTGTTTTTGCACACACCTTTCATGGCCCCTTGGGACACACTGGCTGTGTCCAAAATGGAAGGCCGGGTCTTCCAGTTTTAGACACAGCGACTGTCCCAAACTCCTGGGAAACCCCTCCTGCTGCGGTATATAGGTCACTACAGGGGGTTTCTTCCTGCTGGAGTCTACAATGCTCGTTGGTATTTGTGCACAAATCTGTTGCAGTTAAACCCTAAGTAATTAGTGTGAAATACACTATAATATGAATAGATGAACACAAAAAGCACATTTATTTATTTATTTTATTTATTTATTCAGTGTTCTTTGTGGTGGTTTCATGCAAATTAAAGACAATGTTTTTTGTGCAAAACAAGCTTATTCCAATGGTTTAAGTTTAAAATTAAATGTTGCAAAAAGCAACTTTCAGACAGTTTCATTTTGTGAAAGTAGCTCTTCAGGATAAAAAGGTTGGAGAGCCCTGCTTTAAACAGTTCATTCAGTTTCACTTCAGGATGATGTTCTTTATAGAGCAGGAGTCTTTGTCTCATCAAAGGTTTAATGATTAGTCACTCAGTGTAATCAGCGCCCTCAGGTCCAACATTGCTGATTAAAATCCAGACTAGGTTTTTAAATGTTTTTACTGTAGCTGGAAAATTTATCTCTAAACTGAACAGGTAGTTTCAGTCTCTGACAAGTTTCAGTTTCAAGTGTAGCATTTGAATCTTTTATTGTACTTTTAAACTCTGGTGTGTTTAAGCTCAGTCAGTGGTCCATCTTATCAAACTGAGACTACACCAATAAAAACAAACTTACATCTACAGATCTTCAGTTTATATATGAACCAAAACAAACCAGCAGCAGTTTACAACAGACCCGATCTGCCGGACAGAGTCAGGAACCACAAAGAGCTTTGGTCAGACTCAAAGCTAATAAAAACAAAATGAGTACATTTTACAGGTTAAACTCACTCCTACAGTCAAACACAGTGATGGTAGTATCATGTTGTGATTCTGTGGAATCATTTAGAGCCATACTGAGGGAGTTCAGAGGTCTAAGAAACCTGTGGGCCAACCTGAGCGTGGCCGTGTTCTAATTGTCATACTGGACCCAGCTCATGAACAACATGAACACGTGTGTTTGAGCTGCACAGAAGTTCTGGTTTCAAGTTATGTAACACAGGAAGCAGTGAAACTCATGAGCTTAACAAAATGAAATGCTGAGTGTGCAAATACTAAACATCAGAAAGCATGGATGGTTTAATAAACCACTAAAGTACAGTTTGAGTCTGAGATTTATGGTGCTTTTTTTCTTATGTTAAAGAAGTGTTTTTTAGTTGAGCTGTATTCAGATCTTAAGACATTTAAACTTTCTGTCACTATTTACAACAGACTGGAAAGACCTGAAAAACTGAGATTAACATGTAATCAGATTTCTGCTTATTTACTGTCCATCAATCTAAAACTCATTTTCTGACAGCTGTTTGTTTCCTGCATAATTGGGTTGCTCAGAGTTCCCCCTAAAGATGTGAAAATGAATGTGCAGTGTGTTATTGTATGGTGCTGGTCATACAGTTAGAATATGATGAAAAAGTTTATTATTTCAGTAATTACCGACTGATGTATTTCAATAAACATTTGAAATACATCAGTCTGTGTGAAATGAATGAATATAATGTACAAGTTTCACTTTTTGAAGGGAATTACTGAAATAAATAAACTTTTTCATAATATTTTAATTTTATGACCTGTATTTAGGATTAAAGCACCTGTAAAACAGCTGAAGGCCCTATTGTGTTTGACCTGATTAATATGGTTATTTTTTGTCACACCAGATATTTTTTCACTATGTTTTAGTGGGCTGAACATTATGAAACTTATATAGAAGTAGAGTAAAAACGGGGAAGTTCAAATATTCAGATGTGGGCAAATCTACCGCCTGCTAAACATCAGCCCCTCTTATGACTTAAACATACACATGTGAAATTTGGTACACAGGTACATCAGTTCAGTACTGACTAAAAAAAAAGTTTCTTGGCACCATATTATAAAACTTACAGGAAGTCAGCCATTTTGAAAAAATGATAACTTTCTTACATGTCATGCCAAACAATATTTCGTCCTCAATTTTGAGCACATCAACTTCAAATTTGGACCAAACGTCTTTGGCAAGATGGTGCACGAAAGAGATCAATGTTTCCAAAACTTGAACAGTGTGGGCGTGGGATGTTTTGGAATACACCCATTTCTACTTGAGCACATTGTTGGGGATAACATCACTGTAAATTTTTCAAGCTGTGCAAAAATGTACCTTTACTGTTGTCTTAAATTCAACACTGCGCCAGCTAGTGGCAGTGCAAAAATACCTATTAGTGTTTAAAAATATATATATAAATCTCACACTTTTTATCCTTTGAGCTTCAAAACTGCTGTGTAAAGTTGATTGTACATGTTAGCTTTGTAGAGACCTAATAGAGTGCTGTGTGAATGGGTAAATGAGGGCACAGATTGTAGTGTTAAAGCGCTTTGAGTGTCCTGGATGGATAGAAAGGCACCATGTGCACACAATCTGGACTGCCCCAAGATGCAAGGGTCTTTATCACTTTTGTTTATTGACATTAATTCCTTTTTAAGGAAGACAGTTTGTGAGATTTGCTTTATTATATGTTTACTGCTCATCACAGTTGGTTTGTTATTGTTGTTCAGGAGACTAGAGAGCAGAGAATCACCCAGTACCACGAAGAGCCCGACACTCCGAATGTTCTGGTGAGTCAGAGCGAGGTGGAGCGAGCCAAGCATCCGGCCAGTATTAAATGAATATTTCTGGTTTTATGTGTAGGGTCTGAGGGAGGGCTCCATGCTGCTGGTGGAGGGAAACAAAGCCACACTGTTAGGAACCACCAAGGCCCGACTCTTCTCCAGGTAACACCAAACCCTAATCCATCAGATCTGACCGCTTGTTGGGTTTAAGAATGGAAATATGGTGCATATTTGATGGAGCTTCAGTTTTCTGTCAACCACACTGTGAGCATGATTAATGCAGAGACAGTCAGGACTCGTCTCTGCTGGGTTTAACTGATCTGCTGCTCATTTCAGGGGGAAGCCCTGCGTGGAGTACGACCCAGGAAGTGACCTCAGCTTTCTGCTGACAGACTGCGCAACATGAAGACGGTTCAACACAGAGACTGAATGCTGTTCATCACGCTGCTTCCAAACTGAAATAAAGTGTTGAAGAAAACACTGAGCGATGAACTCTTGATACCTTTAAATAGATTTCTTGTATAAAATCTGAGCTGTTTGTCGAGTTAAATAACATGAAGACAAAGTGAAGGACCAAATGTGAACAAATCAGTTTATTTCATTCCAAAAGTGAGATCATCTCTTTATGAAAATGTTAATATTTACTCCCCAGGTGTAATAATACATACATCAAAAATAGTCCATATTTACTCAGAGTTGTCCATAGTTAGAGGAAAAACAAAGTGGTTTAAATATAAAACAAACCCTGAACCAACAAACACACAGAGAGAGAGGAAACTATAATCTGATCACCTGCTGATTTATAAAGTTTGTTCATAAAGAAAAGACCAGTCTCTATATATTAAATCTAAATTATCAAGTTCTAATCTATTATCAAAAACCTTAGGAACAAATCATGTTTTACTTGTGGATCAAAGACTTATTTTAATTTAAAAAAATCAGCAGGGGGTCAATTAATTTTCCCTCCATAACCATATCTGCAGGACTTGAATCCAAACAGACAAGAAAAATGTCCATTTATGCAGAGAAACCCCCCAAAATAACCCCTAACAGTGCAGTGATGTCACTCTGTCACAGAGAAGTGAGTCCATTTTAAACTCAAACCAAAACAAGTTGAGAAAAGACAACATGCAGAAATCTGGCAGTTTCGTTTCAACAGAGTTAATGTGGAACAAACTGTTTTGTACAGACATTTAGCAACATTTAAATTAAGAATAAAGACAGCAGTAAACAGTTATTTATATCCTTTAAGAGTCGACATGTTGTGGAGTGGTGGTGAGCTAACACCCTAAAGTTATAAGGAAAAACAAACCATGTAAAAATGTATTCAGTTTACAGGTGAGTGAGTCAAAAACCATTTCCATCTTTTCTTATCTGTGTAATATGACATGATTTCTCCATCACTAACCAGATTCAGTGTGAAAACAACTAAATATAAACTTCCTGCTCTTCATGACGTCATCAGTAAAACGTCTCCACCTTCTGATAGTTGAGGACTAAATCTAATGAAGTACCGTCACTCGTTACTGTTAACATTATTTCATCATGCAAACCCAATATGGGCAAATAGAAAATGTTTCTTTTTCTGTTTCAACATACTGCCATACACACACGACTCAGACAAATTCCACATAAAAACTAGGTTTTTTGTTTTCAGTAAAACTGCCTGTCACCAATCTGACATGGAAAAAAAAAGAATAGAAAAAGAGAAAAGAAAAACATTATTAAAAGGCAAAACAAATGGCCTCAGTGCTGGCAAATGCAGGAAAATAATAAACCATTCGTTAAGCCCCGCCCCCTTATTTACTGTTGCTATGGCTGCTCCAGCTGCCGACAATGATGAGCTTTTCTGAGGGTCTTTACGGGTTGTCAATGAGGAGCTGAAATGGTTTAGATTTTTAGACTGAAATGTGGAAGAAAAACAGCTCATCCATAAATTGTTCATACTGTGTGAAATGTTATCAAATCCCACAACAGGATTTATTTATTGAATTAAGACAAAGACAGAGGCAGTGATCCCTGATATGATCCTAAACCTGCCTGTTTGTTCAGGTTTTATTATTATTGGAGTAGAGGATTATGGGATTAAAGTACTAAATAACTTATTAATAACTAAACCGACACACCTTATTGACTTCATGATTCTCATCTAAGTTTACAAAACTACCAGATTACTCTGAGGTTTTTATTATTTTCTGGTAAAACTGCAGCTTTAACAACAGTGAATTATGAATAATTAAAAGTTAGTAACAGGTTGTTTACACATCATCAGTGCTGTGTGGTTTTTGATTCCCTTTTTTATTCTCAAATCAACAACTTTATTCTTCTCATTTTGACTTTATGTCAACATTTCAACAATAACTGCGACGTTTCAACTTTTAACTACAATGACTTTAATCTCAAAATTGGGCAACTTATGGTACGTTTTTGTCTTTTGCATGACTAGCATGTTTATAAGCTGCTCATAAGTTTTTGTTATAAGATTGCTAGAGTTTGGACTTTTTTCTACAGTTTACACTCTTTTGGCCTGAAATCATTTTCAGTTTGTTCTGTCGACAGTTCCCCTTCAGAGGACAGTGTGTCAACAACAACAACAACAACAGTCTTCTTCAGGCGTGGGGTTTAACAAAACAGATTTACATTTCACACTTGGAGTTTATTACCTGCATTAGTTTTTAATACAAATTAGAAAAATACTTTGTTGACTGTGTCGGTAAAAAAGTTGCAATTATTAATATCCTCTTTGTTTTGTTCAAATACATTAAAACACACAAACATCTCACCAACACCCCAGGGCAGAACTCCTACATGAGTTTCCACACAGAAAGAAAGAAAAGTTTAGTAACATATGAATAAAAAAAACAAAGAGTCGTGTTCTGATCTGTTCACGTCAGAACAATCAATCCATGTTTATCCAAAAATAACGGCCAGTTTTAAAAATCTGAGTTCATATTGCTGTTTTTTTAATCAAACATGATCAGAATCACTCTGGTGGTCAGGCTGGTCATCAATACCCACAATTCTCTGCTTCACTTTTCTGCTCTTTAATATTCTTTCTTTTCACTCATAAGAGAATTATGTTTAATACTTACAAAAAAAAACCCCAGAGAAACCATCCTGATGTCAACAATTTAAAGTAGAAACTCTTGAAACTGAACCAAGTCAAACACTAAATTACATAAACTCCTTTTACCTTTTTAAATGTTAGCCTATCCTGTTACCATGCTTAGCTAATGCTAACCAGCTGCTAATCTTAGAGTAAACACTAAGTGCTTTCAGTGGGATGGACACATGATAATCCAGCTGATTTTCCAAAAATACAAACTCTTACTTCAAGTTTTAAATAATAATTGTTGTAGAGTTTATGATTTAATCAATGAACAGCATTTTTTCCAACTTTTTTGGCACAAACATGATAAAAAGTGAACTCAGTACCATTATCTCCCACCCAGCAGTGTACTCTCTCTGAGGCTGAGCTTTCCTCTCATTTGTTTGGGTCGGGCCTCTAGGCATCCGTGTTGCCGTTCTCCTCGGGCTGCAGCTGCTCCTTCTCTATGCAGTCCTCCTGCGGGGGGCGCACTCTCTTAAAGAAACCCAGCTGAAGAGGAGGAGAAGAAGAAATGTTGAGAAGATTCCAGTGATGAATCCAGTTAAACTAAGGGCCTTTCCCAATCAGTGGCTACACCCTCGCCCTACTCCCTACACTCGCTGTGAAGAACCCTCGCAGCTGGGAATCACCTGATAACAGACAGTGAACACATGTCCTCACCTTGTACATGATGAAGATAAGCAGCGCCAGCAGCAGCAGTCCTGCCAGAACAGCCAGAGCCACGACCCAACCAGGTACTGGCTGAGCAGTGTCAGCCACCCACATCACCGTCAAACTCACCTGAACACACAAGTTGGCTTTACTTACAATAATTACATTTTATATTCATTTCAAGAGTATTTACAAGTAATAATTGTACAAAACACTGCAGAATAATGAAGTTAACCCACTGGAGTTCAGGGTTAAATTGGACATTTTTGGAGTATTTTAATTATAACTTCAGATTTCACCTTTAAACTGGTTTATCTTGTAATTTTTAGGGTCATTTTGTTCAGCACAACCCCCGGTATGTGAGTATGTGAATATGAAGTTATTTTTTTAAACTTTTGACTTATTGTATGAACACAGCAAACCTAACATCACACAAAAATCATCAAGTCTGAGTAGAAAAAATATTGTTTTTTAAACTGGGAAAACCAGAAATATTCATAATGAATAGTTTTTACAACTCAGAATGCAATATAAACACTAATATTCATAAACATATATACAAACCTAGCAAACAACAAAGCTATATGCAGTATTTCCACTGAAACACAAACCTTTTTTTTTCAGGTGTTTCTTGAACAGAACAATGAGATGTTACAATAAAATGCGATAAATCATTTTTTACTCATTAAAACAGTTGAGTAAAACAAAACAGTGGACAGAAAAATGAAACCGTTTATGAACAAAAATGGCAGAGGCACGTCTTATATGGTCTTTTTTTTGTCCTGTTCAGAATTACTCAGATGTGAATCCATTTGTTGACATTATTTTAAAAAAACTAAAACTAAATCTGATTTTATCTCCAGTAATTCAGGGACTCCAACATGTAAATCAAGAGGAGATCAAAACATTTACACCACATTTATAGTTTGTAATTATAATTTATTTACATTTTAATTACGGCTGGGCGGTGTGACCTCAAATTCATATCACGGTATAAATTTAGTCCCTTCATGGTGACAGTATATATCGCTGTAGAAAATTATCATAAAAAGTAAAAATAATGTAATTTTTAGAGCATTTTGTTTTGCAGAAAACTGTTATCATAATCAAACCCAGCATTTTTGCTTTAATATCTGCCTGTCATACAATGAGCTGCTGCTCTGCATGCGTGCTCAGAGGAGGATGAGGCTGACTGCTGACTGTGGTGTTTTTTCATGACACTGCTGCGTTTCCGTCAGTCATTTTCAGAAAATAAAGTTGCATGTAATATTTATCATAACTCCGGTTTTACTTGGCCTATCGACACAATTTAAAAACTGGTGTAAAGTACAAAGTCTCAAATGGAAACAGAGTCTCAAAGACAGGGTATTTTTTCCAGTTATAGTGATTTTAAATAGGTATTGTGACTAGAACGTAGGGGTGAAAGCAGGGAGTCCAGGGGTTTAAATAAAACGTTTTACTTTAAAAACTATAAAACTAAAACATGATGAGTGTATATATATTTATCCCCACTTCTTTATATTTTGCTCCGTCTGTCTTTACTCAAATCTGACCAGTTTCTCAGACCCTGATAATGAAAACAATCCCCCCAGCATGATGCAGCCACCACCGTGCTTCACTGTATGTTGGTGTTTGAGCCAAACTTAGAAAAGTCTATTGTTAGTATTTTCTGATTAAAGCACCTTTAAAACCCAAACAATCTGCCTTATTTAATTTTTTTAAATGATGGCTCCTTCCTGCCCACTCTAGCTTGAAGCTCATGACAACACGTCAGACTCATACCTGGGTCAAACAGCTGCTGTAACGTCATTAAACACTTAAAGATGAACTTTGTCTAACAGTAAATCTACATGACTGTTAGACTGCATGTCTGATGAGTTGGTGTGTCTTACGGTGGTAGTGTTTGAAGGCATGTCCAAAGGCTGTTTCTTATACGGCATCTCGATGACTTCAAACGAGGCTTTAGAGCGAACCACATATGATTGATTCTGATTCTCAGTCTAAAAAACAGCAAACAAACAAAAACATTAAAGTGAAAAATTACAAATGCATATCAAGTTTCTCCCTTTGGTTCAAACTGAAATGAAAAAAACAAGAGTTTTATTAAATGTGTGTGTTAGAATAATGTTATATTTTAAAAATAAATCATTTTGTTTACCCTGAGGAAGTTATTGACATCCAGTCTGGAGTAGATGAAGAGGATGGCGTTCTTTGTCCTCTCCAGACGACCAACTTGACATTTCAGCTGCAGACAGTCAGCTGTGGTGCAGTCCTACAAACGAAGGTTAAAGTTATCTATGTTCAAACAGATAAAAATGTAACTCTTTGTGGATGTTATGTCAGAGTTGTGTCAAAGACGCAGCAGCAGTTAGCAGTAGACTCCAGAATGAGGAGCTGGTCACATGACCTATAAAAGACCTGTTGATGGTGTGTACCAGTGTCTGCAGGTCACTCTGTGAGTCTCTGGACTCCAAGTCTCTTTTGCGAACGTGGTTTTGACTCCGCCCCTCCGTATCTCGCTCTCTGTTTGGAATGATGCTGGTGTTCTGTGATGTCACCGGGTTCTGACAAACACAAAGTGTTCAGAGTGAAGTCAGCACTAATGGTCAGTGCACACAGCATCTGGTTCTGTCGCCTCTGATTTGACAAAGTCAGCTGATTAAAACGTGCGAGGTGTTAGTGTGAGCGCAGCTCGTTAGTGAGACTTACGGAGACATTGAGGGGGTTGATCTCCACGTCAGTGGTGCAGTTGATGGGTCCTTCAGTATCGAAGCTGGTGATGTAGAGCACAGAGCCGTTCTTGAAGTGGTACGGCCAACTGACCTTTAATGATGCTTTACTGAACGTACTGGGCCCATTGTTCAGGAGCTGAGGGAACAGAACTCTGTTAAAATGCTTTCTGTGCCACTAAACACGAACCATGAACCAGAGCTGTTCTTCTTTTACTTTTATTTATTACAGCAGGTTCATTTCAAAGAATCTTTACAAAGAAAAACTGGATTCATTTTAGAAAAATAAAAGAAATCTAAAACTAAGTCTTACAACCGTTCTAAATTATGTACTGGACTGAAAGACAGAAAATGCTTTGATTATTAAAATTAAAAAAAGCTAAATGATCTTTTAAAACTATACATACTTTTTATTTTAAAAGCAACTCTTAAAAATCATTTCAGTATATTTTGTTTACATAAAAACAAAACGTTACAAATTTACAAAGTTAGGTCATAAATTTAAGACAAGATTTTCTACACAAACAATAAATACAAACTTGTTTTGCTTCAGTTGTCAAAATATAAATATTTAAGTTAAAAACATACAAAATATAGTTAAAAACTTCTGCTCTCTATTTTACTGACCAAAGAACCAAAACAACTTTTCCCCACTGCACATACTGTATATATGCTGTATGCGTGTGTTTGTGTGTTCACACCTCAAAGACGTGTACGATCTCAGGCCCGATGTCATCTCCAGTCACCGCAGGTTGTCTGGGTTTCCAGTTAGCAATGGGAAGCAGCACCGGATTGGGAGACGAGGATCTGGGAAGACAGAACATAAAAGGCTCAGACTGTGTTCAATCATCAAGGCCATACTAACAAAATACTGAACATTTGATGAAACTTTCAAAGGAAGTGCAATCGACTCAGGAGTACATGTGGTCTGTTAAAATGTGTGTTTTACCCTCTGATGGAGACTTTGGCCAGGACGTCCAGGTCTGTGATGCTGGACACTCGAGGACTGGTGTTATCAAACTGGTTAGAGCTGAAACACAAACAAATCACCTTCATGTAATTAAACAATGTTCTATAATAAATCAACAAACAACAATGTATTTCTCCACATAAACCAGATGAAGAAAACCAGCAAAAACACAAGAAAATAGAAAAGGCATATTTCTGTGTCATTTTAATCTGCCTGTAGTTTAGCAATGGCAGCAGAGGAAGTGAATGAAGTTATTCAATCTGTGTTGACACGGCCTCCAAATTAAAATAAAGTTGTCTCACAAAGTCTGCAGCACTCATTTACACCCATCTTGTTCGGCTCAGAATTCTCTCTACTCAGTAAGGGATGGTTGTTTACATAGTATGCAGGTTCTAGTTAGCTTCTTAGCTTAGCTTTCTTCACAGTCGAGCTGGCGTTAGTGATTGGGTAAAATCCAATCCAATCATTTTAAACTTCAACAGAGTCCACATATCCAGCAAGAAATCACATTTCAATAGCTGAGGTTCCAGACCCTCTGTACGAAGCAAAGCATAGAGCAAGGGGCTGATTTTTACCAGGTTATTTAAAATTCATCATCAAAACTCAAACATCTCTAAACGCATGCAGACACTTGTCTTGAGTATAAAAACAGTGCCAACAGTTTAAAAATCCACAATTTTCTCACAAAACAATTACTGCATTACCTATAGTATATATTATATATATGAGTATTATAACAGATTTGTTTTTAACCTGCATTTTTTAAATTAGAACAAAATTCCTTGGTTCTCCCTGTGCAGCCAGCAGGTGGTGCTGTGCCCCTTTTCAGCTAAACTAAAGTCAGGTGGATCCTGGATGAACTCCATCAGTCTTACCTGACTATCTGCAGGTCAAATCTGACCGAAGTGTCGCTCTCTGACAGCTGGTGCACGCTGAACCTCAACTCAGCCAGGATCTGGAGGAGGGGACCAATCAGAGGGTGAGAACCACACACGGACACACACATATAGAGAAAAACAATAAATCACAATCACATTTAGATTATGTTTGATATGTTCTGTTTAGTTTAACTGTTGGGCCATCCACATCTCAACTAGATCCTCACCAACATGACTGATGAACCTGCAGGTGTTCACTGACCTTAGTTCCTCCCTTCATAGGGTTCCCCAGGTCACACACCACCATCTTGGTCTGGTTCTCCATTTTGTAAGCACAGGAGAGCCTGGAGAGGGTCTGTGAAGAATACAGGAGGACTATTACAGCTTGTAGGATTCACCTCAAGTGGAAAAACAAGAATTTCTGTCTCTACAGCAGGCCTCGGACAGGCCTTCAAAGAAGACAAAAACTCTGTTTTACTTTGAACTTAATTTAGGCCGTGACAGGTCATTCTGACCTGGAAGAGATGCCTCTCTTCCTCTTAATCAGTAAATGAACAAAATAATCTCAATTATATGTGATTCATTTTTCATTTAACTAAGAATGTTATAATGTTTATCAAAAGTTACATGATAGAATAGAACAACTTCTTTTCTCTCATTGTGCCTTAAAGATTCATAAAGGTTTATAAAAGAACCACAGAGAATGTAATTGTAATGTTTTTATTGTTGATGCAAATCAATGTTTTATTTTACTGCACACACAGTAATATAATTGTGGATTTTTCTTGAGAAAATCTGTCATTTATCTAAACTAAACAATAGTTTAGAATGTGATTAACAAACAAATATGTTTACATGTTTGAATGTATGATCTATGATCTCCATTTATTTGTGTGTTTCTTACATTCATAAAAACAAAACAATATATGTACACCATTAAAAAAACAATGTAAATTATACCCTGAATTAAAAGGGTGCAGAGTAAAGAAAAAACTCTTATGTGCCCCTTATTTTCAAAAATCAACTTCAATTAACAAACAAGCTCAAGCTGGAAAGATCTCTAAA
>JARVGW010000136.1:22413880-22428906 GCA_031762495.1 Anablepsoides rubrolineatus
ATGGATCAAATTTAACTCTGAGTTTATGTACTTATTGTGTGTGGTTTCACTTTGCATTGCACAGATATTGATGAAAAATAAGAGAACTCATTGATAAATAATTTCCTCATAACTCTTGTTATGAGAGGTGTAAGAAACCTTACTCTTTGATAAGTGTTCTCCTACAGCTTCATGTTAAAAAACTGGACTGTGTTTGTTCACAGCCTTAGTCCACAGAGACAACAATAACTGGATTACTTTAATACTGGAAAGAAAAACAAGTAAAACAAAAAAAGAAACCTAAGATTAAACTGTTGTTTCGCTAATAGTTTCCTGATGGTATGAAGGGTAATCCTGGATGGGAATCAAAGTTTACATCCTCAGGATGTTAAATGATGTGAATGACACGTTACCTGACTGCGCACAACGCCGGTGAAGTCAGCCTGCTGCGGAGGGAAGACGTGGAGCTCGGCCTCGTAGGCTCCCTCCCCCTGATTCTCAGCACTGACCTCCAAGGTGAGAGCGTTGTCATCTCCGATGTAGAGCTTCTCACGATCGCTGCAGCCAATCAGAGAACAGAGAGATTATCCTCATACAGTTAAAGCTTAAAGCTGGATTTATACTCCATGAGCAGTAAAGAAATCTGCTTTCGATGACTCGCATGTCAAAAATGTTTTCTCTCAGGGGCATGAGTCAGTTATTAGTCGGAAATTTGTTGGCATTTTAATGTAAAAATTGGGTGAAGTGAAAATAGAGTCAAATAAAACTTCTAAACAAAGTCAAATGGTGAAGAACTCATGGAGGGAAACGGCATAATTATTGTGTGCTGATGAGTCAGCGTGGAGACACAGGCAGCTCTTTGTGGCCTGGCTGTTTTTAAGGGCAAATATCACTGTTTTCTTGTCAGCTGCAGAAGAACAGTGTACCTCTTCACTGACAACTTGAGGTCAGGTTTACAGATGTTGTCATCTCCACAGTCCAACAGGATGTGAGCCTGATGGAAAGATGAAAAGAAAACAGTTAAGCGTAAAAAATAAATAGTAGAAATACAAGGGAAAAAAAGGCAATAAAAGCTCAGTGGCAGTTACACATTAATTAAACCAGATATTCATCCTCAACAACTAAAGCTTGACTAATGAGCAACGTAATGGTGGCAGTAAATACATTAACAGCAGATACAGGGACCTTTTATAAACTGAGAGCAGACAGAAAACTTCTGTCCTTACGCTAGATACTCGACACTTTCACAAACACTTCTGTGGTGTGGAAACAGAGATGTAGACCCTCTTTGAGACCACTCTTTCTGCTCTGGTTCTTTTAGAAATCGCACTGTGATTGCAAGAAGACAGGAAGTGTTTTGCGACCAGGGCTACAGCTACACACAGTACCTGTTTGGTGACGTTAGACGGTGCTGCCACATCGAGGATGGGCTTCAGTCCAGTCTTATCTGCAGCCAGCTGGTAGTCCACACTGTACTCCATGGCCACAGAGATGGGAGTGATCTTATCTCGAAATTCACGATCATCCTGGACGTGAAGAGAGTAAGATTGCTTTTTCTATTATACAATAATGACCTTCCTAAAATATTTAAGTATTCTAATATCTTAATGTATGCTGATGATACTGTTCTTTTCTTGTCTGATTTAAACATTGAATCTATTAATAGTCAGTTACAAGCAGATCTTCAGACATTTCATGGATGACTCCAAGATAATCTTTTGTCAATTAATGTGAAAAAAAAACTGTGTGTATGTATTTTTCCTCACCTAAGAGACATTTCAATATAACAAATCAACTCATTTTTTTAAAGAAACCCCTTGATATTGTCACTACCTACAAATATCTTCTCATTTGACTTATCGTGATTATGTACAAGTCTTAACCTCTAAGTTGAAACATAAATTATACATTTATTCAAAAATTAGACCCAATTTTACGGACCGAGGTGGTATGTTTTTTTTAAATCTAAAAACAGTCTGAATCAAAAGCCTACACATCACTGGAATTTTTTGTATGCAGGAATTTTGGCATTATAAAAATTACGGACAAACGAAAAAAAAAAAAAAAAAGTGGCAGCTTCCAAAGCTGTCGCACCAGTGCTACGTAGTTTTTTCTTTTATAGCACAGACAGTTTTTTTCATGGGTTGCTTTATTAAGATGACAAAATGGTGTTTGTTAAACAGCATATATGAGGCCTCAACTGCCTCAAAGAAGCAGAAAGAGAGCAGAATGTATTCTTTACCATCTCAAACAATGTTCTTTAGTTTTCACAGACATGTGGACCCACTCTTATGTCCCACACAAGCATTTACCCTTTTTGTGTTTTTTATTGTATAGAAGAGTTTAATCAGAACAAACTGATTATAACATTTTACTTTGCTTTAATAAATCTATCTTTTCCCTTCTATTTTTCAGTACAAATGTTCTCAGCATTATTAATATAATTCATGTCAGAAATCATGAAGCTTGAGTTAAATCTGGTTAAATGCACGAGGCTTCATGAATATGAAAACCAAATGAAATGAAGAAGACCCATCAGAGGGTCAAAACAAAAATTTATTTGAGGGCCGCGGGCCAAAGTGCAACAATATAACACATGAAATACAAATACTTTTTAATAAAGTATTCATTTATTCATTTTTTATGAATAAGTAAGCAGCCTGTGCAGTGGCTCATGTTATATTTGTTTTAGCCCATGCACTTGGAGATAATTTGACTTTGCTCTGGCAGCAAAGGCTCATGGGACATTTCCTAAATAGATGGAATATGAGTATTTATGGTCTTCTAAAGTGTGCTTCAATATAATCTAAATGTTTAATCTGAATATAATTCAAAAATAAATTATGCGTGAAGACTAAACTTATATAGTCAGTGGGTCAATGGATGGAATGACTGTAAATGGAAATACAGTGTTATTAACAGGAGATTACCATCTAATAACCAGGGAAACTGCTGGTGGGCCAATTTTGGCCTGCGGGCCCCACTTTGGACACCTTTGCCCATTAGACTTTGGCTGGTCTGTTTGTAGCCCAAAGCTTTTAAGAAATCACCTTTTTGATATCAAAATATATTTAATTTTTGCTGAACGGTGTTATTTTTGTTATTTGTATCAAGTGAACTGGAGAAATTGAAAAAGAAAATGAAGTCTTACAGCAGATCAAATAGATTTTAAAATGTATTTTATCATTTTTCTTTGATTTTTCTGTAAATCTAAAAGGTCCTCACCCTCAGGAAGACCTCCTGCTCCTCACAGGCCAGGGTCCTGTCATTGGTCACTGTTGTGTTCTTCGTGTACTGAGAAGTTCGACTGTGCAGGAAGAAGGCACGTTTAGTCGTCTCCTTCTGCTTCAGACGGTCCAATGTGACATCCACACGAAAATCTGGGTGCGTGATTACAAACAGAAAATGAACTGGAGTGAAAGCTGCAGTTTGATGACACGAAGAGGCAGACTTTACTCACTCAGAGTCTGTGGAGCTCCACTGCCAAAGGCAGCCAGACAGTACTTCACCTTAAAACTGAAAAACAAAAACAACTGTGAGACTAATCCCAGAGCCTGATTCCTTCACTTTACACTGTCTGATAATATGAGCTCGGAATTTAAAATTACTACAAAATTTCCCAACATTTGTATCTAAACACAAAACTGTGACAGCAGCCAGGTAAGGTGTGAAACTCTCACCATGACACTAATGTGCTGGTCCCGGGAATCTGGCAGTTCTTGTCCTCCGGGTTGATGATTTGAGGGGTTATGTCTAGCGTAGCGTTCACGCCGATCACAGGACGAGATCTGACACACAAACACAAGTAAGACAACTCAACTCACAGCACCTGATGTCTGCAGTGTCATCGTGGATCTTATGAGGCTAAAGGCTGTGAATGAAACTACACAAAGTATCAAGGAGTATGACGTGTAAGGAAAAACATGAAGTGTTTTGTATCTTTCTTTTTACAGACTTTATAGTTTGTAACTAAGAAAGTAAAATTAAAATAGTAACTAAATGCATAACTCTTATTGTTAGGAGTGATAACTTTCTGCTCTTAAGTCAAAAAATACTGAAGCAAATATAAATGTTGATGTTTTTAAAGAATAGGTTAACAAGTCTTAATAACATCTATAAAGACGGTGGGGGTAAACTGAAAGAACAGCAGCTCTTTGATATCAGAGGTGGCCTTGCTCATTAAACCTCCCAGCGTCAGACACACACACTGCAAAAACAGACACACACTGCAAAACCACACACACACATATATAAAACAAGACTTAGATTTGATTACCTGAATAAAACAGCTTTGTCTGCTCCAAACACTCCAACTATTAAATCTGCAGGAGACACACACACAAATCAGCCTTTTTATAGCAGCACATGGGGTCCTTCCTGTGCCCCTTAATGTGTGTGTGTGTGTGTGTGTGTGTGTGTGTGTGTGTGTGTGTGTACCTGGATATCCATTCTGGTCTATGTCTGTATTTCCTGTCATGGAGTATCCAAAGCTAGCAGGCATGTAGCTGGACGCCCATTTGCCCTGGAGGACCTGAATGATAGCAACCATAATAAATTAGATTTTTTTTTCTGATTCGTGACTTGATCTGTTTTGTTCTTATTAAAGATGACTAATGTCAATGGGAGGATGTGGCTCTGAAAGAAATGTCTTGTTTCGCTGCAGTGGGACTTCCTACATCTTCAAATAACTTCGTTTCATCCTGGTATCAAAAGTGAAAGTGGACCACAAAAAGCTCACTTTCTATATTATCACACACAAACAGAGCAGAGAGCAAAATATCTACGTTCAATCAAAATCTGTGGGTAAAATCAACAAATCAATTAGGTTGTTGTTGTTAACACACGTAAATAAAACCACACACCTGTAAGCTCCAGAGCAACAAACTGACTAAACTCATGCTTTTACAGAGGTGATACACTGATGATCAGTCAATATTATGTTTGAGTTGATGTTTTTGTTCTTAAATCCTACAGAAGCAATAAGAGTGGACTTAGTTTTTGTTGAATTAATAATCACGTGAATAAAATGAAGGGTTAAGGTTGGACAAGAACCTCCTCTCATGTTAAGTAAAACTGTAGAATTGAAAGAGAGTGGACTTTAGGTTCACTTTAGACATTACAAGCATGGGAAATATAAAGTTTACCTGAGAAGGGGACGCGTCAGGGCCCTGAGGGCGGCCATTATGGATGTACACCAAGCCGTTGTGGTCTGGGCCTCCGTACGGGGCAGAGATGGCCACATCTGTTGGAGCCGGGGTGGGGAAGGGGCAGACAGAAAGAGGAAATATGTAGAGAAAGTCTGAATAGTCTGACTGCTTCATGTGTTTTCATATGTGACTGAATGAGTCTAAACCACAGGATTATGGCTCTGGTGTTGTTAAAGTAGTTTCAGTGAACCAGGGTCTCCTCACACAGAAAGATCAAACATGCAGGTGAGTGATCAGGAATACCGTTGTATCCGTCTTTGTTCAGATCCCCCAGCGCAGCGATGCCAGAACCGTATCTGGCATAAACCTCTGACCCGGTCAGGGTCTGAGGCGGCTGAAAGGTAAATCCTCCTCGACTGAGGTAGACAGATACCTGGAGACCACACACACACACACACAACACAAATTTGTGAAAGTTACAAATTAAAAGACCCCCAGCATGCAGCACTAGAGATCATTAAAAGGCTTCTGATGTCATCAGTATCGGTTTAATTTTAAACCAGTTTAAAGATCAGTTTTGGTTTCTATTCCACCACTGATGAAGAGGAAGGAAACAAACAACATATTAATTTTGTGTGAATGTGTGTGAATAGTTGAATGTGTGTGAATGGGTGAATGTGTGTGTGAATGGATGAATGTGTGTGTGAATGGGTGAATGACTGTCAGTGTAAAGCGCTTTAGAGATATAAGTTCAGGCCACTGCAGTTTTTATTGTGTACATTTGCTGGAGTAACAGCAACACAAAAGAAGACTTGATGACTTAGCACGATACAGTAAATGTTCAGGCAGTTTTTTTTCTCCCTTCTGTAACAAGAGTGGAAAAAATGGCTTCACAACATTTATTGCTTTAGTCCGCATTCCTTACAGCTACTCTGATGATGATCTGCTACATGAACACTTCCACTAATAAAAATGTTTAAAATTGGATGTCAGGGAGAAAACCAAATCCAGTTCTCAGTTAAATGTTTATTTTCATTTCTAAAGACTCCATTTCACCTTCCCAGAGAGTGTGTACGTGGCTCTGAGTCTAATCAAAACAGCCCCAAGCGTCTGCTTCCATGTCCTTCCAAAATTATATTTTTTAGAAAACCTGGTCCTATCCTTAGGGTTGGTTCTTCTTACGTCAGCATTAGAATACAAACAATTTTATGTTTATCCTGCAGGTGGGAGACACATATTAAATAGACATGCTGATTCTCCTCCAGTTTAAAGTAAATGACTACAACCAATCACAAATTATAAGACAGAAGGCCGTTTCTAAGATTCAGTTAATCAGTCACAAACGTTTCCTTCACACACAGTCAGATTAAACCATTAATCATCTTTAGGTGTTGTAAAGCAGCTGTGTGCTTCCTACCTGTCCCACCTCCCTCAGTTTCCCATCTGAGCCTCGGTCCATAAAGAGAGGAGCTCCGACCAACAGATCCATCAAACTGAAACACACAACGTCAAATCTCTCAGTTTAATACACACCTTATTTGTTTTTCCTCTTGGTGCCACACAATTCTTGTCCTGCCTTATAAAAAGGTTCACTTTGATTTCTTGGCACCCATCTGTGGGTACTAATCAAAGAAGCTTTAAATATTTTAGACCTATCACCTCCCACACTGCTGAGCATTTTTGTAATATTTACCAAACTCTTCATGAGGTTGATCATTGTTTAACTCACTCTGCAGATGATCTTACAAACAGTTTTCTGAAACATTGTTCAGAATCTTTAGACCATGTGACCATGTGGCTGAAATATTATTTAAAAATCAAAATTAAAAACTGTTGTGATGAAAACAAAGTAACTGTAGTTTAAACATATTTTAACATAAAACTAAAGAATTGTATATAATGCTGTCTTCTCCAGCTGGTGCTGAAGTGGCACAAAGTAAAGAAAATCATCCTCTTACCCACAATGCACTGAATATTTATTATCTGTCTGCATTTGACAGGAAGTAAAAGCTCCTTCCTTCACATATTTCTGATCAGGGAGGGCTTTGTGACAATTTTGGTACTTCCTAACTTCCTGGACTCAACAATTCAACATTTGTGTCAGTTTCTTGCTGGGTCTGTTTTTAATCAACTCTTTGTCTTATTCAGACAACATTTTAACCCAAAACAATAACTTTTTCTCTAAAACCACTTTGTATAACATTATCTCACACTGGAAGCACTGTGACAGACACGTTTCAATCAAACGTGTCCAAATGTAGAGGTTATTACAGCCTCTGTAATAACCTCTTTAAATCCAGCTGTTAGTGGACCTCTGTTAAAGGTTCAGACAGGAAAAACAAACTCTTACCCATCATTATTAACATCAGAGGCAGCAACTGAATGTCCAAAGTAGGCAGCCATCTGCAGGAGAAAGAGGAGGACAACAGATGAGATGTGGTGACCGCTAGTGGCACAAACTGTTAACTGCAACAAACTATCCATCCTTCAGGTAGCGCCAAACACGGCTGGTTGTAAAAAATGTCAGAGGCCAATTTACCAGCTGGTGACAGAGAGCCCAAAGGAAGCAGCTGAGAGTTCGGAGATAAAACGCAGGAAAGAAGGAGACACTGATGTAAACAAGCTCTTCAAAGTAAAAGAACCTGATAATAAGAGGTTGTTGAGTTCAGCTGGAGAGTTATTCAGGATGTGCAGGAAAGTGAAGAGGATCTCTGTCATTAACTCAGCTGATGACAACCTCTGGTCCACTCCCACCCCCTGCCCTCCTCCCTCTGTGTTAACACTTTATTCAGTAGAAAGATGAGCAGCTCTGAAACAAAGCAACACTTTTTCTGTTTCTGTGTCACCTGAGCTCAGTCCAGTTTATGTCCACAGTACAGTTTAATGTGTAAAATATTTGTGATAAAATTATATATTGTGCAAAGCATCCTCTAGAGGTTATCAGAGGACTGACAGCACATTCCTTCCACATGGTGTTGACTGAGACACACAAAGATCTGTCAAATACACGCAGATACATATAAAACACCTTCCTAAATTTCCAAAATTTCAAAAAACACAAAAAACGTACAGTAGCTCAGCTTCAGTCACACACCACATAGACCATTATCTTAAGGGGTAGAGTCAAATGATTTGATCAGCTTTATGCTAAAACATTGCCAAAATGATATTTTTTGCCAAAAAATGACGTAGGCAATTGTTTTAGGAAGGTGATGATATTCATATAAATCTTTTCAACACATCATAATGGTCCCTGGTTGTTTTATTATTAAAGTAACTGTGAGAACTTGAGATACATCCAGAGTCTTGACGCTCACCTGCGAGCCAGTGAAGTTGATCATGGACGCCATGTTTTGGCCGTTGAAGATGTTCACCTGGGAAGACAACAAGGAACATTTACAACCTTGACTTATAGTTTGTTTATGCTTTTTTTGAAAGTTGAGGCATAGTAAAATAGAGATAAAAGCTTGTGGACATAAAACAGCTTCCACAAGACTGGTTCTAGACAGTACGGCCACTTCCTCTGGTGAAATGTTTATGTTCAGTTCATATAATTCACTGAGGTGAAACATCATCACGCTCACAGGAACACAGAATATTTGGACATGGGGACCAGGTGACAAACATCCAGAGAGACTAAACATCAGTGCAGAGCTGTGGGAGTTAAATATTACCAACAATTACATGTAAAGCTTTTCTTAAACAAAGACTTTTAACACTTACATAACCCAGTGCCTTTTCACCTCGGGGCACTCCTGTCACATAATCTATTCAAATCAGAACAGACAGGCAGATAATGAACATAAAGCTCGAGGAGCACCAGTTTAACAGAAAATATAATCTGTTAAGTTTAGGTTTTACCTTCCTTTCCATCGCTGTTAAAGTCTCCAACTGTCACAGAATATCCTGTTTAAAACAGAGTCACGTACAAAACATGTCTGCTGTTAAACATCTGAGCAAAACAGGCTAAACCCATCACATCAGACATGTTTACAGGTCAATAAAGAACATGTGATTTTAGCCATCATAAAACAATCTGAGATTAAAAAAAAATTACTGGTTTATTTTCACGGGTTTTAAGTCCACATCTAAACTATTTATTGGTTCTTTCTGAAGCTCCCTTCATTTGCATGAATATTTAAGTTTAAATAGTTTTAATATCGATAACGACCACAGTATTCTCAGGTGTTAAGATTGCAAAAAGTAGCTTCAAAAGTGTGTGTGGGTGTGTGTGAGGGATTACCGAGGTAACTGTCGTCATACTGGGCACTGGCTGATTTGGTTGAGAAAGTGTTTTGTAACTGCACAATGAAATCTGGACTGGGACGAGCGAAAATCTCAGCGATGTCATCAGAAATCAGCTGGCCTGAGAAGAGAAAAACCAGGAGTTAAACGAAGAGGAGCTCATTTTAACAGCATAAAGCAAACGGAAAGTACAAGAATTAGTTTCACAACAAATAATTTGAGAAAGAAAACAGAAATTCTAAGAGAAATGTGATCTTTATGGAAATCTGTTTGCAAACTTGTATAAAAAATTTGACATAATATAAGGAGTCACTGAGACACAGTGCTAACAAGCATCTAATCAGAAACAGAGCTCTGTGTGTGTGTGTGTGTGTGTGTTTGTGTGTGTAGGTGTGTGTGTGTGTGTTGACTCAACAGGAAACAATAATTAGACGAACACAGCTGAGGAGGAGCCACAGATCCCAGAAAGAAAACATGTGTGAGACTGACTCAGCGTTCAGGATATACTCTGTGACACACCCTCTAATGTCAGACGACCAGACAAACATGGATTAAACCCCTCAGCTGACACACACACACACACACACACACAAAGCGTCTGCAGATCGTCACACCTGAACCTCACCTGGTCATTAAACTCTTAAAAAGGTGATGAATAAGACAGTGAGTAACACATTAGGCCTACTTGTTTACCTTTTATGATACACTAGGGGACAGAATTTAAAATAACACACAAATTACAATGTATTGTAGATTTGGGGGGTTCTGCTCAATCGAAGTTTGGTACAAAAGGAAAAAAAACTATTTTGATGGTTTATTTTCATCTAATTCAAACAGAAAACATCTGTTCTAGAAACAGAAAGAGAAAAACAAACTATCCTAAAGAAAAAATCACAAAATATAACTTCATCTAATTTAAACTATAAACCTACAGACAAACAAAAAGTCTGATAACCACGAAAAGGCATGTCTCTTTTATTAAGAAATTAAAAGTATTGCATTCCTATAAGGAATAAAGATCAACCACACCAGCTCTACACCCTCAGCAGGGTCCTGGATGAGCTGGCCCAAGTGGCTGAGGAGAGGGAAGTCTGGGTCTCTCTGCTTAGGCTGCTGCCCCCGCAACCCGATCCCGGATAAGCCGCAGAAAATGGATGGACGGACAGACACAGCATCTTTTTCATGCCAGAGTTTCAGACTGAAATAATCTCATGTTGAGAAATGAAAGTTGCAGCTGTTATGGTCAAATCTTTGAAATAATATTGAGTGACCTGTGAGGTTTCCAGGTGGTAATTCACTAAATAAAAACTCAAGTACTTCCAGATTAGTGTGGAGGAATAAAGTCAAATGTAGCAGACTGTCCTCTGCTTCAAGGCTACAACATGTCACATAAACAGAGAATCACAGTAACACTCACCCTGCCAGTAGAAGCTGCCGGGTCCTCCCACCACCACTCTATTGTTCTTCTGAAACCACAAAAGGCAAAGAAAAATTTTGATGATAAACTGCTTTCACTTCCCATTCTATGCATAAAAAAATAAAATCAGGACCTATATGCACTTGAAGATGTGTGAAGGAATGAGGACATCCCTCACTTGCAGAAATAAAACACACAAACTCCTGACATGAAACTAAACCTGTATTTTTGTCAAAGTCAGACCAGCCTGCAGTGGACTGTATTGTTTATGGATTGGCTCAATATAAATAGAACAGAAAAAAACCTGTCAATGGGTCAACCACTAAGAGCTTTGTGACAAACTGGTGTGAACATTTTTATTGAGCAGAACCAAATCTGCTTTTTACAGAGTGTCTGTAAAAGTGTTTCATTTCAACCAAAAAACTTAGAATGTGGCTCATAATGATAGTAAAAGACGAAATTTAACTGGGCTGCAACTCCCCAACGAACAGCATTTCTGATCGAATCTTCGAAAGGTCTGAAAACATTGGTTTTATTGGTTTTCTGTTTTCTTTTGAATTACAAAAGCTTGTGAGTCTACATTTGCAAGACACATGTTATCTCAAAATAGTCACAGAGATGTTGCAGGTGTCTTTAAGGTGTCTCAGAAAATGTGTGCATTTTCTTGGAATTTGATGCTAGTTTTAGTTGCTATTCTCCATCAGTTGCAGCAGTCGGGAAATACTTCCAAATGTATTTTTGACTGAGAACATGTGCAAACATTTCTCATGTAACGTCACTGTCTGACAAGGAATAAAGGATTGTTACTATAAATGTATAATTTTTAAAAGACTTTTTCCAAAGCATATATATATGAAGTGCTGCTTTGGTCTTTATTTATTCATATGTTTACTGTCAGCCTTGTTGGAGGTTAAATGTGTTTTCTGATGTCAACAAGACTGACTTTCAGTCAAATCTAAATTTGCTGACTTTTTGAAGGTTAATGCTTCTTGACTACCTTTAGAAAGTCCACACTGAAGCCGGCCTGGCAGAACCCCTGCCCTTCTGGGGAGTTGGCATCTGGAAAGTAAAAACAAACAGAGTTGGAAGGGGCAACTGTGGAAGAGTGGTTAGGGGGGAGTCGTCCTGGAACTGGAAAGTCGCCGGTTCCATCTCCTGTCCAGCTGTCTCAGTTGTTGTGTCCTTGAGCAAGACACTTCACCCCTAATGCCTCTGATGTGTGTCCCATCAGTGTATAAATGTGATTGGCACTGATTAGTCTCCATAGATGATTGTACATGTTAGCTTTGTAGAGATCTAATAGAGTGCTGTGTGAATGGGTAAATGAGGACACAGATTGTAGTGTGAAGTGCTTTGAGTACCATGTATGGATAGAAAAGCGCTACATAAGTATAGTCCATTTGGGAAAAACAAACAGAAAACCTTGATTTAACAATATGAAATAAAAAATAAACAATTGTTTCAGCTGTTCAGTAGAGAACAGTCATGAACTTTGATGTATTAAGATGAAAGGAAATGTAACTAAAACAGTACATCTACAGTATAATGTTGCATCGACAGTCCCCTTCACAAAACGTTTCTACAAAAAGACAAGCCCCTCTTTTAGCTGCCTTGGCTGTTCAAGCTGTTCACGTCTTTCAGCACATCGATACATTAGTGAATGTGCTAAATATGAATATGTGTTGTTTATCTACCATTAGGGCTGCGCACTATATGTGATAGACCAGGGGTGTCGAACTCATTTTCACCGAGGGCCACATGAGTTTTATGGTGGCCCTCAAAGGGCCAGTTGTAATGAACTTTGATATTTCATGTTTAACTTTGATTAAACAGTGTTTCAACATGTCCTTTTTTAAACACTGAAAATAACTAAGTAATAATACAAAAATATTATTAAAAGTAACACTAATAAAGTTTTTACTCACTGATGAGTGTCTAGCTAATATGCATTATGGCAGATTTAGTTTATGGTTGATTCTGACTTTAAAGCAGCTTATTTTCAGACATTAATACTGAACTTTACATCCAACTAAACTGCTCAATTACTTAAAGCCAACAGCTCAGAGGCAGGACAATTGTTATTATCGTTCACCATTGATTTACCATTGATATAAGAAGCAATTTTCGTGTCAAGTAAAAAAAAAGGGGGGGGGAGGTGAGTCACCGTGTGTTTGACACGTGCGATAGACGGTAGAAATGGTATGAAGTTGGCCTACATTAGAAATTTACCCTCTATTGTCATATTGTCAGTTACGTCATCACACCTGTGTCAGCATGGCTGCGAGTGCAGAAACAACTGAGCAGGAGTTCGAAATATAATGAAGAAATTATAGCATTTTAAAACACATTACGTCGGGATCACCCCGCCCCCCCCCTTCTCCTCTCCTGCTGCACGTCGCGCAGAGCAAAGCTTTAACAACCGTAGTTTTTTACCCCCAAGTTGCATGAGAAAAAACTTGTTTTTTATGTTTTGTTACCCACAGAGATAATTAAAAAGATGTGGACGATCATTCAGTCATAAATCCATCTTGCTAATGTAAAGTAGGCTTCTGCTCTGATGTTGATGATGAAGATGAGTGCACAGCTGATAGATTTAGCAGGCAGAAGCTCATTGTATGGCAGGCAGATTTTAAAGCAAAAATGCTGGGTTTGATTATGATTACAGTTTTCTGCAAAAAAAATGCTCTAAAAATTACATTATCTTTACTTTTTACGATAATTTTCTACAACAATATAGTAGTATGGATTTTAGGTCATACTGCCCAGCCCTATCTACCATTCATTCTGAATCTTACGACTGACCTCTCTTAGGATTGTTACAGCTCTGCCACTATATTGCCTGGTGGCTAAGAGGTGAAACAGCAGCCAGTTGAATTTAACTTGACATGATATCTTAGTTCTAATCCTTGTGATTTTGTATGAGGCAGAATAATCCAGGTAGATAAATCTAACAAGGTTAGATTTTTCAATGAGCAGCTCTAAAAATACAGTCACTGTCTGCATTCCCAATAAACACTGTGAGACTAAACAGATAAATTATTGACTAAAACAGTTAACTTAAACTAGAATTTAAATTAATTAATTCAAAAGTTAATTTTCCACCTATCAACACGGAATAATTTAGCTTCTAAACCAAAAAGCAGAAATAAAGGAGGTGTGACTTTAAGCCACAGATGACAGCTACACAACCGTTTTCAGCATTATAAGATGTTTTATGTACAACCTGCACATTAGTATAGATAAATGTGAAGAGGAACGCACTTGATCTGCAGGGCGAGTACTCCACCACTGTTGTTCCTTTCTTCAGGTAACATGTTCCCACCGGCTCACGTTCAGACATACCGAAGGTCGCCCACTGGTACAATGGAGCGCAGGCCTGAAAAGCACAAACACACACTCAAAACACAAGAGCCTGACGGCAAATTATTTATTTCAAGAACTCAACTATGTCTTGACTTTTATCATGTTTAAATTACAAGTTTAAATGTTCTTTTTAAAATGAAACATTTGCTAAAAATCTCAAAACAACCTCCTCTGGAAGATGTTCAATCAGCTTTTTTTATGAGTGTAAAGGAAAAATATAAATAAGACACAAAAACTATTTTAACACGTCAGCATGAAAGGAACATGCACCTGAATTTATATTTATATTAATGCGTCTGTTAAGCAATCAGTACATATTTGTGTAAAACACATTTAGAGGAACTAAACTCTGTTACTAAAGGAAGTGTATAGAAAGCTCTGTAAAATTTTGGTCATACAGGAGTTTGTGTAACTTTCACTGTTACACAACATGTATTATTTTTCTTCACATAGTATTTTATTAAATGAAGCAGTTGCTCACTGTCAAACATAAATCTAGAGTAGGGTAGGTAGTAAAGGGTAACTTACCCCAAAATTAACTTTTTTTAGCTGATAAACTATCTAGAATGTGTCTCAAATGTTATATAGTACTATTTCTGTGCTAATTTTGACGTTTATCTGTAATATATGGTCTTTGTGCTGCAGACTATGGGTTGAGGAGTGGTACTGCAGTCTAATTTACACATTGGTTAACGGCGGTACCAGATGACGTGTCTGGTACAAGGTTTCGTCACAGCAGCCGTGTTCTGATATAAAAGCCTCTCTGTAAGACACGCCCCTGCAGCAGTCAGGAGGTGGAACAGCTAGCATAGCATCATCATCTGTTACAGCTTCGTATTAGCATGTTAGTGGCTAACATCACCCGAACACAATCA
>JARVGW010000136.1:22429006-22445440 GCA_031762495.1 Anablepsoides rubrolineatus
TCGGGCCGCTCCACCTCTGCTGTCCGGGGCTGGTGTGGTCTGACACGGACTGAGCTCAGCCGAGGCTGCGGTAAAGAGCTTTGTGTTCTAAATGATGACAAGTCCCAGACTGAGCTGACTTGTTCATTTTAAATTAAATGTCATAAATCATTGTGTATGTCATGAAACTTGACTTTTTACAAAACATAATTTATTTAAAAAGATCAGAAATGTTAGCTTGTTGTAAGCGTTCTCTCATCCTGGCCACACCTCCTCGCTCACCCCCCCTCCCCTTCCCCTCACCTTAGGCGGTGCCCCCCTCCTCTCTCCTGCACTGCCCACTGTAGGCATTTTTTGAATTTTGCTTTGGGGTGGAGTTATCCTTTCACAGGGTGGGTAAGATACACTTTAATAATTCCAAAGTCAACATGACATTTAACACAAGAACAGATTCTCTTTTTCTTTACTATCCAGCTCTACATCCTTGTCCATGCAAGCATTTCATTTCTCTGTTTAAGAAGATGATAAAGACAAAACAGCAACTGCAATAAACAGGTGACACTACGGTTGCTTATCTGAAGGTCTCACAGTCTACACTCCTCACACAGAGCACAGGGTTACTTACCAGGATGTGTTCCCCATTGGACCGCACCGAGGCACCAAACCACTGTTTAGACTTAAACTCCATCTGATTCCCATTTTTTGTCCGGTCACCTGAAAAAACACATTACATTGTTCATAGTTAAATTTCAGTGACAGAAGAAAAACTGAGTTTTCAAAATAATACAAGGCATAAATGAGAACTCAGAAGTAAGACATTTCCTTGGTGGAAATGTATCTGACTGATGACTGAAATAATTAGGGATGCACGATATAACATCATTAAGATTGGTATCGGCCGATACTGGTCAATTTTTAGAATATCTGTATCGGTCCGATAATTAAAACTGGGCCTATATTACTGTCTGATATTGATTTCCCATTTTTAGCTTTGTGTTTTTGGAGGGGAGATGGTTGGTCGAGTGGTATCTGTTTGATCTTGATAGTGACGCTGCACAGCCAAGAATGACTGAATTAGAGAGCAATGTCAGAGGTCTGATCTTTTTATTTTACCGTATCCAAAAAATACACAAGTGTATTTGTACATATATGTGTATAAATAATTTGTGTGTTTGTGCAATATCGGTAAATATCGGTTTTCAGCCATAACAGCAATAATTATATCGGATATCAATATCAACTGAAATTTACATATCGGTGCATCCCTAGAAATAATCATAAGACAAAAGACATTTTAGGTTTAGGATATTTCTGCCAAAATGTGCCTCTTAATATTGAAACAGTAAAGAGGCAAAGACTGACAGTGTTTGTACAGAACTACAGTCTGTTCATTGTGTTCCTGATCTGCTGCTTAATGATAAGCAATATTTAAGTAGCATTCTAGAAAAAATCAAATGGGAAATGCTGATTATATTTTCCTTGACATCTTGTTTTAGTCTGCTTATTGTTACTACAGTTCATCACTGCAATATTCAGGCTATTTCAAGTGTTTTACACATCAGCTGGATGTTGAAGCTGTGGCATTAAAATAAAAAAATCCAGGAAATGAGAACGTTTCAAATAGCTCTGCTCTGAAGCATCCGATTTAAAAAAGATTGGTGCTTTTACTGTGCTGTTTTATTGTTTATATTTTACTTTACTTACAACAAAATAAAACTGTATTTAAAGTTTAGGATTTTGGCCTGTACACCAAAAAACTTCAGCAAAACACGTGATTTTCTCAAGCACTATCATGTCCATCCATCTATTATCTATGGCTACTTCTTCCTTTCACTATCATGTCTCCAGTTAAAAAGAAACTCTCTTAAACAGGAGAATCCAAAAGTTTGTTTCTGGCATTGTACATTTTGAACCCAGCATTAGTAGAAAACATCAGCTGCAAACCATCCTGCAGCCTGAAGACTATGGTGGTGCAGAGTTCAAGGACTAGATGAGTCCAAACAACACTTAGGTCAGAGTCATTTGGGTAAATACAAAGATGAATCCCACACAAATCCGACATGTCAAATGTAAACTGACAGGCAAAAAGGTCTTCAGTCTTTTTTTTGGCAAAACAAAAGCATAAAGTGAGGAAATGTTTGAGATTTTTCTGTGGGGACATTCCAACACACTAAAAAATGTGGCAGTGGGGCCAAATTTTAAAATCCTCTGAATCAGAACTCTAGCTGCTGAGATTAAGTTGGTGCAAATCTGACACGGTGTATAAAAATGTAGATGGATTAACTTCCTCGATTTGGAAATAGATAGGATTCATTCTTAATCTTTTACTGTGGTTGTAATTTAAGTGTTTGTTGACAGCTTGTTATTTTATTAATCCTGCAGTCATGACGAAAGACGGTGTAGGAGGCTAAGCTAAGAGCGAAGTACCGAGCCGAGTGAAATCCTTGTCTATGGGAGAAAGCCTAGACAGAGCAGTGAAGGAAAACTAGAACTGAGCGGAACTGCATAGGAAGGCAACAGCCAGGCTACTGAAATGCTATAGTTTCACTCAAAAAGGGCATTGTGCAAACAAGGCATTAAAATATTTCAACATTAACATTGCCCAACATGCTAACCAGTCTGTTCTGATGGGTTGGAAAGTTAAAATGTGCACCAGCTGTAGTGTTGTACATTTATAGAAGAACTGAGTCTGCAGAATATGGTGATCGTAGTAAACACCACTTCTTAAAGTGAACCCATCAAACAGATGTAGCAGTTTGACCAGTTCACTTATGTCAGATATGAATATAACTTTGCAGGCTTGAACTGACATTGTCTGTAGCTATCCTGGCACTTTAGGATTGTCGTCTTTTCTGAGGTGATACTCTTTATAAAACATCTGTGAACCTCTGCTTTCATAGATTTTTGGTCATGTCAATGATTGTGTGGAATAAAAAAGTAATAATTCACTTTGGGGAAAACAACACATTAACAATGAATTAAAAGTGTAAGAAATATTTTTATTATGCACCCAAAATACGTTATCCTCAGACGATGCTTTAAGTAAAATAAATACGTCCATAGCATGAATCATTTGGGAATACCCAGACAATGCAGCTTAATGTAACTCACTACACAGACAAGATATATTACAATTCAGTTAATAATGCTTCACTTATATCTGTTTGCAAGAGAAATGTGGGTTTCTTTTCTATCATACTTCCTGCAATATGCTGCCCAAGATAACAGGGGGAAAAAACCTCAAAGTTATACGAGGAGATGTCCCATGACTATACAAGCCACACATCAAAATCCAACAGGAACAAAAGCTTGTGGAGCCTGATGCTGAGCTGGGCAGAATGGAAAAGTCTAACAGTGAGTCAGAGTTGTACCACACTCACAAACAGCCCAAAGAGCACAAACAGAAGATTTCCAGTTAACTCAGTCATTCCAGTGAAGCTTTGGCAGCAAACATACAGGTCAAGCCAACAATAAAGGCCTCTATTGTAGAGACAAACACACACACACAATGTAACTGGGGCACCCACTAACAGCATTACAGTCAGAGGGAGAAACATCAATGAGCAGGTCTGGTTCTGCCAGAGCTTACAGGCTCCCAGTGTTGGTAACACAGTATTGCTCAAAGGCACTTGAGCAAGGCAGATACTTGCTGATCCATTTCTCTGCAACTTAAAGCTGCTAGCTGGGATATAATCATCCTGTACAAACACTCTGTTGCAGAACCTACGCTTAATGAGGCTGTGTTGGACAAATTTACCTTTTATGGTCACAACATGCCTGGAACAGAACGCTGCATGAAGCCTACTGCTCCACAGGTGTTGTAACAAGTCTTACAAAAGACCATAGATCTGTTCAGTTATAATACAGGCTAATTTAAGATTGTTAAAGATTTACAAAGTGTTTCTTAATCGATAAAAACTACAACATGTCTGATTAAATGTTTATTGTAAGAAATACAGTACAATCATACAGCTTGTATGACATATTCTTTTAGATTTGTATGCTTATGTTCTGTGTTTAGGTAAAAAAAAGACTTTTTTTTAAATAAATACAATAGTAAAGTTGTCAATACTGTTATACAGGACACGCATCTCAAATTCAAGACCAGAAAAAGCAGAAGATATGATCTCATAACAGAAATCACTTATCAAGTACAGCCTTTTGAGGAAATGTGACTTCACAGGTAGTTTTACTTCTTTCATTTGCTCGGGAAGGAAAACTTGATAAGGATTCCTTCTTTAGGGTACAACTTCATGAAGTGTTGTAAATGAACTGCCTCAGGTAGGTAGTAAAACTCTGCACTGCAGGTAGGAATGCAAGTAAAGTAACAGCCAGCACATTGTGGTACACGAGGGAAAACCTCTTTTTCTACATTAAACACAGACTCAGAACTTTGGTTTAACTCTCAGTACATCATGTTTCATCACGTTTCAGGGCAATGAACATCAGTTGGCAGATAGGCCATCTAAAGCTCTCACAAGGTCATTTGATTCAGCTTTTAAAGTTTCAAGATATTGATAAATCCAGAATAATCCAATGCAGTAACCTTTACAACACATGATCAGGCCTAACTTTAAAAAAATCTAACTAAACTTCTACAAGAAAACATGAGTCTAATGCTGCATGAAGATGAGATAAATTCAAATTTAGCTCCAGAATCAGTTATTTTTATTGTCCATCTCAGCAGTAATAATAAATAAAACAATACCTAACTCAACTTTATTTGAGTAGCACATTTAAAAACAATTATTGTTGGCCAAAGTACTACAAATAATACCAATAATAAAAAGACAAAACAGAACGCAAGATCATAAGAACAATAAAAACAAAAGTCAATATGCTATGTATTTATAGCAGCAAAAACTTAATTACATAAAAACACACCGGTCATTATTATCAGACAGATAAGCAGCCCATGAACTGCCTGATTATAAATATTTATATGCCATCAGACAAATTGTAGCAAATTTTCTGTTTTAGAGGTTGTGTCATAAATTATTGCTTTTATTTACATAATTTCATTATTGTTTAATCTATATTTAGTTTTTGATGTTGAGTGCACTGAACTGCACAATATATTTAAAAATAACAAAATTTGTAATTGCGAGCTATTAAATTTTTTTGTTTTCAAATAAGAGCAAGAAACAGAAGAAGTATTGGAAAAGAAAGAAGAGTTTGTTTAATTTAGCAAAACAAAAAGTAAAATGAGTTTTGACATTCAAAGTCCATAAATATGTTAAACAGAGTAAAGGTATCATTGAATAAGATATTGCCAGACCTTGTTGGTCCAAAACAGACAAACAGAAATGCATTACTGTGAACTTTGTCTAGTTTTAATCACTTCAGACATCTTTTTAGACACAAAAACTGATTTTCCTCTGTAAAGATTAGTTGCAAAGCTCAGCAAAGAAAGCAAAAAAATCCCCCCTTTTTCAAAATTTGAATTAAGTTAACATCTCTGAAACAACATATGTATAATTTTATTACACTAGCTGAAAAGGTCCCACCACGTAGAATGTTGAGTCTGTTTGTGTATCTGAAGGGGGGCAGGGCGACACTGTTAAAGTGTGTTTGTTGTTGTCTACTTTAGTTTGCTGTGGTCTCCCACAGAATACCAACCAGACTCTGCTCAACAGTGTGCTGTCACACAAACACACACACATCTCAGTACTTCACTGTTTATCAGTTTTCTGTGCCATCTCTTAAACAGCTCCTGCAGAAACTGAGACAAGTTCAACATGTAGTTCACAAAACTCAAAGTCTGTCGATCAGATTCCAAGCCACAGGAAACTGATGTTTATCTTCCAAATGAGAGTTTCCATGATCTACATTTTGTTAGAAATGTTTTTATTAATAGAAACAAAGGCTTGAAATGTAAGAAAGAAAGAACGTTATAAATGAGCTGGCAGTGTAGATGGCTATATTTTTTTTTAAATGAGCTCCATGTTTAAATTATACATTCTTTGTCCTGCCTCACGTCTATTCATACTTTGTTTCAACAACTGCAGTGATATCATGACGGGGCTTGTTTCTGTTCTCCTGTGCTGGCTGATTACAGGGAAATGTTGTTGATTTATTCCTTGAATTTTAAGGGTTCTCTCTGTGCTCAAGTTTGTAGAAAATGTGTGCTCTTGCAAAGGAAATTATCTGGCTTAGCCAAAGATTTCTGAAGTTCGGTAAAAAGTAAACTGCCTACATTTAGACCAATGATATAAGTTGCAGATCAGTGTTGGTTGATGGAAACAATTATCTTCACACAGTTTTAGGACTGTTAAAGTTGGAATCACACAGTTGGTTGTGAAACAAGTTAAGGGTCTTTAGATCTGTGTTTTTCAACCCTGGTCCTCAAGGCACACTGTCCTGCATGTTTGAGATGTTCCCCTGCTTCAACACAGCTGATTTCAATTGATAACTGATTAACAGGCTTTTGTTGAACTGCAATCATCTGAATCAGGTGTGTGAAAGAAGGGAAACTAACATGCAGCCTTGAGGACCAGGGTTGGGAAATACTGCTTTAGATGACTTTGAGAAATCAATTAAAATGTAAAGATGATTGCTAACAGCTTATTTTTGTCATAAATGTTACAAAACAAAACATTGGTTCATCGTTGTCTAATTTTCTTACAATATGATGCTCTGCACTTCTTTTTCCAGTTGTTTTTATTTGGAGCTAGACCATCATTTACTTAACCACTCATTCTTTGGCTACCTCTGTTTTTTTTTTGCTCTCCACAGTTCAACTAATGATGGTTAATTATTTACTTATAAATAATAATACTAACATTTCTTTTCACCAAAAAAGGTTGATGGGACACCATGACAATGGTCTGTGTGATGCCTGTGGTACTGAATTAGAGACCTCTTTGCACTAACTAGGCCACCTCCTGGCTCTGAGTAGTCAGAGGAAATAAATTCTTGGAGATTCTTTAATGGATCCCGAGAAGCTCAGAACACAGTGTTTCTACCCTGGTGTCCTTGAGGAACGCAATGGGCCCACTTATGAGGCCCCCCGCTCTCATGGGTTTTTACCAATCCCCATTCATCAATACCAAAACATTTCTTCTGAGTGAATACAACTTTGTCTTCATGCAGTTTGAAAACCATGACTGAGGAAATCTGTTAGAATGTAGTCTCCAGTGGTTTAGTAATACTTTGGGTCTGTAAGTCTTGTTTTGTTTGGGGACAGGATGTGTTTTGAAATCTTATTTGTCATAGATTGTTCATTAGCTGATAACTTCAGTAAGATCTTTAGTGTGTGACAGTACTGTTTACACCTGATAAAGAAATGATAAGCCAGTAATAACCCAGATGGACTGACTGACTTCCTGTACTCTGCACAGTCTTCACAATGACATATGATTGGTCTTCTTTAAATTCTGTCATCGATTTTGAAATGTGTTTTAGTAGTGAGTAATAACAGTGTTGCATTGGACTGGATTATATCCATAGATTTAACTCTGGTAATATTCTGTCCCACCCAGATTATGTGCTGGTATTTCAAAGATCAAAGACACAAATTAGCCAACTGTTTACCATCATGACGAGGACCAGAAGAGTGGCAGAAAAAAAACTGAATCTACGATGTATAATAATTCAGACATCATCATCATGTGGTTAATTCATGTTCCTCAGACATTTCAGTCTGCACAGTTAGACCCAGACTTCTGTGTATCATCCAAACTTGTTTTATCCTATTTGTTTTTCAATGCTTTCATTCAAACAAAAACTCTCCTTCTAATTTATCAAAAGAAATATATACTTTTCTTTTTGTAACCTAAGCTCACATCAAAATAGGTTGGAAAGAACAGACGAAAATCATTTAAAACATAATTTATAAATTTGTCTTAATTTGGGTTCAAGAAAGCCTGATTTTCAAGAACTTTAAAGTCAGCACTGCATCCATGTCCTATTCAAGGTCCCAGTACCAGTCTCTGACAGTCTGTGGGTCAGAGGTGGGGTTCCCTGGACAGGTTGCCAGTCCACCTGTTCAGGGTGTATGCTGAGAAACAGATTTCATAATATACTCTGTGCCTACACAAAGTGGACAGCAACATTTACAAAACTCCAGTCAACAGGTCCACAGCAGGAAATACAGTGCCTGGCTTAAGACTTTGCAGCAGCTGTCTCCATCTCCACCTTGTTCTCCAGCATCTGGTTCATTCTGTCATGATCTAAACCACATGACCACAGGTGAGGGTTGGAATGTAGACAGACCTTAGAGGAACTGACTCTCATCTCAGATGCTTCACACTCGGCTATGAACTGGCCCAGTGCACACCGAATAGGGCTGCACGATATTCAGAAAACCTGCCATGTGTGATAACACTGCTTAATATTCAATGATGGTATGACTTGTGATAAATGAATAAATAATTGAGTATGCAGTGTTGATGTCTTTCTGCTCTGTGGTCAAAGCAAAAAAATAAAAACAACAACAACTAATACATCATTTCTGTACCAACAGTTTCCTTGAGACGTACTGGGGGGTTTTTAAACCACAAGTTCTTTAACATTTTCCTCACTTGTCTTGCTCTCAGCCATTGCAACTCTCACTAAGTTTTCTCAGATGTTTGCCATGTCTACACAGCAGGTGGGCATATAATTTAAAAAGATCTATTTGATTGGTCAAAAACATAAGGGGCTCTATTTCATTGCCGAAATACTTCAAGTTTCCATGTGACTGATAAATGCTTACTTGAGCCAACCATTTCCTGCAGTTTATGCAGTTTTTTTGCGATATGTCTATTGTACAGGTTATTGCAAAGTCTCTCTCTCCGCCTGTGGCCCCGTCTGGGGCTAAGGCCACCAATCAATTCCCTCCAGGCATCTTGGCTTTGGGCAAGTCATGCCAGCTTTCCCATCTGTTTTGTGTCGACCTCAAAGTCTCGGCACCAGGTGTTTCTGGGGCGGCCCCTCTTTCTCTTGCCTTGGGGGTTCCAGGTGAGAGCTTGCCATGTGATGTTCAAGGCAGGCTTGCTGAGTGTGTGGCCAGTCCATCGCCAACGTCTCTGAAGGATCTCTTTTTCAATGAGCTGCTGTCTGGTTCTTCGCCACAACTCTTCATTGCTGATCTTTTCTGGCCAGCAGATCTTTAGGATCTTCCGTAAGCAGGTGCTGACGAAAACCTGGACTTTCTTCATGATTGTGAAGGTCGCAATGACAATGAATTTTAATATTTTGTGAAGCCCTAATGCTGAAAGTTATGGTCCAAAGACACCAACAGAGCCACATAATTTACATAAAGCAGAAACGAGACCCTCTCCACAACTGCACCTTGAGTTCCTGTCCATAAACATTACAGACAAGGTCAGAGACAAAGGACAGCCCTGGCAGAGTCCAACCTGACACCTAGAAATGAGGTTTCACCTTTGCAGGAACTTGATGTGCAAATTATGCTAAATATGTGCTTTATTCACCAGCTATGATCAGGTTGTTTACCTCCAGCTTGACTTATCTTCTCTGAAGATAGCACCATTAGAGTACAGAAAGTGACCTATCACAATAAAGTATTATCTAGACCTGCATAAGTTATTTTGATGGTTGTAAAAAGCTGCAGATTTTATTCAACAATTTTATTACTACTTTTCTGCTTATGATGCCAAAAAATAAAAAAATTACTACCAAAAATTGTAAAAAATTTTATTTGTATGGTCATTTACAATATTACAATGCAGCCTCTACACAATTAAATAACAATCAATAACTACCATAATTATCAGCGCTGCAAAGTAAAGTTTAAAAGACTGGATGAACTAAAAACAAACGAAGAGAAAAGATCTGCCTACTCATTCCATCTCTTTACTAACACATTCCTGAATGTGTCCTGACATGAAACAGCAGCAGCATAATGAGCTGAACTCTCGTCAACATAAAAATACCACTGTTTAAATGACTGTCAGTTTGATTTTTCTCTAAGGGCCATGTTTTTATTTAAGATCAATAGTTTAAAATCTCAAAATCAATGGGCAATATAAACAAATGTAATATGTGTCCCATGTTGGATTCTCCTTTAAAATGAGAAAAAACTATGTTAAAACAACAAAAAGGTTTTGAGTGTAGCTTTTTCTGGGGGAGATTTCACACACAGCCAAATGATGCAGCATGAAATAAAGTGCTGCAGATTGTGAATCATTATGACACATATCACCATCACTGTTTACTGCTTCATCCCCTGCTGTTGTATTTGCCAACAACAATTCCCACTGTAGTGGAACGATGTCGAGAGTGAGTGCATCAACTCAAGAAAACAGGTGACGGATACATAAGCTGGTCAACAACAGCAGAACTGAAAAAGTCTGCGAGTGGAGGTGAAGTGGAAGTTTCTAGTACCTGAGGTGTCAAACAGCAGTTGCTGGCAGCTTGAAGAGCTACTCCAGGGGCAGCTGAACACAGCTCCCCTCTCCACCACACCGCCGGAGGACGACGTGTTGGCTCGAGGAGCTCCGATCAGAATGTCTGAGCTGAGGAGATGGAAACATGTCATCAAAGCACTGCAGCCGTTAGAGCATCGACTCAACAAAGACAGACATAAATGATAAGTTCAGGGAGACGTAACATAAGTGTTTAGTCGAAAGGGTTTACATGTCGCAAGACACAATAAACAGAAATAAACATTTTCCACTGTAAGAAACACAACTTGAATTTGAAAAAGGAGTAAAAACATGGAGATTCCTTAAAGAAAAGGGGCATAGACACACAGGAGGTTAAACTCAGATTCACACTGGTGTCTTTTTTTTTGGTGATGTCCCTGAAATCACTACTTATAACTGATGCAAAACTTCATATTAAGGCAGACTTTGAACTGAGCAGTTTAAAAACAAAACTTACTTGAATGAGTCAGCAAATGACCTCTTTAAATCAAGGGTGTAATCACCAATCTAAAAAAGTGTGTGTGTGTGTGTGTGTGTGTGTCTGGGGGGGGGGGGGTTTAAAGGTCTTTTTTTCTGCTTCGGCTGAACAAGGTGGGGGGGGATAGAGACCACAGATATGGGGTATATATATATATGGGGGGGAATGTCCCACCCCGTATCTATGGCAGTTATGCCCATGCTTTAAATATTGCACCGAAAAGTAAATTCCCAATCATTTAAAGCTCTAAAATAATGAAGAAACATGTGATGTTACGTTGTAATTTACGGCCCTCCTCCAAACCTTCAATCAAAAGCAGCTTGGGGGGTATAAAACAGGGCTCAGATACCTGCAGGGATGTAGAAACTGTTTTCATCTGTTTCTAGAACAAAAAGCCTTTGTTTTTCCAGCAGTTTGGTTTACTTGCACATATATTTTGAGGCAACCAATCAGAATACAATTCACAAAGGAAAAAAACCACAACACGGTTTTGTTTTTAGGCCATAGATTCATTGGGACAGATGCAGTATTGTTGATTGATGTGGTTGTTTAGAAGGCTGTCAGGAAACCAAACAATCAATACTGATGCTAGAGACCCATCTGGGACAGGCACTGCAAATTAGCCCAGGCTATAAACGTTAGTGTTGAGCATCAGTTAACACTGTGCCCACATAAAACAAACAATAAATAAAAAAAATAAATACAACTTAACAAACCACACACAACCATTTTGAAATTCAAGTAGAAATCAACACATTTCAGTCGGATTTCCCCACAAGTTCCTCGTTTTGATGCAGACGGGAAGTTGGAAGCTAAAACTATCCAGACAACTCACTTCCATCTGTTTTTTCCACATCATAAAATCAGCTGAATGAAACTATTTTCAACACTTCTCAAAAAAAAACAAGAAAAAAATAATAAATTCTGGTGTTTCTTTTGCGACGGTTAAAATAAACCCTATTTTTAGCAGAAAGCCAAACTCCTGAGCATCACTTGGAGCGCACTGTGGCGTGAAATACAAAAAGAAGAGTAGAGTTTCTTTTAAAAGATACAACTTAATAAATAATGATCATTATCCACGAGGGGCAACCCCCACCCTCCATCGGAAGCCCTCCCCACATGAAGGTCATGCCATGTAATAAATTATAAGTCTCTATGTTTACATTTCCAAATAACTGTGTTCACATGAAGTTTGTTTTAAAGATTTTAAGTTAGAGACATTCTTCTTGCTAAAAATGATTAGAACAGTAAAAACTGAATGATTTTTAACAATCCAGACAAACTAAACAGACTTGTTGTCAGCTCTGTCAGATAAAAAGTTTTAAGAGGCAGAAGGGTAATTTGTGTTTTAAATTTATTAACCACACGTCACCCACATGTCTACTTCCTGAAATGGTTGCTGATTCATTCCTACTTATGCCACTTGGTGTTAAGTTAGACTCTTGTGGGGTTCAGATATGGTTTGGTGTTGACACAAACAGAAGGCATGCTCTACTTCAAAATACTTGAGTACACTACTTTTCTTTAGTGCATCTTTATGATTTAGGGTTAAGCTCTGGTTAGGGTCACAGGAAAAAGGTTAAGGTTTTAGGATCTCAGTGTTTATCAGGGCTAGGTGTCATGGAGCCCCTAAAACCAGCTGATTCAAACAGAACTGACAGGTCCTTTTAAAACAACAAGTGTTGTAATATAATCCTCAAGTATTTTAACACAAATACTTCTCCTTTAACTGCTGGAGCTGAAGTTCAATGATTGCTAAGACTTTTGGAGGAAAATAAATGTATTATGAGGCATCTTGTTATTGTCAACTCCCAACTTTTCTGGGTGGAACTACTCACTTGTTTATATATAGTTAGTAATCTAGTGCAATTTTCCCAAACATGTGGGTTATCTCCCTCCATGACTCAGATGTTAGATGGAAAGAAAAAAAAGGAAAAATGATAATGAACACATTTAACAACCTAACACTGTGAAGCAATAAAAGGAGAATCATAATTTAATATTAAAGTAACAATATGTGCATTACTGTAAATGTATCTAAATGTTTGTGTAAAGCAATAAAAAGATGCTTCAGTTCATTTCAGATGGGATTAAAGTGAGTAAAAATGGCTGTTTTCAGAGTTTGATGTCATCTCTGTGATAAAATCTTACTTCAGGTTGTTGGAGGGTTTAAAGAAGTCCACTGAGAAGCCGAAGTAGCTCCGCTCGGGTCCGGAGTAGACGAAGGGTTTGTCCACATCCAGGTTGAAGGAGCCGCAGCGGTGGAAGCCCAAACACACCAGGACCAGCAGCCGGACAGCCGGCCGCCCTGCTCCTGCCATGGCTGCTGCTTGAAGCGCCCCGCACCGAGGGGGGAGATGCTGTGAAACGCGTCCTCTGAATCGAACCCACCAACTGCGTGACAAACCTCAGCAGCTCTTCTTTACAGCCGATAAACACAACAAGTCATGTAGGCGTTAAATTAAACACATCTTAGGGGGGGTTCTACTGAAGCCACCGAGGGTAAAACAAGAGAATGACTCGGTCCGGTTCTCTCCGGCGCTCCGTCAGCCTCTTTACACCGATAAAAAGAAACCAAATCCCAACAGAAACCCCGGGGACAGGCCGCTGTTGTATGAGTGTGGAAGTGTTGGAGTGTGTCAGGGGAGGCGGCTTCACGTCCCCGCAAGCTTTATCCAACAAAATCAAAGCTAAAGCACATCCGTGTACGTCATTTCAAAACAAAAGCGTCGAGTTTTGTACTAGACAGAAATGGAACCTCGAAGCAGCATGAGCGCCCCCTGTAGGCTGTCTGTGGTAAAGGTTTGACAACATGTAAACAAAAACATTTGCATGATTAAAACAAAAAATTAAACATTGAATCCATTTTCTGGTGTTAAATTCTGCTGTTTAAAATAGTTCTTATCTTACTGATGTATATTAAAATACTAAAAAATAATCTGCTGTAATTGCACATCTGTGTTTCTTGTCTGCATTGTGATACTTCACTTTAGTCTGTTGAGATTGTTTTGCACTGAAAACAGGCAATTTCTGATTCCTAATATCGGATTCTGATAGTCTACTGTCTCTAAAACAAAACATATCTTTTTCTATTCTTGCACAATTCTTTATATTGTATTTCTTATTATTAGTAGCCATATCATGGCTAGTCAGTGTTATTTTTGTTTTGTGTGCACTATCTATAGTTTTGTAAAAATAACTAGTGTGTGAACCTCTGTATGAATGCTGCTGTGACACCTGAATTCCCCCTTGGCAAGACAATGAATGTTATTTCTATTCTATTCTATTTTACTTTATTTTATTTTATTTTATTCTGTTCTATTCTTTTCTTCTACTAATTTAGTTGTATTTACTTATTTGATGCCTAATACACACTATAATTTTATATAGGGGAGTAGCGACACCATCCCTACTCTGGCTCCAAAAATTAATTTAAAAATTTGTAAATCTGCTGTGGAAACATTTCTATGTAAATTTAGGCATTAACATTTTTCTTTGTCATTTATTTGTGTTTTAGTGATGAATAAGTCAACAACAAAATTTTTTCAGGTGTCTAAAAGAGTTTTAATATTATTTGACACATGACAAGTTTAAAACTGAACTAAACAAATGTAAATATTAAATCATCTTTTGAAATAGTTTCAAAAAACATCAAGTTGTATGGAAGACTAGTGCAGACACTCTGATAAAAAAAATAAGGCAGAAGGATCACATTTAATTTGTAAAGTTCACTTGTTTGAACAATATCTCTTTCATATTATGCAATATTTAAACAAAGTTGAGGAGGTCTTCTGAACAGGTTCTTCTTTGTTAAGTGTTTTGTCTCTTCATAAAAAGACTTTTTCAGTCTGATGAGTTAAGCTCCCTGAACTTTGCTCATCTTCAGTACATCTACATAGTGGACAAACACAACCTTAACAATGACAAGCAAACCTGTTTGTTCACATGCAAAAAAGGACCATCAGCCTAACAACTGATTGGTAGTGCTCTGATTGTCACTTATGGTTCACAGAGGGCTGAATCATACTCACAAAAACAACATTGAAAGAGGACTATTGGACACAGAGACCTCCGGGCAGTTTCTCTACAAAAATGGCTTCCTTTACTCTTCTCTCAAACCAACGTTCCTCTCTATTAAGAATGAGAACATCTTCATCCCTGAAAGGGTGACCGCTGGCCTGTAGATGAGTGTAAACTGCAGAGTCCTGGCCTGATGATGTAGCTCTTCTGTGTTGGGCCATTCTTTTGAACAGCGTCTATTGCTCCAACGTCTGTCTTTTGTGAGATTCCTCCTTCTCCCTGGTTCCTACTCAACTTCTTTTTAGATTTTTCTACATGAATTATTGAGATGCATCAGGACATGTTAAGCAATATTTTTTATGTTCTATATTTTTTCACATTCACATATCAAAGTGTTTTCACAATCTATACGCATGTCACCTTATAACAAAAGGACTAGCATTGTCACAATTTAATTATTATCCTGTTATAACATGACTTTGTTTGATTGTACATTTTGTAAATTTTAATTTAAATTTACAAAAATGTAAATTTTGTAAAAACATGATAGGTATTTAACACATACATATTTAAATAGAAAGTGTTCAAACAAAAACACTTCATGTAACAATAATTCTGTTTTGTTTTTGTTGGGGCAGCAGTAGACTTCCATATTTATTTATATTATTACTTCATCATAAAGATGGTTTTACATGTAAAGCAACCTGAGGGATTTTGTTGAAGAAAGTTTATCACTTCAAAACACAAACAGAATTACTATTTATAAGTCTTATTGTCATAAGTTATATAAAAATATATATAGTTTTCAATCAATCAACTCTTAAACTGGATCTTGATTTAATTCTGAAAGCAAAATATTAAAATCCCCATAACGTACCCATCTCACAAGCCTCAGATACATGAAAAAAGAAGAAATACAGCAGCTGGATTCTCCATCAATTTGCAGCTTTTAAGCTTCATTAGACTCGGGCAGTTTTAATCCTGCTTTTATTAGCCAACAGGTTTTCATGGTATTTTCCTAAGATAAAGTAGATAAATGTAGCATTAAAGCAACAGGAAATAAAAAAGGGTCTAAACATCATCTTTATTAGATTTAATTTAATGTTTTGACCCACAGCACCGGGCAGGCTTCATACTTGTGTGACAACCCATCAGAAACCTGATTATGATCATTAAAATGATGTGTTTAAAGGTTTGTGAACATAATGTTAACTCTAACAAATGTTCTACTTTGGCTTAAATGATAAGTTTTTCCAGCACAGGACCTGGTTTTATTTTGAAGGCCAAGTCTTTTTCATGTCTTTTCTCTCTCTTAATATTTAACTTAACATCTGGAGGATTTGATAGACAACAGGAAGTTTATTCTACAGTAACAAACAGAAGGAAACACAGGCGACTCCAGTTATGTTCTCCTCTGATCACATTGTTACTGATTTTTCTGGGTTACAACTTCTATCACTCTCTAGACCAGAGGTGCCCAAAGTGGGGCCCGCGGGCCAAATTTGGCCCGCCAAGCCATTTGATTTGGCCCACTAGCAGTTATTAGATTGTAATTATGTTAAGATTAAATATAAAATAAAAGTAACT
>JARVGW010000136.1:22446178-22458089 GCA_031762495.1 Anablepsoides rubrolineatus
TAAATTTTATTCTAATGTACTTTTTCCACTTTATCGTTTACACTGAACACTGGGACCTGTGCAACCAGTTTCGTTACACTTCATGAACATCTGATGTTTGTGTTTGAGGGAATGACAAATAAATATCCTTGAATCCTTGAATAATAATAATAATAATAATAATAATAATAATAATAATAATAATAATAATAATAATAATAATAATAATATTGTTGTTTGGTATATGCCAATATAAATGGATCATCTTTCATAGTAGTCTATTTATGAAAGGACAATAAGCGCCCTGGTTGTAAACAGATTTTTTACTGTGTTCCTGAATGCAGCATAACTCCGACTCCTGCAGCTGAGGCGCAAAGGGACAGGAGACTGTTTTGAAAGTTAAGCTTCAAAATACTATACATATTGTTTCAACTGTTTTAAAATATTGTTTTGCCTAAATTGTTGCAGAAAAACATGATAAACATTGAGAAATGTTGCATTATTTAGTATATTAAATACATTTAACAGTTCATTCATTTGATGTACGTGTGTGCCAGTAAAACCCCGTATGTCTTGTTCTTGTTATTACTGACAAAATATTCTAGTAAAATATCATTCACTCAAAGATCATTGAGGTCATTGTACTGTTCACAAATGTAAAGTTTCACTATTTGCTTTTGATCACAAAAAACAAATACACAAATTTATAATGAAGTAAATTTAGCTAATTATATTGTATTTATTTAAAAAAATTGTTTCTATTCGTGATTTTTTTATGTGTTGCTGTTAGCAATAAATAGGTATTAGTACCACAAAGTATTTTTACTTATATGATTTGCCAACTTTAACATAGTATCTAAAAAGAGGATGATGTAGTAATGAAAACTATTATTATTTGTTTATATTAAATTCAGATTATGACTAAAATTAAATAATTAAACTTTCCCTCTCCAGGAAAACATACACACACACACACACACCTACACACACACACACCTACACACACACACACATGCTTGAGCTTTAGTTTCAAATTATGTTTGCTGGTTTGCACCTAATTATCCGGGTTGCGTTTCATTAGTACAGTGAAGCCGCCAAATAAAAAAGATCCCTCTGAATTAGTTCTCTGTCTGCCAGTTTGTTGTAAACACTGGCTGACAGGAGGCAATTCTGACAGGCTGTGTATATTTATCTGAGTGAGACATGTTTTAACAACCTTTTTCTTCTGTATGCTTGTTGTACAATCGTCTTATTCTGTACATTCTTTTTTATTTCAACGCAGAACTCATGGATTATGAATTTAACACAACATTAATAACTTTTGGTGGACACGTAGAATTACAGACATACAGGTTTGTTTATTTTGTGACTATGTTAGCTGTGTACATTCTAATACTTTGCAGTAACATGACAATCATCTGCCTTATTTGTATCCACAAAAATCTACATGAGCCTATGTACATTTTTATTGCTGCTTTGTTAACAAACTCTATTCTTTACAGCACTTCAATATACCCAAAGCTTTTGATTGACTATTTATCTGAGAAACAAACGATAAGTTATCCAAATTGTCTGTTTCAGTGTTTCCTATATTATGCTTTAAATGGTTCAGAGTTCCTCCTCTTGTCAGTAATGGCCTATGACAGGTATGTTTCTATTTGTAAACCTCTGCAGTATCACACTGTCATGAACAAATCTGTTGTGGCTGTTTTTCTGTGCTGTTCCTGGTTGGTGCCTGCCTTTCATACGACAGTGCTAGTCGCTCTGAATGCTAATGCAAAACTCTGTAAGCACATTTTAAAAGGGATCTTATGCAACAATCTGCTTTACAAACTTCACTGTGTAAGTTCAGCAGCTCTATCTATATATGGGGTTTTAGTCCTGATAAATGTTTCTGTCCTCCCTGTTATTTTTGTTTTCTTTACATACACAAAGATATTTATAATAACCTACAGAAGTCGTAAAGAGGTAAAGAAGAAAGCTGCACAAACCTGTTTACCTCACCTACTGGTTTTGCTCAATTTTACCTACTTGGTTACATTTGATGTCACTATAGTAAAATTTGAATCAGTTTTTTCAAACTCATTGCATTTAACAATGACTCTGCAAGTTATTGTTTGTCATCCACTTTTAAATCCAATCATATATGGGCTAAAAATGAAAGAAATTACTAAACACTTAAAGAGGATTTTCTGCAGAGAGAAACTGACCTAATGCAGCAACATAGTCAGGGTTGCACATAAAATCTTTGGTCTGGTTCTCAGGGGAGAACCTGGGGTTGTTGCTTGGTGCTCATAATTTCCTTAACTCATTTAATACATTTATGTAGAGGGGTGTCAGGGCATTTAATATCACCCTGTTCTGTTTTATGACACCTTCTATCAACTGGCAATGTCTCAGGACATCATGCCAAATCAGAATTTTTTGTTTTTGTTTTTTTAACTCTGCATACATTTTGTAAACTACCTAAGTGGCCATATGTCATCTCACACTGAACATTTCATGTTTAATTGTCTGTTAGATTACACATGACCCCTGTAGTTTGGCCTTCTAGATCTTTGGCCTTGTTTAAACCAGCTTTCCACACTCTGCAAACCAAGCTGCAAATATCTGTCTTTTGCACAGAACAAATGTTTTATTTGTTAGACTGATATCCTTTTTAAAAGACTATTTTAATAAAATATATATACTTAGATGGTTTCAGCTCATGTAATCATTTACAATTATTTATTCTTTGTATTTTATCATTTATTGAATTACATTTATCCCAGAGCAGTTGTGTCACAGTATGATTCTAAATATAAACATGTTTAGCACATCAAGAACCTTGTTGTTATCATAAAATTGTGAAGAATAAAATCTTTGGATTTGATAAATTAAAATAACATTTTATAACTCACTCATCTAGAGAACATGGTATGTTTTTATTTTTTTGGATGGGGGGTGACCTTAAACAGATTCATTGCTTTGATATGGGGCAAATAAATGTTTTTCTGTTAGAGGTATGGATAGAAGAACTCGATCAGTGAATCTCACAGAAAGACTTTCAGCCTGCGCGCACTGAGGCTCGTTCCCGTTTTAGCCTGATTTATTGAAAGCAGTGTCCATTTGATCCTTACATCAGGGTCCCGCTGCCTCTCAGCGCTGCCCTCCTCTCACAGAACGACGATCCAGTCACACCAGTAAGGCTGGATTTTTTTGTTTGTTTTTAGGAAATCAGGTCGCATTTGCGACCCTGTTAGCTGTTGTTTTCACAATCTCAGGTACAATCACAGGTAGGCAAGGGAGCTTTATGACATTCCATCTGGTGCACTTTTTTTTGGGATCGCACATGCGCACCTGCACACCACTTATGTGCAACTCTGAACATAAGCAATATACCATTTTTGCCTTTTGAAATAATGTAGAAATTAGAATATGTTTAATTATATCAGGGTGTCTGCGGGTCCTTGAAAAGTCTTATATTAATGTTTCTAAAAGTAAGGGTCTTTAAAATTATTGGGCCTCATGCAAGAACATGTTCGTATTCTTCTCCTAAATTTCTCTTACTTTTGTTAGTATGAAGGGTTCGTACGAACATGTCACGTCAGATTCAACAAACTCGTCTATCTTCAGGAAAAGTGTGTAAATGTGATGCGTAAACTGATTAATGCGTATCAGGTGCTCGTGCACGGGGAGAGCAAATTTACATCATTTCCACCCACAAAAATGCCATATAAGGATATACGTTTCCTGTCTGACACCAGGAAGTGTTCATTCATAAATTACATCGCAAAGTAAAAAAGAAAAACTTTACGAGTTCGGAGCTTGAAGTCCTACGGAGCCCGCCAGGGGTCAGTGTGAGAAAAAAAAAACAGCCCCCGGAAATCCGTGCGCTCAGTTTAATAATACGTTCTCACGGTTTAGTAATCCGTTCTCACAGTTTAGTAATCCGTTCTCACGGTTTAGTAATCCGTGCGCACGGAATACTAATCCGTGCGCTCAGTTTTTGGAATCTGTGTGCACGGATTACTACTTATTACGGTAACCACGGGTGGTTGTGGGAAATGAAGTCGTTCATCAGCTCAAAGTGCTTAAGGAGCGTTTTTGTTCACTAAAGTCAAAGTTCTGCACAGAAAATGTTGTAATTTGAGTATGTTGTACAGTTTTTGCCCCTCTATCAGGCAGTTTTATCAACCTGCATGTAATTAATTAAAATAAAATAGGTCTACAGGTTCCTTCCTACCTTAGTACCACAATTTCTACTACTTGCTACAAATTAAAGTTAAAATATACATATAAATAATCATTTTATACTGGCCAACATAAAATAATAATAGATTATGCTTTTAAATCATTAATGTATTTCATGAAGATCACACAACTGACTAGAATGGATAAAAAAAATACTGATTTTAATAAACGTTTTAGATTTCATTTGTAATTGCCAAGCATCACCTTCATCATCATCATCACTCACATCAGTGTCTCTTAGCTGCTTCTGATTCTGTATCCTATCAACAGAGATGGATTCAGCATTGTTTTTTTACTGCCACCTGAAGTCAGTCAGCTTTGGAAATTTAATAAAATATCATAAAATAACCAACAAATAACAGATGACTATTAGCTCCTGTTTTATTAGTGGTGATCCAAGATGTCTCATCATCTGATCTACTAAAAATTAAACTTATCAAACATGAACCAGCTCTACTTCATACAGAAACTACTTTAAAAAATACTAAACCCACAATACATTTTTTTAAAGACCACTGCTTAAGCTAAACTGCTAAAAATAAAGGCAATTATATGTTTAAGTTTAAATCTGTCTCTGAGTCTGCTCTTGTCCTTAGTAAAAACATGTTTCTTTTAGATAGATTAAAAAGATAGATAAAAATCAAAACCTGTTTTAAACACGACTGATGTGAAGGAAATTTTGTGACTGATTAACTAAATTATAGATCCAGTCTTGTATGTTACACTTCTGATCATTGCAGCCATATCTAAACAGAGAATGAGAGTCAGTGTATTTTATTATCAATATCACTTATTGCATTCTTCTCATAGATTCAGCCTGGCACAGACGTCAGCTGCTAAAAAAGGATTGTTTTGCTGTCCTGATGAGGACCTTTGTACTCGGAGGCCTGCTGAGGGCCTGTGTGGAGTTAGATAAAGAATAAAACCTTGTGAAACAGAATCAACTTATTCTCTGCTATTTTATTCAGATTCCCAATTTACTGATCACAATTTTCTTACAGATGTATTCAATGTTTACAAAATAAAAAGTTGACTTCTGGTGGCCATTGTTACATTTAAAGCAATAAAATGTATATTAAAGCACTATATATTTTAAATACACAATCTGGTTAGAAAGGTTTTTGTAGAAGCAACTGAAAAGATCTGGTCTGAAATTAACATAAACATGGAAGGACAAAACTACATAAAATATAAAGTTTTTGTTAACACAAACAAGATGATTCTATGAAAATCATCATTTTTTTTACTATGCATATTTAGGGATTAAATATATAACATGACTAAGTTATACATGGAATTTTGCTTTTATATTTAAATTTCACAGGTATAAAGCAAATAGATCCTGCATCAGATAACAACAGCAGATATTATTTGCAAGTTTTCCAGGAGAAGAAAAGAATTTTCAGGTGTTTAGAGATTTCTTTCATCTTCAGTCCATATATAACAGGGTTAAAGAGAGGATGATACAGAACCACTTGTAAAGTCATGATAAAGCGAGCTGTTTTGTGGAAATCAATGTTCATTCGAGCAATCACAATATCATATGAACACAAACAGGAAAAACTGAGTAGAACCAACAGGTGAGGAGAACAGGTCTGTGCAGCTTTTCTCCTGACGTTGATGGAGCTTTTAAAGGTTATTATGAGTATTTTTGTGTAGGTAAATAATATAAAAAGCATAGGCAAACATACTGTATTGAGTGCAAGAAATACACCATATATAATATAAGCTGTTTTGGAGCTCATACAGTAAATCTGTGAAATTGCATTATTGCAGAAGATTCCATTTAAAGTAAAGTTACAGATTTTGAACGTGTTACTTATAAACAGTGAAGGCACAAGCTGACAGATAGGCACCAGCCAAGCTAAAACCAGCAGAATACTCACTGTTGCTTTCCTCATGATAGTGTGATATTTCAGAGGTTTACATATAGACACATACCTGTCATAGGCCATGGCTGACAACAGTAAAAATTCAGAACCACACAGAGAGTAATAAATAAAACTCTGGAAATGACAGAGTGAAAGAGATATCATCTGTTTGTCAGATAAAAAGTCCATCAACAGTTTTGGGTAGATGTTGGTGCTGAAAAGAAGTGAGTTACAGAGCAAAGCTGCAATAAAAATGTACATCGGCTCATGGAGACTCTTCTGAATCCAGATAATGAAGAAGATGGTGGAATTGCAGCAAATAATTAAAATATAAACAGTAAACAGGATCACAAAATACAAAAATCTGTAATTCTCTAATTCTACATGTCCGCCAAAGGTTAACCATGTTATATTGAACTCATCAATCATTTTATATAAAACAACTGTCAACAGGCTGAGAAGAAGAATCTAACTTAGCGTGTCACAAATAAAGGACTGCTAGTGCAAAAGACATATAGGGACATGAATCAGTTGATTGTTTGCATCCAAGTAAAGTGAGGCTGTGAAAAGTTTTTATTGAACTGTTTTATTCTCCGTGGATCTCATTAAACTGTTTACATCTGACATGAAAACAGATTCACTGAAGTCTCAGGATTAAAGATGTGTTTGCTGTTTAGTTTAAATTTCTTTGAGACAGATTATGACCAGATTTTAAACTTTAAAAACAGCACAATACTACAACAAATTTCCAGACTCCTTAACTATGCTCATGTATTTCAAACTTTCAGCATATTTGCTATTTAAATAAAACATATTAAAATTAGAGCTAGGTTAGGGTAACACTGAGGTAGTGTTTCATCTGTTCAAGCTACTTAAAAACAATCACAAAATGTTGAAACTACTCTACTTTGGGTTTTCTGGTGTGCATGTGTGTGTAGGGAAGGGTTAATCATACCTCACAATTTGATTCAGAGAGCTGCAATGGGATTATAGAAATATGATCAGTGTGTCTTGATCCATCTATAATCACACTTCAAACAAAATCTCATGCAAAGAATCTCTCATACCTAAAAGAATAGAAACAAAATATTTTGCTTTGCAGCATTTTTTTTTTTGTTTCCGCTCTTGGAGGAGCAAGATTCTTTTATCCTCTCTCCTGCCCTCCCTTATCTTTCCTGCTTTGCTGCTCGAAACCTTTTCTATGTTTTCATCCGAAACCAGAAATTATGGATTTTTTTTTTATGAATTTGGTTAGCTGGTCTCTTAATAAATTTTTGGAACACAGTCTTTTCTTCCATGGGAGGACATGTCAAAGGTAGGATCTCTGTTCTGCTCTGTTCTGGAAAAAATATTTGGATTTTGATCATTGGATTCTACAGGTGGTCTCCTGGTGTTCTACAAATATCTGCGTCGGTGGCTATTCAGGCCATTCTCCTGACCTTTGAAGGATGGCTGTTTTATCAGCTCTCAGACTTTTGCATTGAGCGAGCTGGACTCAGTCTGCAAGCGGTTCTGCTGAGGGTCGCGGGCCGGCTGTGGTCCCTGGACTTTCCTGGCCAGATGGAATTAATCTTGGAGAAAGCTGATAGTTCGGCTCGGTGGAATTTGTCCAAACTATTTGTCTGATTGGATTCACCATATGAGAAGTAACCAGCTGACATTAAGGCTGATGGAAAATTGTTATTGTCTGCCTGAAACCAAACAGTTCCTTCTGTTCCAAAATAAATGATAACATAATTTGGCTCTCCCGTACATGGCCTTTGAGAGCTGTGACTAAATACTTCCTGGATGTTGACATTGACTGAGGGTCTGACCCCCACCTTTTTCCTTCTCCTACACCCGTCTGTGATCTGGTTCCTGGGCAAGCTGAGGGCAGCACAGAATGAACAGTTAACATCAATATTCTGGACAATGGCTGCTTGTGTTTTGGGTTCTTGATTCTTCGGGCTTACTTTTCAGATATTCACACACAAATGCATACAACACTCATGGTTTCAGATACACGCCCCCCTAAACTCACTCACTCCTGGCTAATAAATGTGTTCTATGCAGAGGTTTTTTTCTATAAACATATCGTGTGTCACTTTTTTGCAAACATAATATGATGTTTTGTTTTTTTCTCCTCATCTTTCCTTGTGTGGTTTTTAGTTTTCCTTTTAAGGGTAGCGCCTCCTCATGATGTGTCGGGGTCTTTTCTACCCCCCTGTTCCCCGACTGCCATTTGGGCAGGGGGTCCTGGAGAAGGACTGGTTTGTTTTTATGCCTTCTTTTATCCACTGTAAACTACCCTTCTTTGACGACTTACTTAATTTCCGGTATTGCTACATATTAAAACAACCACTGTATATTATTTTTATTAAATGGCTAAAGCAAAAATCAAATGTTGTTGATTTTCTTTTAATTCGATTTTGAATTTTTACATTTAGGTTTTAAAAACAGAAAAAAAAACACATTCTTGTTTTGTTTTTGCAATTTTATTTTGAAACGAAAAAACCAAAGAACGAACCATACACGGATTATTACGAATTGGTTCGTAATCCGTTTTTTTTGTTTTGGTTTAATAAAGAAAAAACAAGTCGTTTTATTTATTTATTAATTTTTTTTTTTTCATTTTTTTGTTTCAAATGAAAAACTGAACTGCCTGTGTGGAGGTTTCCTGTTTTGGTTTTTTCTGTGAGTGTGTTGCAGTGTGATCAGCTAAGCAGAGCTTGGATGGACTCACCTGTTGGCAGTTTCCCTGATGAACCTCCATGTACTTAAGCTGCCCTCAGAGTTCCATCCAGCGCTGGATTATTCAGTCGTTTTGGTACTGTAATATGACCATTTTATTCCCTGACACTATTGGTTTGTGTAACCAAGTCTCTTGTTTTCTGTTTTTACCTGTGTGCAGAATAATAGTGATTCTCAGAAACCTACCCATGGAGCCTATTCCTCTGGATTTTCTAAGTGGATCTCCTGTGGTCGTCCTCTGCCCTGCCTCTCTCCACCCTTTGACAAACTGGACCTGCAACACAAACTCATCCTGGAAAAAAGAACCATCTCCTAAATACTACTCACCTGTGAAAGACCTCTGCATCTCCTCTCCGTTTCAGCCTCTTTGTCTAAGACCTGTAAGATAAAACAAACATTTACCCCAACCCCATATAAGATCAATGGGGTATTGTGAAGAGGAAGATGAGATACACCAGACCCAACAATTCAGAAGAGCTGAAGGCCATTATCAGAGAAACCTGGGCTCTCATAACACCTGAGCAGTGCCACAGACTGATTGACTCGCAGCATTGCTGCAGTAATCCAGGCAAAAGGAGCCCAAGCTAAGTATTGAGTGCTGTACATACTTATACTTTTCATGTTCATACTTTTCAGTTGGCCAACATTTCTAAAACTTATTGTTTGTATTGGTCTTAAGTAATATTCCAATTTTCTGAGATACTGAATTTGGGGTTTTCATTAGTAGTCAGTTATAATCATCGAAATTAACATTTGAAATACATCAGTCTGTGTGTAATGAACAAACATAATGTAAAAGTTTCACTTTTTGAATGGAATTACTGAAATAAATAAATCTTTTCATGATATTGTCATTTTATGACCAGCACCTGCAGCCAGTGATTACTTTCTGTGAGTTTTAATAAAGTCCTTGCAGTGGTTAATGAGATATTTAACTGAGAGAACCAAACACAAACACAAAAAATGACATGATCACATTTTTTCCAAAGTGGTGGACAATATAAATGGTTTTGTGGATGCTAAAAGTGGCAAACAGTAGTTTGATGGCAAATTCAATTCATGATTGGCATAAATATTTAAAATTTAAGATTAATATTGATTATTATAAAATGTGTATTTTAATCATTTCCTCTTTGTCTAAAAGACACATTTAACATACAATTTGTTTTAGATATTAAATAATTAAAATTCAGCATTCCTCCTCACACACATAAACAAAACATTTCACAATCTTTAGTCGTTTGTGTTGTATAGCTGCCCCACCTCAAAATGTGGCTTAAATTTCTAAAATTAAATTTGAGAGTTTTTATACATATTTTTGCCCATTTATTTATGTTCATAACTGTTTATTTCCAGAAGTTAACACAAAATACACAACTTTAGACTCACACCTATCGTAGTACACAGGGCTGAAGTGTGAGTCAAACCCAGGACCGCACTTGTGCAGTAAACTCTGCAAAATTGTGTTTTACAAACACAGAGTCAAAAAGTTTAAAATATTCATCTTTTTTGTTTGTAGTCAGAATATAATTTTAAAAAATTCAAATAGTAGGATTTACAACAAAAAAAGACTTAAAAACATTCCAACAAAGTTAGAAAAATTATGACAAACATTATTCTGAACAAAACAACCTCTTAAAATGTTTAAAGATTTCTTTCATTTTAATCCCATATATAAATGGATTAAACAAAGGAGGATATATAAACACTTGTAAAGTTAGAATAAAATGAACAGTTTGGGAAATATCAGACTCCAGTCGAGCTATGATGACATCATATGTCACTAAACAGAAGTAGATCATTAAAACCAGCAGGTGAGGTATGCAGGTCTCAGCAACTTTTTTCCTGAATAGATTACAGCTTCTATAGGACATTATAAATACTTTAGTATATGTAAAAACTGTAAAGAGCATTGGAAGTATTGCAAAATTCAGCAAAGAAACAACCCCAAAAACAGCAAGTGCCCTTGATTTCTCACAATGAGTTGAATAAATGACATTGTTGCAAAATATTCCTTTTAACTTTAAGTTACATATTTTAGCTTTTACACTCAGGATTGTTTGTGCTGTAATGTGACAAGCAGGAAAGAACCAAGCTAAAACAAGTAAGATTTTTACTGCTGTTTTTGTAATAATAGTTGGATATCTCAGAGGCTTACATATAGAAACATATCTGTCAAAAGCCATGACTGCTAACAACATGAACTCTGCACCACCTATAGTATAAAACATAAAAAACTGGAAGAGACAAGCTGAATATGATACAGTCTGTTTTTCAGATAAAAAGTCAATCAGAAGCTTTGGGTAAATATTGGTGCTGTAAAGAACACAGTTAAATAACAAAGCAGCAATAAAGATGTACATGGGCTCATGGAGGCTTTTGTTTGACCAGATTAGATGCACAATTACAGAATTAATGCAGATTATTAAGATATATACAGTTAACATAATGGCAAAATACACATACCTGTATTTGTTTAGTTCCACATGCCCTGATAGAGTTATATAAGAAATATTTACTTCAATATCCATGAATAGTTTTTTATACTACTGTTAATATTAATTTACTAAAAAGTGAAAATAATGTTTTGTTAATTTTCAGTCTGCAGCAAATATCTTTTTAATCCCTGAATTTAAAACAGCAAACTTGGTGTAACATCTGTGAAATGTAAAAACTGAGTTGGTTGAGACGATGAAAAGTTTTTATTATCACCCGGCCTCCTCTAATTATCTAATCTCTGGAGGACCAAGTTTCTGTTTTGCACTTGCCAGCAAAGGTGTGGATGAGACAACTACAATTTGGCTCATTTTCATGCTTCGGACAAGGAAAGCATCTTCAACTCTGGGGGACTGTTCGATAACCGTAACCCTCAGACGGGGCTGTCCACAGGGAGGAGTAATCTCGCCTCTGTATTGGCTCCTGGTTTTGGACAGCTTACTAAATGAGTTGAATGGATCTAGACTCCATACACAAGGGTATGCAGATGATTTGGTCATACTTATAGAATGCTTCTGACTGGGTACTGTATGTAACCTAATGCAAAGGGGACTAAATATAGTATCCAGATGGTGCCGCGAGCAGGAACTTTCTGTCAATCC
>JARVGW010000136.1:22486159-22506590 GCA_031762495.1 Anablepsoides rubrolineatus
TCTGTCGGACCGGAGCGGAGCTGAGCGGAGCGGAGCGGAGGCTGTATAAATTGGAACAGATTTGGGTTGCCTGCGAATTGCGCACCGCGGCGGAGCGGAGACGAAACGCATGTAGTGTAAATCCGGGGTCAGAAGCTGTTTGTTTATGTTCATCACAGAAGTAGAACTTTTGTTCTGCGTTTTTTTAAGGGAAAGTTAACAACTGCGCATGTCAGTGGTTCTATTCAGAACTAGAAGCACTCAGAGTGCAAACCTCCGCCAAGGCCAATTTCATCCTGCAATAGAGTTGATGCCTACAAGGAAAGATGGAAACACATTTGCCGAAAAAAAAAGTCAGAGACTCGTCACCCGAAGTTATTCATCCACAACTGGTCCCGAATAAAGCTCCAACGTTTTCATCAGTCAGATTCCACCGTATAAAACATCTGTTTTATCCCCTTTTATGAGTTTTTAACGGTTTGATTATCTTTATCGGTGCTCGGCTTTTTATTTTAATTTTTTTAAGCGAGTGTTTGAAGCAGCGTCTGAGCGCTTTCAGCACAAACAAAGACTCCTATGAACTGCTGAGCAATCACACAATAAAGTTGTTATGTGGAGGGTACCTCACATGGTTGATCAGCTGTTCCAGCTGTCCGGTACCGGTCCAGCTTCGGCTCGGCTGCAGCAGCAGCAGGACCCTCGTCTGTGTCTTATTCCTGTGATGTGAAGTGAATCACTTTTTCTTTTTCCACGTCTCCAGACAGCATGGAACATCAGCAATAGTGTTTGTAGTTGATAACACAATAATCACAATTTTTTCCCGATAGTAGACATTAGGGATGAGCAATATGTTATCGTGTGAGATATACCATCAAAGACATTCACCAAGGTAATTATTTGTCATCTCATGGATAAAATCCCACTGCGAGCTGCCAGGCTTTACATGCCTCCCCGCCAGTGAAGCTTTGTTTGTTTACTCAGAGCGGACGTCGAAGCGTAGGGCATGTGCTAAGTAGTGAAGCTTTCTTATAGTTTTATTTTTTTTATTATATTATTGATATTTTACAAGAGTTGGGGTTCTAAGGTTTTAAAAAGATAATGATTATTACAAAGAGGATGTGATTTGAAGATTTATCATATATAATAAACCATAGCCCATTACTGATCATTTTTGCTGTTTACACTATTTAAATAAATGTTTTTTTTTCATATTTCAGATGTACTACTTAAACTTAATGTAGTTTAGTGGCTTCAAATATTTTAGAGCTCTCAAGACAGAATGTGATAAATTTATAAAACAAAAGATTACACTGATATGTATAATAATAATAATAATAATATATATATATATATATATATTTAGTTTTTTATCGTCACTTATCGTTATCGTGATAAAACCTAGGAATTATCAGGATAAATTTTTTGGTCCATATCGCCCATCCCTATAGACATCCTGGGAGGTGTAGTCCTAGCGAGTTTGCGACTTTCCTGGCATACATCTGATGTAATGTTACAGGCTGGCTGATTCGCTCGAAGTAAAAGAAAATTTCCTGTATCCGCATCGTGATCCAGAACATCACCAAAATGTAATGGTGTGTTCCTTTGGCCAATACCCACATGTGGTAAAAATTCAATGACAATCTGTCCACAAGTTTTTGAGTAATTTGACCGACCGACCGACAGCATTACCTCCTCCATTGGCGGAGGTAATAAAAGTCTGGTGCATGTAAACACTTGTCATGATCGAATCGTGCGCATGTAAACGATACATTCCGATTATTTAATCCGAACACATTTCAATCCGATCAAATAATTTTGCGCATGTAAACATTGCTAGTGTTGTCAGTTCAGAGGGACAATCCAATGATGGAGCAATTATACAACCTTCCACATTTAAATTTGGAAGATCGTGTATCATTTTAACCCAAAATCAATGAAAAAACTTAGGGCCATTGGGGCTGATTGGGGGTAAATGTGCTGATGCCTGGAGGAGTGAAGGGAACAAGGTGGCTCCCACATGTTTCATGGGCCTTGGAGACATTTCTTAAACCAGGACAGTTTACTGCTATGTACTATGGATCCTTTGGCAGGCTCCTCTACCAATGCAAATGGTAAATGGACTGTACTTGTATAGTGCCTTTCTACCCAAGGATTTTACAAGATACTCAAAGATACAGGATACTCAAAGCGCTTCACACTACAATCTGTGTTCTCATTTACCCGTTCACACAGCACTCTACTAGATCTCCTTCAAAGCTAACATACAATCATCTATGGAGACTAATCAGTGCCAATCACATTCATACACTGATGGGACACACATCGGAGGCATTAGGGGTGAAGTGTCTTGCCCAAGGACACAAACACTGAGACAGCTGGACGGGGGATCAAACCAGTAACCTTCCGGTTCCAGGACGACTCCCCTAACCACTCTTCCACAGCCGCCCAATGCAGACATCGCAGGCCAGCTACAAAGGCCAGTAAATTAGATGTTGACATTAGAGCCACTTAAACATTGCTTTTAGTTTTATTTTGTATGATTTTATTTAATCAATTTAATGTGACAGATTTTTATTATGATACAGGTTAAAAAAATCAATGGAAGATGCCACTTTTGTGGCTTTTTGCTATTTTATTGTAGATGTCTTTGGTGGCATAACTAAGTTTTGCCTCCTACTTCAGAGGAATGAGATCATTCTACTGGCAAGGAAGATTAGGTGATGTGTACACTTGAATTGTGTTTGTGGTCATCTTCAGCAATGTTAATATTTGTGCACTGTTAAACAGGCAGTTTTTGGCCTAAAATAACTGCTGCTGATCACAGAGGTAATGGCTGCGAGACCCAAACCTGCTGGAAAACTCTCTGAGTTCCTGACTGAAATGTGGCAGCAGAGGTGGCAGCAGCAAGACAACGATGAAATCAGCTGTGCAGTACAATGAAGATACTGATTGTACAGCAAATTAGAGAATAGGCTCTAAGGAAAAATCTGCAACCTTTGAACCTTGACTTCGCAGTGGTTCACCATCTATCCAATGATTACTGAGTTTCATTAAAATATGTTAATGAGATATATTTTGCCAACAGACAGATTTTGTTTTCATGTTGTGTTCTTCAAAAGAAAGACATTTTATGATTTGACTTTTTGTATATTTGCATCAACTACAGCCACAATTTTACCACCAAATTTATGGCTTAGAGAACAGACAATTAAAGTTTGAAACATTAAAGAGTGGGCGCACGGATCAGAACATCATCTTATGAACCAGTGGAGGAGACATCCATGCGGTCACTGTGCAGTACGCTTTTTCTGCAGCACATCGGAGCCGTAATAAACATTTCCTGAAAGTGTAAAAAACGTTTCCTGAAAGTTTCTTATAAATCTCTTTGGTAATATTAAGATATAAACCTGAGAAGGCAACAGGGTAGTTCTGCTGCAGTCATGTCTCAGAACATGCACTCGGGACGGTGACAGTTGAGAGCAAGCCAAGCAGAGCTCCTCTCCAGTGGTTTTTGGATCCGATCGGAGCCGCACATTCAAAGATTTCTGATGTGAAAAAAAAAAAGGTTCCATTTTGAAAAAGCTTTTTGATTTAATTTTTTTGGATTAAAACAGTTTTTTTTTGTTTGAATAACAAAAACAAAAAGTTACCTCCATATAAACGCAGGGCAAACACTACAATTTTAAACAGTTTAAGTGCTTTAATGACAGCGAGTCATTTTCTGGGTCACCTTCACAAAAAAAAGGGAATTATAAGATGGAGGAGGAAAGAGGAGAAGGAACAAGAAGCAGTCGAACACAAAACGAAGTCACAGAACAAACTATTTTAACTTGTTTAAATAAAGAAATTAGTTTGACTGATGATTTACAAGTATAATTTAAATCCACAGGGTAACTGCTTTAGTATCAAAAACATGCAAGTTCTATTGTCATCTATTAATCATTATCGGCTAAATGGCACAATTATTCTTGATCTTTTTTTTTTTGGCAAATATTGATCAACTTATTGATCTCAAGTAAGTAAGTAGGTAAGTAAGTAAACTTTATTTCTATAGCCCTTTTCACAGACACAAACATCACAAAGTGCTTAACAGAGAGCAAAATAACTAAAAACAAAAAAAAACATCACAAATATAAAAAACAACTATTAAAATACAATAAAAAGCACTTAACGAAAAGCCTGTCTGAATAAAAATGTCTTAAGATGTTTCTTAAAAGAGTCAGTAGAATCTGAGCAGTGAAGTGACAAAGGGAGAGCGTTCGGGGCCACCACCTGAAAAGCTTTATCTCCACGAGTTTTATAATGGGTTTGAGGGACCACCAGCAGCATCTGCTGCTGGATGCAATGATAATGCAAATAAAAAATGTTCTGTGTTTTGTTGAAAATCAGATTACTTGTTTAATAAGCACAAGAGGTATATTTAGAAAACTACAGTACAAAATAATACACGTTAACCTGACCACACAAAAAGCAACTTCCTGGTTCAGCTTTGACATAACCTGTATTTGGTATAACTTGATTCCCAGGACAGACAAAAAGGTTTTTGCACATAACTGTGTGCATCTGTCCGCAAAATATCTCATAAGCTACTTGACAGATTTTTTAAAACTTGCAGAAAGTAAACAACTGATAAACTTTGTGAGTCAATTCAGTTTTACAGATATTGAGCTAAATATGGAAATGGCTGAGACTCATCCTCAACATGTACTCAAAACAAGAGACACAGAATTTCAAGACATCGGCATTTGACCAAAACCATTACACCTCCATTTTTCAACAACATATACATTTCTGGTATGAAAGGTGGTAGGAGACATGCATTCCTTCAAGCATTGCAAGGTTTTTAACTACTTATGCATTTGTCCTCTTTACAACTGAGTGAATTATTTTAAAAGAAATATGTGCTACATTTGTTTATGGAATGCTTTGTTCTCCTTGGATTTGAGTACCAGTTTGGTCATTGTATGTCACAATTAAAAGCAGCCGATGTGAAACCATGGAAAGGAAATTCTAGAAAAGGGTGCAAATGTTGACAATCTTCCCTCACTGAACACGGCCAGCACCGTAGGTCAGTTCAGACAGTCCAACTATGGCAGCTGGTGTGTGAAGACAAAACACAGCTAACTTCTGAAGCTGAGACAATATTTGGCCGTTTGCTGTCATTCTTATTATAGATGGTTTGTGAATTAAAGCAAACCACATCCTGTTTCATGCAGGAATGACACTACAGTTGATGTTGCTTTAGGGAACGTTTGATGCTGTGAACTGCAGCAAGAAAACGTGAGCCGATTTTACCTAAACAAACATCAATAACTCCCCTCATACTTGAGATAATCACATGATTTGTGTTATTTTGTATGGTTTCTAATGTTTTCTTGGAATCTGCTGTCAGATTTATTATTGTAGATGTAGGATTAAAAATGTATCTACATCCTAAAGACAACAAATTCCGAACAGTTTTTAAACTACATAGGAATGATGGAGATTATAGGTCCATAGTTATCTTCTCTGGTCTGAGGCCTGCATGGTTATTCAAATGAACTCACACAAAAAAAGAGAAATCTAAAACCAGTCGTCAAAGGTATCTAATGTCATGCAGCACAGAGCCTCTTTCTCAAATGAGTTGTAATTTGGTCCCAAAGGGGGCGGAGTCAATAGCTAGGTGAGTGATTAGACTGACGTGGATGTTAACCAATCAAAACATGCGAACTGCTTCACTCAGCAGCTAGATGGATAGCTCTGTTCACGTGTCGGCGTGAGGTGCGCACCCAGCGTATTCAGGACCCCGGTCTACGTCCGAAAGCGTTAAAAGGCTTAAATGGCGGATAGTACACAATTGGACTAAGATGTGATACTGACATACTTATTTACATATGAGCGAAACGTCTGCTCGGGGGTTGTTCAACAGCAGCGTATGCAAACAGGCGCAAAAACAGCGGAATTTGAATTTCTCCCATACATGCGCGCAGCCGCTTCAGCCTCTTGCTGAAAGTTAACATGTTTCAGCTGGGAGCTTTGAAAAGCCGCAGCTCGAGTCGTCCATAATAATAAAACCTGCGGCTGCTGAGTCTGAATGCGGTGAATGAAGTGCGCGCATCTTATTACCCTGTTACATAACATTTCACTTGACACACGAGAGACACCTTCGACTCACCCGACCTCCCGCAATGAAAACCCGCAGGTTTGGAAACAGGTGAAGACGTCGGCGCTCTGAGCCCCGAAACCAGACCCGCACGTGCGTCAAATGATGAAGACGCCGTCAGCGCGGCGGTCCAGACAGAACACACCTTGGCTAAATAAATCCGCACAGAAATGAGCAGCTTAAAGGACGACAGGCGGTAAAACTCACCTCTCTAAGTACCGCCTGGCTCCGCCGAGGATGTGTCGAGCCCTCCTCCTCCCCCCGGTGACAGCGGGACTTTATATATCCACAGAGGGTAAAAATAGCACGGCTCACCTTCCCGTCCTCAGCGCTGTTTACCGGACTGACACTAAAATAGACTCCAGGTTTCCCCCCCCACCCCCGAACCGAACCGAACCGAACCGAACCACGGCAGGCAGAGGTAGTCAATATGGCTGACGGACTCCCGGTGCTGCTGAGGCGTGGTGAGCGGAGCCGAGTCCTGCAGACTCATCCCCCCCTCCCTCACTGCGGAGAGCTGCTGCTGCTGCTTTCTGCGTGGAGTCATCCTGGGCCACCCAACTTTATCACACCCAATAAGGAGACGCTCCATGGCTCCACTACATCTCAACTTTCATTTTGAGTAGTGAGTAAAAACAGTCATGTGTAAAATAACATGCATGAACTTTCTTGTCTCAGGAAATAAATAAAACAAAACATTAGTGGCCCCCCTGACCCCCCCCCCCCCACACACACACACACACACACCCTAGGATTACAATGTTTATGCATAAATCAGAGTTAAAATATAACTGAATGTTTTATTTAGAATTAAAAATATAATTTAAAATAAAGTCTTACCTGAATAAGAACAACCAGTCTAAATCCATAGTTCTCAACACCAGAATAAAGGTTCTCAGCAGCTTGTAAGTGTAATATACTTATGCTGATCCTGTACTGATGCTGCTGTGACACCTGAATTTCCCCTCGGAGGGACAATAAAGGCTATTTCTATTATATTCTTCTATTCTATATAAAAAGTAGGTCAGTTTTAAGAAGTTGAGTTACAGGGATTTTCTCAAATATTATCAGCTGCAAATAAATAATAATAATAAACTAAAGTTGACCTATTCAGAATATTCTCTAACAATTGAGCTGATGTATTTGTTAAATAATCTCATTGTCACCTTCCTAAAAATCATTGTTTTATTTCCATGTTTTTCAGAAATCTCAAAGAAAAGTTTATATTTGTTAATAAGCTTTTTGTGTTTCTGGGAGATTTGGAGGAAATAATATGAGCAATTATTTTATAAGGTGTATCATTTTGTGATTTTAGTTATCGTTCTGTGAAATTGACAACAGTGAAGAATAAATACCTTCTGAAGTGTCATCAGAGAGCCATGAGTCACCAATGCAGCTTGCCTGAACTCATAATGACATAAATACACATGGACAATACTGATCGCTACATGCATTCAGTCAGACCTTGGATTTGTACCATTTCATAAAGTCTGAGTCTATTGTATTAATGGATATGGTTTGTTGATAGAAATTGTGGGTCACCCTCTGAAATACAGGAAAGTCCCTAAATGTACCTTATGCTTCCATATTTTAATATTTCTGACACATTTGGGCTACAAAGTGTGAGTTTCTGCCCTACTCTGTCAAAAGCCTTAAAGTGGAACAGCTAAAAGGGAGCTGATATTTGTTTGTTTTTTTTACACTGAAATGTTTCAGATCAGCAGACCTGTTGAATCGAGAAAAATAGGGACAATATCTAAAGCACAAACTGTGTGGTGTGTCTCCCCTAGGGGGAGCCAGAGGGCATTTGGGAGGCGTGAGGTGAAGTAAGGGAATATTTTTTTTAATTGCATGGTGTATCACAGTTTTATTGAAATGTGATTTAAATATGAACAGTTAACAGTTCAGAGGGACCCATTAAGAGCAGATAGAGATGTTAGTCACACGCTGTGTGTTCCATCTGAATCAGATTGTCCAGAATTCCGCAGTTTGTCTTTTAACAGGTACTAAAAAACATGAACATGAAACCACGGTCCTAGCTTCTCTCCATTGGCTTCTTGTTCATCTGCGAATTGATTTTAAAAAAATACTGTTGGCTTTTAAAGTTTTTAATGGTTTGGCTGTCATTTATTCAATCTTGTTAACATTTATACTCTAGTTAAAGCACTCAGGTCTACAAACCAGCTTGTTTTAGATGTTTCTAGATCAAAAATGAAATCCAGTGGTGATCACTTTTGCAATAGCTGCTCCAAAGCTGTGGAACAGTCTACCTCTTCATATTCAGTTATAAAATCTTTGCTAAAGACCCATCTCTTTTCTTTGGCTTTAAGTTTAAGGTTGAGTTTAAGGTTCAATTAGAGCTGATGTATCTTTCATAGTGAGTTTATGTATTTTATTTGTATTTATTTATTTTTGAACTGTAAAGCACTTTGGTTAGCTTTTGTTGTTTTTAGTGTGCTATTTGAATAAAGTTGACACTGTGACATTGCTGTGAGACATCCGTGCTAACCACTGAGCTGGCATGCTGCCAATCCATTTAATCCACTATTTGAAGGTACTGCTTATAGGCTGAGTTTACCTGTAACTCCTCAATCTGAAGAAGTCTTTTGGAGAAGAGAATAAATGCTTCATTGAAGAATCTGTTCAGATGACTCAACCCTGATAGATTTTTCAACCTGGATTATTAAGATGCATCAGGAATAATAAATAGGTTACAGAGAACCACTCTTATCATGGTAGGACAATTAGAGAAAAAAATATTGCACGGAACCAATAACTGCTGCTGTTTATGATTTTTTTTAAAGATCTGAAGCTTATAATTCCACATTGGAAGAGTTTATATCTAATGCTCTGCTGTAATGTGCAAATCATGTTTATTGTAAATATTGTAATAATTTTTTTTTTAGTACAAACAAAATAATATTACCTGATGGTTTAGACATTTAATGAACTCCACAGCAAATCAGGACAAAATGCAAAAAGATAAACAGTTAGTTTTATTCCGCATTGATTTATGGTTGTTTATATTTAGTTATGTTTCATTTTTTTGTTACAGCTTTATAAATAAAGGTGCAAATAAGTGAAGTACTTGAGCATACTTTTCATGCATATTTGTCTTTTTGATTTTCTGAGAATTGTGAGTTAATTAAATGAGTGAGATTTTACAAACAGTGATTTTATTGTTATTATTGAGTTTAGAGGTGACAGCCTTAATTCATTATACAGTCATTAATTTGTCTGTACATCTTTGATGCTGTGCAGGGTCATGGAGTGCTTGCATCTCCAGAAGTCATTTAGACGTGTGTTGTAAAAAGTTGATCAAATAAAAATATATCCCTAAAAAATACCAGCAGTTGATCAACACATAAAAGTGATAAACTTGTAACTGTTTAAAACGATGGAGAAATGTTTATTTTCCTGTTAAATGACAATCTGAATAAAACAAAGTGACACCAGGCAGAGTTATAACATAAATGTCACAGTCCAACTTTTCTAAAAAGAATATCAAGAGAAGAGTCACTGAACAAACAAAGCATCTTACAGACAATTTAAGCAGGAACCAATCACTGGAATATGTGATGAGTTCAGCCTCTGTTACCATGTTACCTCCTCCTTTACGATACCAAAAACTCTGACTTTCAGCTCAACATACAGTGGGGGAAAAAGTATTTAGTCAGCCACCAATTGTGCAAGTTCTCCCACTTAAAAAGATGAGAGAGTCCTGTAATTGACATCATAGTTAGACCTCAACTATGAGAGACAAAATGAGAAAACATTTCTAGAAATACACATTGTTTGATTTTTTAAAGAATTTATTAGCAAATTATGGTGGAAAATAAGTATTTGGTCAATAACAAACAAGCAAGATTTCTGGCTCTAACACAACTCATCATGCATGTTTTGAGGAGAGTGATGCTGAATTGCATCAAAAGAACAACATACCTACTGTAAAAAATGGGGGTGGCAACATCATGCTTTGGGGCTGTTTCTCTGCAAAGGTACCAGAATTACATGAAAGAATGACTGGGGCCATGTATTGTGAGATTTTTGAAGATGAAACGTGGCTGGGTCTTTCAGCATGATAATGATCCCAAGCACACCAGCAGGGCAACTAAGGAGTGGCTTCATAAGAAGGTCCTGGTGTGTCCCAGTCTGCAGATCTTAAGCCCATAGAAAATCTTTGCAAGGAGTTGAAAGTCCGTGTTGCCCGCCGACAGCCCTAAAACATCACTGCTAGGAGATCTGCATGGAGGAATTGGCCAACATACCTGCAACAGTGTGTGCCAACCTTGTGAAGACTTACAGAAAATGTTTGACCTCTGTCATTGCCAACAAAGGATATATAACAAAGTATTGAGATGAACTTTTGTTATTAACCAAATACTTATTTTTCACCATATTTTGCAAATAAATTCTTAAAAAATCAGACAATGTGTCTTATCTTCTAGATAAGTTTTCTCATTTTGTCTCTTATAATTAAGGTCTAACTATGATGTCAATTACAGTACTCTCATCTTTTTTAAATGGGAAAACTTGAACAATAGGTGGCTGAATAAATACTTTTTTCCCCACTGTGCCTAATATTATATTCTACCTAAGCTAGAAATTTTGCTTTATAAACTTTTGGACAACTTTTTATTTACTGCATTTTATATATCACAGATATGGCCCTTCATGTTATCAGTTTTTCTTAAACGTTTTAGTGTCTTTGGCTTTAGTAAATCCAATCACTGTCCAATACTCTGGTGCAACTTCTGTTTGTTCATAAAGTGCCTTTTTAAGAATCATCATTGGCAAAATAAAGTCCTCCTCAGAATAATCATTGTCTAAGACTGCATTTAAATTTTGTTTAAAAAGCTACATTTTTTCTTTATTTTCATCATTTTTCCATCACTCCTTTGTTTATGCAGATTTGCAAGCTTCTGTGCATCTTTTCTCCTTTTCATTTTTTTACATATATATTTTTTCAGTTTTTTTACATATCCCTCATTCCTCCTCTGTTCGGAGCCAGCTGACAGGTATCCACTGAGGCTCGTTTTGTGCCTGCTGGATGACTGAGCAGAGCTGCATGCAGGCGTCCTGTAAGTCGTCATTCACCACAGTGCTGTCAAAATATTGTTTGTATTTTGCCTCAATAAGCTGGGAAGTCTCCTCCAGCTCGGAAAAGTCTTCCTCCTAAACACAAAGAAAGGTTTGATTTTGATCATCAATTTGTTGACTAGCAGTTTAGTCATTGCTTAACTCTGTTTTTCCTGAGTTGGTGGTTCATTGATTATTTCCATTTTCTATTCAATAATGAGTTTTAATCAGATAAGTAGGTACAGAAACAGAAAAGAAAAAGTATCAGCAATATAAAGCCGCATTATGTAATATGTGATAAAATCAGGCTTCAAAATGTAGCCGCAACCAAACTGCATTATGTAGCTAATAATTGGCGCAAAATGTAATTAAAGTTTTCTACACATTTTGTAATACTCTAGGTCGCTTTATGTAATAACGTTACTACATTTTGTGGTTATTGTTACAAAATACGGTCGTTTCTCTTTTTAGAAATGATAATGTAATAATGTGGTGCATTATTTAATAAACAATCCCAAACCAGTGTTTGTGTTGATCCTATATAATACATTTGCTATAATGATCATGTTGCAGATACTAAACATTTAAATCTTTGAAACTTTAGTCAATAAATTCCAAACTTTTCATCATTTAATTGCCTATTCATAGCCAGATTATTCTGTATTAATCTAAAGGTCATTCAAGGCAGACGATCAAGAAATAAACTCTTTTTTTTTAAACTGATTTGTAAACTTTCAGGGAAATGGTAACTTGTACTTTATAAATTAAAACGGAAAATGGGAAAATGTTTCTGTTTACAATGAATGAAAGAAGCACATGGTCTAACAATTTAATGCAAATTGAACAGAACCACAGAGCCTATCTGTATTGTTTTAGAACACAGGTACATCTCTCAAAGGTGTGAGCTGCAGCCTCACCTACAATTCACGTTTCAATAATTTAGATATCTTCTGGGAGTAGTCTTTAATGTGGTATAACTTAGAGATCAGGACAGTAAAGCTGAAGTTTCAAAGTTTTAAATGTGTAGTATCTGCAACATGATCATTATTACAGGAGTCTTGAAATAGGAAGAACACAAACACTGCTTTGTGATAATTTATTACATAATGTATCATATTATTACCTTATAATTTCTTAAAAGAGCAACCAACACATTTTGTGACAATTGCTGCAAAACGTAAAACCATTATTACATAATGTGGTTTTAGTGCGGCTTTTTGTAACATTTTGAAGCCCAATTTTATTACATTATTACATAATATTTACATTATTATTTTTACATTTTATTACATTATGAGGCTTTAAAAGCAGTGATCTTACTGTGAATGCTCTGTTGATGGCGTAGTTGGTGATGATTCTTGCATTTCTCCGTGTTTGTCTCAGTCTTTCTGGGCTCGGGGCTTTGATAAATATCACATAGGGCTTCAGATTTCTTAACCGTACCAAATGAATACTCTGAAAATGAAATATAAATAACATTATTTTTCTTTCTATCCTAGTTGTTGTAAGATCTGCACAGAAAAATGTACTCAACACTCAAAAGTTAACTTTAGTTAAGGAAATTAACTCTGACAAAAAGTATTGCCACTTTCCAGAAAGTGAATTGTTTTTTTTTAAATGTTAGCATTAATTGATTATTAAACAACTCACAGGTGGTTCAACATCAATGATGCACATTCGTCCTTGTTTTAGCACTTCATCAATGGCATCCATGCTGGTTCCATACAGGTGGCTCCTATTTTCCCCATACTCCAAAAATCTAAAGATAGAAATATTTCAGCAGTTTTTTTAAAAACAGTAGAAAAAAAAGATATAAAGATTAATAAAATAAACATGAATATATATGATGGTAATGCTCAAACCAAAAGCATAGTGATGCTTACCTGTGGTTGCATACCATGTATTCAAACAACTCTTTGGTAACAAAATGATAGTCTCTTCCCGTCTGCTCCCCTTCATTCATTGGACGAGTGGTATCTGCACAAACACAGTGACAGCCTTTCACTTAACATAAGTCCAACAGTTTAAAGGAGAACCCTGAAGTTTCAATAATACAGTACTCATTTACTGGTTCATAGTTTGAGATGAGGTCAAGTGAAATTACTGACCTGCTTTAAAGATTACAAATATCTAATTTCTTCATATCTATTTATTAGCAATGTTTCTGATTACGTTTTGGATAAATATGGTCGGTTTTGATTGAATGGCTTAAATGAGATCACGTACGAGGTACAGGTCCCTGAAAGGTTGAAGGGTTCAGTTTGATGAGTCTTTTCCTCAGCTCATTGACTCCAACTCCTGATGCACCTGTTTAAAAAAACATTATGACAGATGAAGGAGTACTCCTTGTTGTTTCTGTCAGTTAACACCATGACAGTCAGAGTATCATATACTTGCAACAAAATTATTTGAAGGGACCCTTTTTCAGTTCATAACTCAATAAAACCCATAAGAGTGAGTTAGTATCTAATTACTAAAAAGTGTAAAATATACTATAAATGAAAGTCAAATGTATTTGCAGAGCATCTTTCCAAGTTGTCTTAAGAAGGAAAATGAAAGAAACCTAGACAACTCTGTCTAAAGATTTAAAGCTGAAATAACATTTAAAGAGATGTGGAAAACAAGCCCATTATATAAAGACTAGGCTAATACAATCTATTATTCGGTTGCTCCACAAAATCACCACCTAATGTAGTGAAGGGGCTTGTGTAACCCTATGGTACTGGGGGCTTTGTTGCCCAAGACGTTAACCCCTGGTAAGTTCTTGCATGACAAACTGGCCTTATAAAGGAGGGGTCAGTTCAAAGAGCAGATATTAACTTTGATGAGAAATGAGGACCACAGACAACGTCCCAATGTCCTGATCAAGGAAATGAGGGCACCTCAAGGAGTCAGGCCATAGGGTAGAGTTCACTGTCAAATGGCCAGTTGTTGAGCCTTGGCTTTTGGGGCTTGACAGGGACAAACCAGAAAAGACTACAGGGAACCACTGCTCTGAGCACCCACCACATGCATGGAGAGCCATCAAGGTCTGGTGCACTGTAAACCAAATGGCAGGTGAGGAAACAACCCGGGGCATGCTGATTGTTGATGACACAAACTGGCTCTTGGAATATCACCTCACTGGCTTGTGGGTGAATATTTCTGCTCTACAGATGACAAGGCAGAAAGGGATAAAGATAATATAATCCTTAACTCACACCTTCGGGAGAGATTTTTGTAGGTTCCTGGGGAGTTTGGGGACATGGAACTAAATGGGCAATGTTCAGGGCCTGTAATGTGGTATTGTGGCTATAAATTAACACATCAATGCTTTGCCCATGAATACGGAAGAAGATTAGGGCCACTGAAAAAATAAAAAAATAATTCTGACTTTAATCTCAGATTTCTGAGATTAAAGTCAGAATTCTGAGAAAAAAGTCAGAATTCTGCGATTAAAGTCAGAATTCTGACTTTTTTCTCAGAATTCTGAGATTAAAATCAGAATTATTATTTTTTTTTTCAGTGGCCCTAATCCTCTTCCGTACATGAAGGCTATTAACTTCCAAAACCAATTACTCATTGTTTCTCTATGTCTAATAACTCGTAAATTAACTATTCTATATACTGGGTGTACATGTATGTAAATACTCATATAAAGATACTCATATAATGAGACTTCTGTAGTCACGCTCAAGAAATTTAATTTCCCTTTGACATTTAAGAGGACTTTTTCTCCCATTTTTTGTAAAGAAGACCAATTAATTTTGACCATGATTGATTTCCAACAGCAATAAAAACATAACCTCCAAGGGTCTGAATACTTTTTATATGCAATGTTCATAACTTTTCATTAAAACCCTACTTCATAATGTTTGATATGTCTTGTTTTAGATGTTACTGTTTCAAAATTTACTACATTTTTTTTACTGAATAATTGTTATAGTTTTGCTACCAGGGTCTTCCCATGTTGCACCAAGGTTTTTATTCTAATTCTTAGTCTTGTTCTGTTGGAAATCTCTACTGTTGACTACTGATTCAATAACTGTTGGGAGTATTTCATAAATTTTCCTGGCTAAATTTGGTTTTGCTGACATCATATATATTAAACTATACAGGATTAAAATGGACTAAACTGGATTATTACCTGTATTAAATCAAAATATGACTTGGAAATCTACATGTATTTTAATCTCAGCTGAGCCCTTCTTAGGAGTAGAGTTTAATTTGTTTAGTTTTTACTTATATTTACCTAAAAATATTTTTGTTGTGATTTAGTTTCGGTTAAGTAAAGTGGACAGTTTTTTAACAATTCGTCAATCATTTATAATTTTCACTCACCAATGAGGATGATCAGGCGGTGGATTTCCTGTGGGAGGCGCTGGTACAAAGCCACCTCCTCGTAGGGAGAGGACAAAGCGTTGTTGTTGGGAGAGCAGGAGGTGCAGGACTGACGCCTCTTTTTGTAGGATGTTTTCCTCCAGAGACGGAAACTTCGACGAAAACCAGCTGATTAGGATCAAAAACATTTATATGCGTTCAACTAGAAATAGAAATATTATCAAAGTTCAAATTTTAATGAGATTTTAACTTGTTTAAATGCTGTCAACAGAGTCTCTTCCAGAATGTTTTGATTATTCACTAGATGTTATTAGAAGATTAATTTAATTTTGACATATTCTTAGGAAAAAAAAATTAAAGCAACTCTGTCAACAAACATTTAAACTACAGCTGAGATACATGTAATGTGGAAGTTTGGTAGTTTGTTAATCATATTGAGCAGACAGGACAAGATCAATGTGTAATGATCCTGACAGTCTATACAGAATAATGAGAGACAGCTTAAATAAAACTGGGAACAGGTGAGAATGTGCATGGCAGAACTGAGGAGTAAGGAAGACAACTGAACAGAAAAAATAACAGAAACCAAACAACGTAAGAAACGAACTTTATTATTAAAGTGGGAAAACGTGGAGATTAAACAAACTAAAAATTATTTTCTTCTTCTTCCATTTGCATACATGTCAAGTTGTACAGAATGTGCCTCATGCAAGAACATGTTTGTATTCTTATCCTAAATTTCTCTTACTTTTGTTCGTATGAAGGGTTTGTATGAACATGTCACGTCAGATTCAACAAACTCTTCTATCTTCAGGAAAAGTGTGTAAATGAAGAGCGAATGCGTATCCAGGTGCTCGTGCACGGGGAGAGCAGACTTACATAATTTCCACCCCAAAAACGCCATATAAGGCTACTTTTCCTGCCTGACACACCAGGAAGTGTTCATTCATAAATGACATCGCAAAGTAGGCTAAAAAAGAAGAACTTTATGAGTTCAGAGATTGAAGTTCTGCTCTCAGAGATCCAGAAAAAAAGTCATTTTTAGCAGCATCAGCTGTGGAATTAAAGGAGCTGCTTAAAGCTGAGAACTGAAATGTTAATGCTGTGTCTCCTGTGGGTCGAACAGAAATAAAAATAAAAATCATCTGTGGTCCTGCTCCAGTTTTCCTTTGGTCAAAGATTTTTAATTTTATGTGTAAAAAACTGTGTTACATAAGTTTAACATATTCAGAAGAGCAGTCGGGCACCGTTGCATACTGATTGCACATAAAATATACGACAGGTCTGGACCACTCGTGAATTTTGTTCATATATGAAAAAAAATCTTAGAATATGAAAAAATTTGCAAACGCCACAAAGTGTCCTAAATCACTCATACTTAAGAACAAATCTGTTCATACAAACGGTTCTTGCATGAGGCCCATTGTTTGTAAATTACACAGGTTTTACCCCATTTAGTAGGTGTACGGACATATTACGCAATCTCATGGATATTTTTAAATCTCAGATTTTTTATTAAAAACTCAGTTTCAATTTTATTTTTGTCTCAGAGCTTATATGAAGAAGAAAAGTTAAAACAAAACAATAACAATCCCACAACCCACTCTGCTGCTAGAAGCAATAAGTTTGCCAGAACTCCCCATCAGTCCTCCTTCTCTGCACCTCTCTGCCGCAGCCACTTTCCCTGCAGTTGATAATCCGCTTGTCAACCCCCCCTGTTGGATCGCATGTGACTAATACGGATTGTTTTGTGAAAATTACTCATTTTTGGGAGTCAAGATACAAGTAAAAGTTGGAAGTGGTCGACATGTATGCATTTGGGACCAGATGTGCACAGATTTTCTTTAAACTATTATGTTAAAGTGTGAGAATTAAATTAGTCTTACCAAAATAGAATCCATCAGTAATGTCACAGTCAGCCTCGTCTGAAGAGAAAACATGTAACTTTTTAATTACTCATCAGTATTAAAAAAAAGTAATACATAAATCAGAACAAGAGGTGGGGACCCAAGTCACATGACTTGGACTCGAATCAGACTTGAGTCATTATTATGACTTTAGACTTGACTTGAACAAAAATGTTAAGAGACTTTTGACTTGACTTGGCTTTTACACCATTGACTTGGGACTTGAACCTGTTTACTTGAAAAGACTTGATATTTTACCCAAAATCTATAGTTTAACACATTATTTATGAAATAGGAGCCATTAGTTAATTTCACTCATTACATAGTAACAAAAGCAGACAGTCCATCTTTTCTTTCACTCTTTGTACATATGTATGTGTGAGCTGCAGCACAGCCAATCAAATGAACCAGATTTTAGAAGATGGAAATGTATAGTTTAAAGGAAGACTACTTTTGCGGCTAAGTGTAATTGAACTGTGCAACATAAAGGTGCAATTTCAAGATGCACGTTTCATCACAATTTGAGTTAACATATTCAAGACAGAGCACATGTTCCATTATTTACATTTAACATTTAACTGCAACATTGTTAAAAAAAAACAGACTCAAAAGGACTTGAAATTTCAAGTTGCCCACATGAGTAACAACAATATAAACTGGAAAAGGCATTATCAAAAAGGAACAGCCTTTCAGAACCAGAGTGCTGTTCTGTCATTGAACTTTTGTGCACATCACAGTTTGTCCATAACAAACACCATGTTCAACTGTAAAGGTGCCCCTAAATTCACGTGGCATCAGGACACCATATGCTGCAGGTTAATGATAGGCTTTGCAGTTGTGTCATCTGATCTGCAGCCATATGTTTTGGACAGGTGTTTTGGTGGTGAGATGAAAAAAATCGCTGTGTCCAAAACATCTAAAATAAGGGGTGTTCAATCTGTTATAATCAACACAGTTTGATTGTTCATCAGTCTTTTCTGCTCATTGAAGTTTTCTTTGTCATATTTTGGTCTGTAGATAAAATTCTCTGTGTGTCTGAACAGACTTACCTACCAAAGTTTATTTCTTTATTATTTTCCAAATCTGTGAAAAACAAAACAAGTTGTTTTTATTACAAGAGATTTATTTTCAATACAAAAAAAATGTTGAAACCAGAAGTTTACAACAATCCTAATTAATCCTAATTATTTTTTTCTGATTTCACATCAGACAGTGTGAAAAAAATGCATGTGTCATTTTATATAGTGTATGTAAATCTATGGTTTTGAATTATGCTTTACCTGTTATAATGCGTTTGTCCTCAGAGTATGTTGAATCCTCTAAAAAACAGAGAAAACCAGATTGTTACAGAAAGTTTATATAAAGCCAGGTTTTAATGTGGCAAACTGGTTACTCTAAAAAAACTTAAAACAATACCAGGACTCCAGTTTACTTTGACTTAAGTGTCTGAATACCGGCAGTGTACATGGTTCAGTACAGGTACAAAAAAAAGTAACAAAAGTCAAAGGACTTGATGTAAAATAGATAACCTCTGCAGAAATACTAAAAACCAAATATGAAATATTCAATATGAGCCCATAAACTGTTTTATGGAGGACCAAAACTGACATAATTAAAATTAAAAGCAGAAATATAAATGGCCCAATAAGAAACAGTATCTGTGTGATTGTGCATGGTGGTGCTACCTCAGTTTAGTTTAAAGTTTAGTTTAAAACATATAACATAAAACATAGGTACATATTTTCCTTCTTGTCTATGTTTTAAACTAAAGTTTCAACTTTAAGCTAAACTGAGACAGTGCAAGCATGCACTGTCAATCTGCACATGCATCCTGCTCCTTCCTGTCTATTGACCAATAGGAGAGGAGCTGACCCAAGAAGGACCACCCACCTTATTTGCATATTGAGATAGAAATGCATGAAGTAAATTAAAAAACAGGAGACAGGATATATATAAAAACACCTGGAAATAAACAGACTTATGGGCAAAAAACAATTAAAAATTAAATAAATAAAAAAAATGAGAGAAACAGATGCATGTACAAATAAAGGGAAAAATATATATATATATTTAAAAAAACTAGTCAAATTTAAATATTGTGCTAAAATATATAATTAAGTGAGCTGGAAAAATAAATGGAAGCTCAATTAAATTATAATGCATGAAGCAAAGTTCTGCTTTTTTAAATAATTGCTTTTAAAGTTTATTTATATATTTATTTATTTATTTATTGGGCCATTTATATCTGCTTTTAATTTTGTCAGTTTCGGTCCTCCATACTGTCTCACCCATAGACAGGAGACAAATAAAACAAAGACCTGTCATTTCTATGAGGAATAAAGTGGATTTATGAATATGATGTCAGGTGTCGTGCCCACCGTTATCAGCTGGAGTGACTTGAAGAAGCAGGAAGAAAAAAATAAAACAATACAAAACATTAGTTAAAGACACTGATGTTTTAAAGTTCATTTTACAATGATGTAGTTAAACAGAGTGATGGTCTGAATAAAATGGTCATTTTTACACTGTATTTATTTAAGTTTATTGTTGTTTTTATTTGATCCATAACAATTCAGGGAATATTTGTTTCAAACTGTACCAGTCTTCATTTCCAAAATGTTTTTTAAAGAATTAAACCAATCTATTTCTATGTTCATCTGGAATAAAACATCCCTAGGATTAGAAAATTGTTTTTAGAAAGGCAGAGAGGATGGTGGACTCTCTCTTCCCAATTTCCTTCATTATTACTGGGCAACCAATATCCAAAAATCTTTGTCTTGATTTAGACTTGTCAGACACTGAATAACTTATTTGGGTTCATCTGGAACAACTTTCCAGCAGTCCAATTTCACTTGGCTCTTTATGTGCCCCTTTACATTGGGGAGCTGCGCTCCGTGATAGGAAGCTCTGTTCGGAGACACCGCCCTGAGGCGTTCCGAGTACCACCCGCTCGTTCAGCTTTTTAAAATGGAGGACTCTACAAGCTGCAGGATTGCTCAAACAT